>CM038671.1:152236623-152430657 GCA_021605145.1 Aegilops bicornis | reverse complement strand
GCGAAATCAAAGCGATTCCTGTTGATGAAAGAAAGGCTAATTTCGTTTGATCTGATCCGCCTATGCCAGTTCGAGTCTGGCGAGTCGCTATCATCTGTTGCCCTAACTTTTTCCCAACGGATCCTCCACGCGCTGGGCATACCATAGTTCTTCCGTGCGTCTTTATCGTGGCGGAAACAGAACAAGAGGGAAAGACACGGCCGACTTGCCCAGGGCTCGAGGGCGAGCCATACGAGAGTGAGTCGAATTCTGTCCCGACCTGTAAGTCCGCTAACGTAAAGCGAGGAGTTGAGCCTGAACTGGCGAACCGAAGTCACTTTCGTAACCATACTTCCTACATCTAACACGTGTCCATTAATGCAAGAGTAAGGATAGACGAGTACGGTCCGTGCGCCGTTTTTCTTCTCTACCATGACGAATCAATTGATTTTTTGTAGGCATCCCTCTTTCCTATGTCCTTCCCCAGCAGAGAGAACAGTCAGGATAACGAGCGCGGAGCCCACTTGGCAGGCGGCAGGAGCAGCGGGCAAGTGCTTGCTTGGTAGGCCAACAGCCCTATTTCAAAAAAGTTCATCGTTTTGAAAAAAATCACAAAAATTTGTAGGTGTTCATCGATTTAGAAAAAACACAAATTGTGAAAAAGTTAATCAATTTTGAAAAAAGGATCATTGATTTTGGAAAAAAAGTTCAGAAAATACTAAAAAAATCTTCAATTTTGGAAAAAGTTCATGGAATTCGAAAAAATCATCAATTTTGAAGAAAAGTTCACAAAAATTCAGAAAAGTTTATTGATTTTGAAAAAGGTCATGTGTTTGGAAAAATTAGGAAAAAAGGAAAACATAAAACATAAAAGGAAAAAGGGAAATATAAAGACACTAACTGAGGAAAGAAATAAAAGGAAATAAAAAAAGAATTGTTTCACAATCGGGTGGGATAGCCTACAGGTTGTGCGTTGCCTTTCAAATGCTAAGGTTTGGTGTTCGAAGTTGGTCGCGTGCATACTTTTTCGGTGTCTACAAATATTAGAATGGGTATTGGCTGACCCAGGTAAGACCGCCTTCAGCGCCACTTAACAAAATGCACATTAGCGAGCGCTGAAGGCGTTAAATAGGAAATGCCATAAGCGTGGTACAGACGCGTCCGTAATATGCAGTGTTGATCTTGTAATCTTCTAGGTCTTGGCCCAGTTTGCAGTTTAACATGAGTGTGGTGGCCTTCCATGTAGGGCACAAGTTTGCCTGAAAAAAAGAAGTATCATCGGTACTACCTCGGTCCTGGTTTATAAGTTTTCTTTGCGTTTTGTGCCAAATTTTGACTATAGATTTAACTAATAAAATATTAATGCATGTCATCAAAAATTATATTGTTTTTGTACTTGAACATAGTTTTCAATTATATTATTTTTTATGACTAGCATTAACATTTTGTTAGTTAAATTTAAGGTTAAATTTTGGCATAGAATACAAAAGGCCGATTAAACCAGGAAGGAGGTAGTAGTAGTACATCACACTGACATGCCGCTCATGCACATGCAGGCCGCACAACTCCGGCGTCCGGCCGGTGCGAGGACGTGTGGTTGCACAGGGACGGTCACGCATGCCAGGCTAGCTCGGCTGCAGCTGGTCGGGCTCCGTCCATGCATGTAGCAGAGTCCAGCAGACAGTTTGATTCCGCATCGTTCATCTGTCGTGCATATTTTTGTCGTCCGCGCAGCGTACGTGGTGGTGACCAGAGAACAGAGGAGCGAGCAAATGGATGGATGCATCGATTGACGAGCGGACCGAGGGGAGGAGCTGCGGTGCGAAGAAATGGGTCTGGGCATGCATGTGTGGGTGAAAAGTGCCGCCAATGAGGTCATCTCCACCGCGCGACTTCAAACGGACGTCTGATTTGACCGGATTTTATCCTTTTGAAGCGCCGATGCGTTCATCCATGTTCGCATTTGTCTGATGGGTTATGGGTGTGCCCAATGCGCGGCCGCATCCCAAAACCTGTTCAGGATGGACGTGAATAAAAAAATTTAAAAACTTAAATGAAATGACTAAAAAAGTAAATAAACGCAGTTAAAAAAAACATAAAACATATATATAGGAGTTACGGCCACAAAACGGCTCAGTTTATCAGTCCACTTAAACGGCCCAGTCCATAATTAACATAAAACCCCAAAACGCCTCGCGCTCTGTCGCACATTGCCGATGCCGTGGCGTGGCCGTCTTCACCGCCCGGTGTCGCTGCCGCCGACGAGGTCGACGTATTCCGGCGACGTCCACAGGTGGGCCGGCGGTCCGTGGTGCACGGGGGCGGCGGGCTGCAAGGTGGCCAGTGGTGCCTGCACCACTTCCTCCCGAGGCGAGGCCTCCCGCTCCAGCGACCGCGACGACGTGGGGCACCAGTTCACGGCCCCCAGGGCGGTCGCCATCTGCTCAGCGGAGCACGACCAGCTCCACGCCCACTGTGTCGTGGTGGAAACGCAACCACCGGCGGCTCCTCCACCACCTCCTCCCGAGGCGCCATCTCCAGCTCGGGGATGGCGACGTCGCCGGCCGCGGAAAGGGCCATCGTCGCCTCGAGGTCCGCCCATTGGCGCTCGTCGTGCGTGTGCATGGAGTCCTCCAGCACACGCGCCATGAGCCGAGCCTCCTCCTCCGCCGTCATGCGAGGAGGTCGGGGTGGATGGAGATGGCGACGGAGACAGCGTAGGCGTCAGGCCACGGACCCACGTATGCCCGCACGCCTGGGGAGCCGCTCGGGGCTCACGTGGCCGCCGCGGCCCCGTCAACGTGCCAGCGAAGAACGACGCCCGCCGCACGTCGTGCTCATCGCGGAGCCACGTGTCCCACAATGGCGAGTCGGGGGCGTACCTTTCGTCATAGTAGAGGTCGTCCGGGAGGAGGCGGCGCTCGATCTCCTGGCGGCGCGCACGACCGCTCTGCGGGATGGGCGGGATCGGCACGCGGTCGGCCGACAGGTGCCAGTTATTGGGGAGGTGGACGTCTCTCCAGGGCAGTGGCGTCCTCGTCTCCCAATAACGGTGGCAGACGGCCGCCTCGATGTAGTGACCGTCGCGCTCGCCGACGGTCGTGGGCGCAATGGAGAAGGCGGGCGACGCGGGGGCCCGACATGGTGGCGATGGCGACGCGGGCTCCTCTTTCTTCACCGAGCCGCGGCGGCGTCCCGACGAGGAACCAGCCTTGCGGTCGTGCTTGCCTTTGCGGCCGTAGTTCCAGAGGCCCATGGGTGTGGGCGGCCGGCCGGCGAGTTCTTGGCTAGGGTTTGGGTTCGGCGCTGTCGGGTTTCGAGAAGGCCGCGGGGTGGCGTGGGGCAGTGTGAACGACGACCCGTCCATGCTTCCCACTTAAAGAAGGACGGCGACCGTTCGATGTGGGGATGACAGGTGGGACCGCCCGCTCGTGTGCATTAATGTGAGTGGATGGGAGGTAGGTGGCCGCCTGCCACGCGGCCCCGACGCGGACGAGGCGCGCGTCCGTTTGGTGTTCGTCGCAACCCAAACCCGACGCAAGTTTACGCTTGAAATGGGTCGACCCGGACACAAAACGAACAAGATAAGTCCGCGCCGTCACGCGCTAGGCCGCCTTATTTGTCTGTTTTACTCCAAACAAACAGACCGGACAAGATAGGGTCGCACGATGAGGTTGGCCTGATGTCGCGATATCGGCGAGCAGATCCAGCAATCATGCAGGCCGGCCAAGGTCTCCTCTTTCGGAGCGGAGCGGACGGCGATTGGCGCCAAGCAAAGCCTGCATCGATCGGCGAGGTGAGGCGAGCGACGGAGCGACTGTGCGTGTGTGTGCCAGGGTGAGGGTGAGTGCGCGCGATGGAAGCTGGTGGGTGGGGTGCCAGTGCCGCGCACGGGTAACCGGGACAAAACACGCGTGCGCGAGGACGCCATGAGAGCCGGCACCACCACCCCGCAGGCGGGCAGGGGCCCCCCATTGGCTGCTGCCGTCTCTCTCTCTGATCCTTCACTTCCCTTGGCCTGCTCACCCTGCCTGCACGGTTGCAATCTCTACGGCCACTAGCACTGAACTTTGCACTGCACCGAGACGAGAGCAAATTTGTTCACGTATATTTGTATACATGCATTTGCACTGCACTGAACTCTGCACCACGGTTCATGTTTTCTTTTCTCCAGGCGGGCATGCACGTATGTTTGTATACATGCATTACTGTTGTCAAATTTGTTCACGTACGCCAAAAAGAAAATCTCACTAAAACATGTGCTTGATCCGATAGCGGCAATACCGTGGGTAAATATGCACGGCAGATCGTGGAAGGGGAGGGAGGGACAGTGGACGGTGCTGATCACTATTGCTTCTTGAAATATGAACCCGGTTGACCTCACGTGACTTCCCGTCTAGCTTCATCCTGCGGCCTCGCGGGAGACGGGACTCGTGATTGGACTACACGAGGGATAAAGAACATCTTGCAGTTTTTCATCTCACTGATTATCCATTCGACATCATTCTGTTCAATGCGCCTAACAGAAAAAATCATTCGAATTTGTCAGGCCAACTCTAATCGCACGACCCCAAATGGATGTTCGTTCCATGCGCCCAACGCACAACCGCATTTGCGGCTGCATCTCATCTGCTGTGCATGCAACATATAACAAGAACAAAGGTGCAGCTAAATGGCCATAGTTCACGTAGCGCCAGCGTTCTCGTCAGTTCATGTCGGCCGACAACAAAGCCAGCGGTCTACAGAATGATCACACAAGTTTCACAACGGTAACAGAGCCAGCGGCCGACACATGAGCCAACCTTCAAAATGGGCAAGTTTTTTGGGCCGGCAAAAAAGCTAGCGGCCGGCACACGAGCCAGCCTTCAAAATGGACAAGTTTTTTGGGCCGGCAACAAAGCCAGCGGCCAGCACACGAGCCAGCCTTCAAAATGACAAGTTTTTTGGCGCCGACAACAAAGCCAGCGACTGGCACAGCAACCAGCCTTCAAAATGGGTATCCATCGTGGCCGTGGTCTCACCTAGTTCACGCTGTCGCGAACGAACATCTCCTTTTGCCAGTTCGCGAACCAAGCCTTCCTCTCCGGTGACATTGTTGTTCTTGTCGACGCTCATGAATGCGAGTGCCACCTCTTTGGCTTTGGTCTTGGCATTGGTGGGCTCGATCTCGAGCTTCTTGAGTTTAGCGGCTTCCTCGATGTCAAGCTTCCTCGTCTTCACTGCCTCCTCCATGTCAAGCTTCTTCGTTTGAAGATCTAGGTATATCTTCATTTGCCCCTCCTCTCCTCCCGCACTTCCTTTTGTCTCATCATGTTTTCCAAAGTTCCTTGCAAGGCTATAGAAGACGCATCACGCTTCTCGTCGGCCTTCGTGCCTGTCTTGCCCCTCGGCTTCTTGAGCAAGTCTCCCTCATCAGCCACGACCGCCTTCCCTCCTTTCTTCTTACGAGTGGCATATTGGTCTTTGAACTTTGGTCAATCTTTGATGAGCACCCAACAATGCGTGAGAGTAAACGACTTGTTCTTGTGTCGGGCCTTGAAGGCCTCCAAAGATTGGAATGCCTACACAGTCAAACATGCGGCCACAATTGTAACATGAAAGGACACAAAATGCATGAAACATAAATGGCATGCTAACATGAATGGACACATGATGCAAAAACGAGAGGCTCATATCAAGTCACTAAGGTCTAGGCCGCTCACGGGGCGGGCTTGAACGCTCTCAAGCACGGCACAATACTTGTTGCACTTTTGTTGGATGAACCCCATCTCCTTTGGATTGAATTGATGCCGCGTGTGCTTGTAAATTGGTAGGGGGCCAACTTCCTTCACTCATGAAAGTTCTTGTGAACTCTTGTCCAAAAGACGGCTCCTTTTTGCTCGGCACCTTTCATGGGATCTTGGCATATCTCCATCCAACTCTCCAAATCAAAGTGTCATCATCTTGGGTGTACGATCCCGTGCGAATGCTTTGCCTCCTCTTTTGTGCCTCGGCCTTTTGGGTGAGCTCATCGATAAACACCAATGGCTCGGCCGAAATGTCGACCTCTTCTTCCTCATCTTCACAATACAAGTAATCATCTTCATGCCAAGACTTGCCATGGTCGTCCCCATCTTCATCAGTCGACGAATTGAGTGTCTTCATAGTGGTCGCGGCCATCCTGGATTTGGATGGCGCCGGGATCAAAAGCTTGGGCCTGGCCGTCGACGTGGAAGGCCTCACCACGGCCCTCGAAGATGACATTCTCCATGAGCGCCGAGTACTCAGGGTCATCGGCCGTGGGCATCGTCATTGGCATTTCGCCGAACAGCTTGCGGGCGCCGGCCATGTTCGCCTAAGCGAACGACCAGGGCTGCTTCCTTTGCGTCCCGTCGGACGGCTGGCCACCGCAGCTGTACCCCGGCGTGACGTTGAGGTCGATGACGCCCGCGGGAGTGGCCGGAGCGACCAGCTGCAGTCCGGCGAGGTGGAGAACCGTGTCTGCCCATGGCTATGAAGAGGCAGCGCACGATGCGTCTCGGGTGTGACAGACGAGCTCGGGGAACGGTGCTGCGGAGGACGAGTGGCCGATGAGCCTGTGCTGGCTGCGGCCATGGCAGGCGGGGGGCGGCACAACCCTAACATGAGGAGGGTGTGCGCCTTGGCAACGATGGACTCCTTGTCGTCGATGTCCGCCTGGTGCTGCGCCGCACGCAGTGTGGCCGCCTCGGTGGCGTAGCTCGCACCGGCCTTCCTCTCCTTGTCCTTCGCCCGCCGGTTCCTCCTCTTGGCCGATTCGGCGGCGAGCTTGGCGACCTTCGACGGTGTGAGCTCCGACCGCGGCTTCTTGGTACCCTTCTTCTTCGCCGCGGGGCCATGGTGGAGGTGGAGAGGCGGGAGATGACGCGGGACGACGGGAGATGTTTGGGCAAAGTGGAGGGAAAGTGTGGCCGGGCGTGTCCTCGGCAGGCGGGTCAGGGGAGGACAAGGGCGTGCATCCCGCCCGTCCGCGCGTTGTCCGTTCGACCGTAAACGCAGCTCAACTTTGGGCCAGGAATGATCGAAAACTGACGAAAAACAGACGACGGTTCGTTTGCGGCCGCGCGTTGAGCGGCTTGTTCTGTCCGTTTACGCTCAAACGGACGCGACCGGACCATTAAGGGTCGCGTGTTGGAGTTGGCCTTAGCTCTGCTCTCCTCCACAGCGTCTCCATCTCCGGTCAGGTCCTGGTTCGGCGTATGCAAACTAATATTTCGTTGTGGAATCACTACCAACTTTATGTACACCGCTTAATCCCGTCTGCTCGTCTAGTCTAGAATACAAGGTGTCAACTCAAAAGTAGTCGAAATGGTCCTCATGTTGCTGCTTGTACGGCTCCCGCCGCTCCTTCCTGCTCATCGTCTTCGCCTTGCTCCTTGCCACCGGCACTGCCGGCACGGGCACCTCCGGCGGCCGGACGGACCTGACGAGCGCCCAGTTCACGCCCCGGAAGAACGCGTGCCGCTTCACCTCGCCCGACCCCGTGCAGCTCCCCAGCCGCTTCCCGGGGCACTTCGCCAGGAGCCGGGCCATGAGGTCCTGCGCCCGGAGCAGCTCCTCCCGCTCCCCGCAGCTCGCCGACGCCGGGACCCGCGGGAAGGCCACGGGCCGCTTGCTGACGATGTTGGCGAGGGTCTCCTCGTTGGTCGCCCCCTTGAACGGCGTCTGGCCGTACACCATCTCGTACATGAACACCCCCAGCGTCCACCAGTCCACGGCGCTGCCGTGGCCCTGACCGGAGATCACCTCCGGCGCCAGGTACTCGTGCGTGCCCACGAAGGACCTGGACCGGGCCGCCACGGGCTCCACCACCACCTCTGCAGGGTCAGACGTCTGTTCGGGCTCGGAATGCTCGTCGGCGTCGGCGTCCACGGCCGCAGCGTCCGGCATAGGCACTTGGCGCTTGCGTCTTACACCGTTGAACAGGCATGACAGCACCGGCTGGATCGGCGGGACACACGACGACGAGTGACCATGGGTCAAGCTCGGGTTGGCGCCGTCGCTGTCCCCTCTCGGTTGGCGGAGGAGCTTGGGGACGACGTCGTCGCACTTGAGGGAGAGGTCGAAGTCGGAGAGCATGATGTGGCCGTCGGCGCGCACCAGGACGTTCTCCGGCTTGAGGTCCCGGTACACCACCCCCATCATGTGCAGGTACTCCAGCGCCAGCACCGTCTCCGCCGCGTAGAATCTGCCGTACATTATTCGGCGATCGATCTCTATCAGCTCAGCCAGCGCCACACAAAGATACAGTAGTACTACTCCCTCCGTTCCTAAATAATTATCTTTCTAGAGATTTCAATAAATGACTACATACGGAGCAAAATGAATGAATCTACACTTTAAAACATGTCTACATACATCCGTATGTTGTAGTCCATTTAAGATGACTAGAAAGACAATTATTTGAAAACGGAGGAAGTAGATAATATGCATGTCGCCATGCATGCATGCGCGCGCAGCTCAAATCATTAGCCCAAGCGGGTTCTCAAAAGATCTGCTTAGATAGGCATGCACGGCGAGACAAAAAGTGTCTATGAAATAAAGCACCAATGCAAATGCATATGCACATTGCACATGGAAAGAAGATTACTACACTACACTAGCTCAAAGTGGTGCCATGCTTTAAAAAAAGGAGTGACACGAAGACAAAGCTTGACCCTGAAACAGAGAGAATCTCAGCTTTTCATCCCACGCGTAACCTTCAGGCCATGGGATATTCGTATCAATTTGAATGTGTGGCAAAATCAGGAAAATGGTGGTGCTTGCACAAGCACAAGCACAATGCATGCATGGAAGTTGAAGGGTACCTCGCGGATGCGACGCTGAACCGGCGGCCGGGCTGGCGTTGCCGGGCGACGTGGAGGTCGCCGCCGGGGCAGAACTCCATGACGAGGCAGGCGTAGTGCGACGCCTCGAAGTCGGCGTACAGCGTGGGCAGGAAGGGGTGGTCGAGGGCGCGGAGGATCTCCCGCTCCACCTCCGCGCGCCGGAGCTTCTTGCGGAACGCCAGCGCGTCCTTGTCCACCACCTTCATGGCGTAGTAGAGGCGCCCGGACGACGACGGCCGGTGCGGCGGCTCGCGGAGCTCGCACAGGTAGACGTTCCCGAGGTCGCCGCTGCCGAGGCGCCGCACGAGGCGGAAGTGGTCCAGCCCGACGCTGCCGCCGGCGGCGGCTGCGCGGACGCGCGCGATGGCCTCCCACTCGGCATGGTTGGCCTTGTGGGGCTTGTTGTGGCGGCAGGGGGCCTCGCCGCCGCCAGAGACCGAGCTGGAGCTGCCAATGTCGCTGATCCAGCTCCGGCGGGAGCCCAACGCCGTGAGCGATGACGGACGGCTACTGTCGTAGTCTGATTCATCTCTAACGGCAGCCATGGAAGAAGCTAGCTTGCCTCTGCCTTCCAGCACCAGCTCCCTGTGTCTATATAGGCAGGCAAGCAGCGGTGTCTGTCATGTGTGGCCAGTTGAAAAATGATTACAAAATCCACACAAGCGCTTTCGAGGATTGGAGAGCATCTAAGCCTCCGAGAGTTGATAATACCTAGGAGTAGCTTTTTCCTTTTCGCTCCACACGGATACATAGATGCATAATTATAGGACCGAAAATATCTAGTGATTTTTTTAGACATGGCAAATTATGTTTGACGAGAATGACAAGTTTAGTTAGCAAATATGGCAAATCCGCCTTGGTTCATTTCTTGTCAGAAAATTACCGTGCTTACAAACTAAATTTAACATACTCGCGCCAATATTAATTGCCATGAAAATCGTTTGATTTGCCATGCCTAAATATCTGACGTCAGTTTTTCTAGCATTTCCGTAATTATATGCATCAATCATCCTAAAAACTGTATGCAACAACCATCACATCAGTGGATTATGGTTTTGTTTGTTTCAGCTTTGATTTGATTCGATTCACCTAGGGATTCACTTTAGTGGCAAAGCTGATTCACAGTTATACAAGATCATGTTTGTTCCAGCTTTGATTGAATTTGAATCATCTGTAGATTCGCTTTAGTGGTAAAGCTGATTCGCAAAATCAGCTTGGCGACCCAAGTACACTTTGAGGTGCTTCAACAAATTGCACTAAAAGTGACCCAAATCTAGATTCAGCTTCACTGGCAAAGCTGATTTGAAATAGCTATTTGTTTCAGATTTCAGATTCAGTTTCACTGGCAAAGCTGATTCGAAACAATTGTTTGTTTCATATTTCAGATTCAGCTTCACTGACAAATTTGAATCTGGTTCCTGAAACTCAAACAAACAGGGCCTAAGGCTACCCAGTTGTCTTTGAAAAAAAGGCTAGCCTGTTCGAAACTATGCTCCCTTGCCACTTTTACTTTTCCCCATCCCACTACCGCGACGCACCTCGCATGCGCCACGGGAGGGTTTCTACCGCTGCCGCCGGAAGGCGCAGCCATGCGAAGCCAGTGCGGCGCTGACGTTTAGATGCGAAGAGAAAGGAAATAGATACAACTTGAAAGTGTCAAGTTCAAGTCTTTTATATGTGTCATATCACATAATTCAGTGAAAGTGTGCAAGTGCATATCGGCGTCCTTGGATGCAGACCCTCCAAAATGGTTCTGTTGAACCATCATGACAAGGCAAGCTTTGATCTCAAACTGCTCGGCTGCAACATCATGTAAAGTGGTAGGTGCAAGCACAAAATTTTCATTGCGAGTTGCAAACTCCCCAAGTTTCTTAGTTGTGATTTTATTGTGGGCAGGGGGAGGGGGTTCAACAATTGCGAAAAAAGACTCTAAAGACAAACATGAAACTGGAACTGAAAAAAAGCTAAAACAACGCCTCTTAGTCACCTCGCTAGGGGTAGCAAAGATGCTTCCCCGGCAACGGCGCCAAAAAAGGGTTGATTGCCTTTGATCCGGTTTCGGATGCAGATAGTCCTAACTTTTTCCTTGAGGGTGACCTTGGGTATCGAACCCATTGGAAGTAATGCTAATAGACATGGATTCAAACAAGCTATTGTTGTCGTTAGAAGTTCCAATTTCCGGGACCGAATATCGCAAATTGTACTTGCGAGAAAACAATGATATGAAATAGGCTAGGGTATGAGGACTTTACTTACAAGCTTACACCTGCACTGAGGATCTTATCTTGATTGCCAACATGGTCTTGGTAGACAACGTTATGATGTGTTCTCAACGCGAGAGTGGGGGTGCTTCCAAATAAGGCTTGGACTGATCAGCAACCTGCATCGTGAGTCTATGTCCAACCATTACTCTTAACATCGCGCAGAGGTTACCTTGGTTACTAAGGACATCTCGAGACCAGCGCCTTGGACGTTTAATGACTGCAACTCATGGTCCCCAAGGATTTTTTTCGACTACGGTACAACCTTTAGTATATCATACTAATCCTTACTTTCATCGGCTTTCGCTATAGCCTTCCACGTGTCCTTGCACTTTACCTCCTCCTTGATCGATTTACGGGATTCCAGATAACTATGGGGTTACCTTGGATATTAAGGACATCTCGAGACCAGCGCCTTGGACGTTTAATGACTACAACTCATGGTCCCCAAGGATTTTTTTCGACTACGGTACAACCTTTAGTATATCATGCTAATCCTTACTTTCATCGGCTTTTGCTATAGCCTTCCACGTTTCCTTGCACTTTACCTCCTCCTTGACCAATTTACGGGATCCCAGATAACTATGGGGCCTTAGAACAAGAAAGAGACAAGAGATAAATCTATTGTGATAACTCATACAAGTAACATTCAATTAAGCAATGTCAATACCAATGATCATGTGCACAAGTACATATGGTCACCTCCTGAAGCTTCTAGGGTCTCTTATGTTCGAGAAAGAATCATCAAAAAGTTTTTGTCCTGTTTGGACCTTTGTAGGTATCGATTTTCTATAGAACCAAAAACAAGCAAAAAACAGGAACCGACACTAGGCACTAGATTAATCTGTTAGTCTAGAAAAATAATATAAAATGATGGTAAAAGTATGTAAGAATGATAATATAATAGCATTTAACAATCAAAATTTATAGATACGTTTGAAAATTATCACTCCTCGGGCCCTGCCCCTCAGTTTATGAAGATACCAAGGGGCCTACGGTTGCATTGTCCTAGTCGGCTACATATGAGGAAATCAAGTCTACGACGAATTTGGCATCTTGGAGTACACGACAAATCTTCAAAAGCCTTGATATGCCATGGGTCGTCTAACACGGCCCACTCATGAACCAACATGGGGTCCTCGTCCTGGCCCACCTGGCTGGGAGACGACGTGGTGAGAGACCCCCTAGGCGGGACACTATTAGATGATGGGTTGCTCTAGCCGACGAAAGAAGGATATGGGCTTCTGTCATTGGTAAGTATACATGGTAGATACAAATGCAATACAAACATAATCACTTGCAAACCATATATGGGAAACGACTTTGTGCCAATGGCTGCAGTTGGTCTCTTCCATTAGTACACTTAACTTCCATTTTATGTTTCAAATAGCTTACTTAACTTATGGGTTGCATTTGGTCTCTGCGCAAATTGGTGCAACGAGTCATCTAGTGCCCTTTAGGCCTGGTGATATCCTCCCAAGCCTACCAATTTACCTTTTCTCTCTCTCTTTTTGTCCCCCCATCAATAAATACTTGTCAACTGCATGGTGTCATCACAAATTCCAACAGGAATTTTAGAGACACATGTAGCATGCATCATTAGGAATAGATAGATATTTGTTAGTCCAGTCTCAATGGTTCTTAATGTATTTATCCTTAATCCATAGAAAATTATCCTCCTTCATGCGACCATCTGGAACCGGGAAACACATATATTTATCTTACAAGCTATCTACCACAACTTGAAGAGCCAAAGTATTCATCACTTGATTGTCAATTGAGCATCTGTTACTAAACATGGTGGAACATTTGTGTGGGCTTAGAAGTTGTCGTGTCCGTAACTCATGTTTCCTTGAAGCATTTTTAATCTCCAAAGCCTCCTTAAAGTTTTTCATAAAGAAAAGTAAGAACATTGCTTGCTCTCTGGTACGAGTGGTTGGGATCCCCCAAGTGTAAAGGTGATGTAACTTAGCAGTAAGTATTTCCTCGATTAGAGAACCAAGTTTTATCAAACCATTAGGAGCCACCTAACAAACAAAGTGAATGGTACCTGCACACAAAACACGTTTGTCCCCAACATGGCAAGAGGAATGCTAAGCCCCTTGTCTTGCTAATTATAAGACTAAACTGCAAGTGATAGAGATAGTTCGTAGCAAAGTAAAACGGTAAAGCAAAAGTAGGAATTGCGATGAAGACTTCAGTAAATGAGAGTAGACCCAGGCGACATAAGTTCACTAATGGCATCTCTCTCAAGCATACAAATGTGGTGTGGTGAAAAAAGTACAATTAGGCAGCGATTAAGTTGCAATATTTATATTTATGACTAGGATCATTCATGGTATAATTTGATATAGGCATTACGTATGTGATAAGTAGACCATTAATATAACTACATCTACTACTAATGCTTCACTCAAAGACCACTATCCAGCATGTTGTTGGGGAATATAGTAGAAAACAAATCACACCTACTAATACGTCTCCAACTTATCTATAATTTATGAAGTATTCATGCCATGTTTACAAAAAAAAATCATATGGTTTGGGGGCAATTTTATATGATTTAAATGGAACTAACCTAGACTGACGCTGTATTCAGCAGAACTACCGTGGTGTTGTTTTTTGTGCAGAAATCAAAGTTCTCCAAATGCAGCGAAAGTTTTTGATGATTTTTTTTGGAAGAAAAGAGGCACTAGAAGCTTCGTGGGAGGGCCAGAAGAGCCACGAGGGCCCTAGTGGGCATCAGGGCGCGTCAGGGGGGCTGGCTAGCCCTGGTGGGTAGTGGGCCCCTCGAAGCCCATCTTGACATGAGAACGACGCCAAAAATTATATAAATAGAGAAACCCCCAGAAATAACCCTAGATCAGAAGTTCCGCCGCCGCAAGCCTCTGTAGCCACGGAAAACCAATCTAGACACTATTCTGACACCCTGTCGGAGGGGGAAATCATCACCGGAGGCCATCTTCATCATCCCGGCGGCCTCCATGATGAGGAGGGAGTATTCCACTGAAAGTGCGTTATATCGACTAGATGGGGGTGAATAGGCGATTTTTACAAATTCGTCACTGAGGAATTTCAAGGTGAGGAAATTCCTAAGTCACAAACGACTAGCAATGAATAAGTACTCGAGATGCAAGCATAACAGAAAGCGATACAGTCATCATGACGAAATGAAAACAAGCACTGAGTACAAGTAGCGTAAACACAGGATAAGCAGGCTGAAGACAGACTGACTGAAGAAATAGAATTGAGGAAATTGAGAAAGTCTTCAGTCAAAGTCTTCAAACTGTAATGATCAAGTACAACAACACAGTAATGAGGAAATGAAAGGGATGAGGAAATAGAACCAGTAGCTCGGTGAAGACAGTGATTTGGTAGACCAGTTCCAACTGTTGTGACAGTCGCACGTCTGGTTGGAGCGGCTAGTTATTTAAACCTGAGGACACACAGTCCTCACCATATTCTCCTTGAGCTAAGGTCACACAGACCTTGCCCAATCACTCGTGTTAAGTCTTCATGTGACTTCCAAACCTTCACAAACTCGGTCACTCGGCGATCCACAAATTCCTCTTTGATGCTCTAGACCATGACGCCTAACCGTCCGAAGGATGCACAGTCCTCAAAGGTAACAAGCGTCGATTCCACACAGGAACAATCTCTTTAGTGATGCTCAATCACTTTAGGTTTATAGGTGTTTGGGTTTGGGTTTTCCTCACTTCATGATATTCGCTCAAAGTCCTCGGAGGATGGTGAAAGGATCGAGAAGAGGTGTCTAGAGGGGGGTGGTGATTAGACCCTTAACAAAGAAAGGTAGCAGTTTTTAATTTCTTCAAGTTAAGGTGGATTTTTAGCACAAGTTTAAACATTCACAATACATTTCAAGCAAGCATGACAAGAGTATATGAGCAGCGGAAAGTAAAGCATGCAAGTTGCAAGAATGTAAAGGGATGTGATTGGAGTATGCAAACGCAATTGGAGACACGAAGATTTTTTCCGTGGTTCCGATAGGTGGTGCTATTGTATATCCACGTTGATGGAGACTTCAACCCACAGAGGGTAACGGTTGCGCGAGTCCACGGAGGGCTCCACCCACGAAGCGTCCACGAAGAAGCAACCTTGTCTATCCCGTCATGGCCATCGCCCACGAAGGAATTGCCTCACTAGGGTAGATCTTCACGAAGTAGGCGATCTCCTTGCCCGTACTAACTCCTTGGTTCAACTCCACAATCTTGACGAAGGCTCCCAAGTGACACCTAACCAATCTAGGAGACACCACTCTCCAAAAGGTAATAGATGGTGTGTTGATGATGAACTCCTTGCTCTTGTGCTTCAAATGATAGTCTCCCCAACACTCAGCTCTCTCTCACAGATTTGGATTTGGTGGAAAGAAGATTTGAGTGGAAAGCAACTTGGGGAAGGCTAGAGATCAAGATTCTTGTGGTTGGAATGGAATACCTTGGTCTCAACACATGAGTAGGTGGTTCTGTCTCAGAAAATGTATGCTGGAAGTGTAGGCACGTTCTGATGGCTCTCTCCACGAATGAAGAGTGGGTGGAGGGGTATATATAGCCTCCACATAAAATCTAACCGTTACACACAATTTACCAAACTCGGTGGGACCGAATCAGAAAACTTGGTCAGACCGTTTCAGTTCAAAATGTGAACGTTAGGCTTTTCAGTGGGATCGATATGATCAACCCGGTGGGACCGATGTGCTAGGGTTAGGGTAAAACCTCATCTCGGTTTGACCGATTACACAAACTCGGTGGGACCGATTTTGGTAATAAGCTAACCAGAGAGTTGGTCAAGCAAACTCGGTGAGACCGATTGCAAATCTCGGTGAGACCGAAATTATTGCAACAGGCACCAGAGAGTTTGCAAGCCCATCTCGGTGGGACCGAGATCCCATTGGTGATACCGAAATGACTAGGGTTTCTGGCAGTGGCTATGTCAAAGTGAACTCGGTGGCGCCGGATAGATCAAATCGGTAGGGCCGAGTTTGACTTTTGGTTTGGGACATATGTGGATGTGCGAAAGTGGTTGAGGGCTTTGGAGCATATCACTAAGCACTTTGAGCAAGTAAGCCATTAAGCAACACCTCATCCCCTTTTAATAGTATTGGCTTTCCTATGGACTCAACGTGATCTTGGATCACTAAAAAGAAAATGAAGAGTCTTGAGGTTTTGAGATTTTGCCAATCTTCTGTCCTTAGCATCTAGAAGGGGTTCCACATCCTCTTGTCCACGCCACTCCATTGTTGAAGTCATGTGAAATATACTAGATAAAAGCATTAGTCCAACAAGAGATATGTTGACATTAATTACCAAAATCACCCAGGGAGCACTTGTGCTTTCAATCTCCCCCTTTTTGGTAATTGATGACAACATACGTCAAAGCTTTAGATAAAGATATAGAGAATAGCAAGTAAAGCTTTGGAGAGACATGTAACATGCATAGGCTCCCCCTACATGTGTTCAATCATGTAAATATAGAATGTGAGAGCATGTGACTGCATAAGCATGTGAGCAAGCAATGTGTTACATGTATCTTGGCTATATGTATCAGAGCAAAAGATGTGAATATAGGAATTGTACCTCCATGTTCATGAGTCCTTCTTGCAAACAATATGTACATCAGCAAGAGATCATCATGCACATGAGTGTGATGCATATACTTACCTTGTGGTCTTGAGCTGGATTTGGAAGAGATGAACCTGAGTAAACAAGGTTAGATAACACAGGAACATCTACCAAACAGAGCAAGAGCAGGAAACCACAAGAGTACCAAGATTGGGATGACATGTAGAGAGTGAGTACTAGGTACTCTATTGGATATAGACATGTCCCCAAAGGTAAAAAATATGCAATGAATTCGAAGATTTCCTTCCCTTAGATGTGTTTCTCCCCCTGAATCTTAATGGGAGAAGATAGGGGAAAGAAAGTCAGAGCAAAGCAAAACAAATCAGAGAATCAGAGCACATAAAACATAACACAAACTAATACGTCTTTCCCCTCTTAAAGACATGTGACTTCTCTCCTCTTGAATACCAAGCATCTAGGGTCTCTCTCTCCGTCTGATGTCTTTATCTCTCTCCCCCTTTTGATGTGATTAAGCTTTGATGTGAGCTCTCTCCCCCCTTTGACATCAATTTCCAAGAAGGGATCTTCTGGAGTGTGAGTGAGGGAGTTCCGGACTAGGGGGTGTCCGGATAGCCGAACTATCATCATCGGCCGGACTCCAAGACTATGAAGATACAAGATTGAAGACTTCGTCCCATGTCCGGATGGGACTTTCCTTGGCGTGGAAGGCAAGCTTGGCGATACGGATATGTAGATCTCCTACCTTTGTAACCGACTCTGTGTAACCCTAGCCCTCTCTGGTGTCTATATAAACCGGATGGCTTTAGTCCATAGGACGAACAACAATCATACCATAGGCTAGCTTCTAGGGTTTAGCCTCTTTGATCTCGTGGTAGATCCACTCTTGTAACACACATCATCAATATTAATCTAGCAGGGCGTAGGGTTTTACCTCCATCAAGAGGGCCCGAACACAGGTAAAACATCGTGTCCCTTGTCTCCTGTTACCATCCGCCTAGACGCATTCGGGACCCCTACCCGAGATCCGCCGGTTTGACACCGACATTGGTGCTTTCATTGAGAGTTCCTTTGTGTCGCCACCGATAGGCTCGATGGCTCCTTGATCATCAACAACGACGCGGTCCAGGGTGAGACTTTTCTCCCGGACAGATCTTCGTGTTCGGCGGCTTTGCTGCTGGGCAATTAAGCAGCCATCTGGAGCAGATCGAAAGCTATGCCCCGCCGTCAGTCGATTTGGAAGTTTAAACTATACGGCCGATATCCGCGGAGACTTGATCTTCGACGGATTCGGCCGCAACCAAGCGCACCGCCTTTGTCTCGATGGGCATGATCTAGCTCGCAGCCGAACAGTGCCACGAGGCCGCACTGTAATCCGCTCCGACCCTTAATCCGGGCGGATTCCCGATCGAGGACGAGTGGTTGGACACCGCCTCGGGGCTTTAATCTCTGGCGATCGAGCGAACCCTATCCATGTCGCTGCGAAGACCTCGACTCTGTGGTGCCGGACTCCTCTCGGACTCGAACCCCCACGCCTCGCCAATCGAATCCGATTGGGCACCCGTCATGGAGTTCATGCCGCGGACATCTTTCAAAGACTCGCCCTTTGGCGACATCCTGAATTCACTAAAGTCTCTCTCTTTATCCGGAGAGCCTGGCGGATTCGGTCGGGAAGGTTGGGATGCGGACGACGAAGAAATTCAAAGCCCACCCACCACCCACTTGGTAGCCGCTGTCGACGATCTAACCGACATGCTAGACGACGACTCTGAAGACATCGACGGTATAGACGGCGATGCGGAGACGATCAAGACCAGCGCCTACGAGGCAATCGGAAGGCCACCTCGTAAATGCGACATATACATGGTGGACATCCCAAAAGATGGGAACGGCGATGGAACAATGGAGGATGACCCCTCCAAGAAGCAACCGAAGCGCCGGCGTCAGCGGCGCCGCTCTAAATCCCGCCATAGCAAGAATGAAGATTCCGGCACCGGAGATAACAATACACCGGACAGTGCCGAAGACAATCCACTCCGGCAAGATCCGGTAGCGGGGAGGATGGAGACGCCAGACCCTCAAGAGAGAGCGGCGAGAAGAAGAGGTAGAGGATTATATGCCTCCCTCCGAAGACGAAGCAAGCCTCGACGACAATGAATTAAATGCGTGCACGAGGATCCCGTCGAACAAGAGCATTTTAGACGCGGGCTTATGGCCACGGCGAACAGCCTCAAGAAAAAGTAGCAACAGACTTCGAGCTGATCAGGATCTGCTAGCCGACAGATGGATTTGAAGTCCTCGCGGCGAAGAGCATGAGCTCGAACGCCCCTCAAAAGCTACCCTAAACGCAAGCTGCTCGCCGATTAGAGGAGGAGGCTTATGAACCCGCATCACCAGGAGACAATACGGCTGACCGACCACCCCGTGGTCGCGACAGAGAGGCCTCTAGGCCCTTCACTAGAACCGTACCCCGACATCGCTCAAAAAGCACACGGCCACATGGGAACGCTCCGGACCCGCGAGATATATTGGAGGACAAGGCAAGACAATCAAGATCGATCTATGGATCGCGTGGGCGCCCCGCGGTACGTGACGACAACCGTCGCGCCGGACACAGTAAGTCCGGCCGGGCCGAACAAAACAGACAAAGCTCTTTTGAGCTCCGTCGTGATATCGCCAAAGATGCAGGCGCCGCACACCCACTATGCTTCACAGACGAAGTAATGGATCATCAGATCCCCGAAGGGTTTAAACCCGTCAATGTTGAATCCTATGATGCCACAACAGACCGCGCGGTTTGGATCGAAGACTATCTCCTTCACATCCACATGGCCCGCGGTGACGATCTTCACGCCATCAAATACCTCCCCCTCAAGCTTAAAGGACCAGCCCGACATTGGCTCAACAGCTTGCCGCCAGAGTCAATTGGGAGCTGGGAGGACACAAAGCCGCATTCCTCGCTAACTTCCGTGGCACTTATGTGCGACCACCAGACGCCGATGACCTAAGCCACATAATTCAGCAGCCAGACGAATCGGCTAGACAATTACAGACACGGTTCTTAACCAAGAAAAACCAAATCGTTGACTGTCCGGATGCGGAGGCCCTCGTGGCCTTCAAGCATAACATCCGCGACGAGTGGCTTGCCCGGCACCTAGGACAGGAAAAGCCGAAATCCATGGCAGCCCTCACATCACTCATGAACCGCTTTTGCGTGGGTGAGGACAGCTGGCTAGCACGCAGCAACAACCTCAAAGCAAAATTCGGCAGTCCGGACTTCAAGGACCGAAATGGCAGGCAGCGTCGTAACAAAAACAAACGCCACATTAACGGCGACAATATTGAGGATACGGCAATGAATGCGGATTCGGAGGCTCTAAACCGGTCGTGGAAAAAGCCATTCAAAAGAACTACTCCGGGTCCGTCCAATTTGGACCGAATACTTTCGACCGCTTGTGCGGATACACGGCACCCCGAAAAGCCAGCTAACCACACCAACAGGGGACTGTTGGGTATTCACAGCAGGCAAGTTAATTGCCGAAAACAATGACAAGGGGCTGCATAGCGATGACGAGGACGAGACCCAACCGCCGAACAATAAAGGTCAGAAGGGTTTCCCCCCACAGGTGTGGACGATGAACATGATATACGCAACGCACATACCCAAAAGGGAGCGGAAGCGTGCACTCCGGGATGTCTACGCGATGGAGCCAGTTGCCCCGAAGTTCAATCCATGGTCCTCCTGCCCGATCACTTTTGACCGAAGGGACCACCCCACCAGCATCCGCCACGGCGGATTCGCCGCACTGGTCTTAGACCCAATCATCGATGGATTTCACCTAACCAGTCCCGATGATGGCGGCGGCGGCTGAACCTGCTTTACTGGATACAAAGGCGCAAAATGGGCATAGACCCTCAAGGATTAAACCTAGCAAAAGCGACCTTTAAAGGCGTCATACCAGGTGTAGAAGCCAATTGTACGAGGCTCAATTACACCGGAAGTGGTCTTCGGATCCCGGATAACTTCCGAGCGAGGAGTTAATCTTGACATAGTCCCGTTCGCGGCGGCTATCATGCCTTGCTCGGACGTATCGCGTTGCAAAATTCAACGCGGTGCCGCACTACACATACCTCAAGCTCAAGATGCCAGGCCCTCGAGGAGTCATTACGGTCAACGGAAACATCGAACGTTCTCTCCGCGGAGGAACATCTGGCGGCTCTCACGGCAGAAGTGCAATGCAGCCTCTTAAGGCAATTCTCGAGTCCGGCCGTTAAGCGGCCGGACAGACTAAGCGCCCGGAGTAACTTATAACAAGACCACAGCACGTTGAACGCAGCGTAGCGATGCGGCTAACCCAACCCTGCGAAAGCGTCAGCAGGTCCTTGGCGTACACCATTACGCTCACGAAGATACCATGGGCATGGGGAGAGGGCACGACCACGATAAACCCGGCATGCGGCTCAACGGACCGGGGGCTCTCAAGTGTGTCGTTCCTTCTTCTTTTCTTTTACATTTTAATTTTTACCCACAGGACTCCGTTTGTCGAAGCCTGTCCGTGGCAGACACTGCCGAACTCACGATGCAACAACCGGGGAAGGATAAAGGCTACAACGAATATCTGGTGGTCCCCATTACGAGCATTTTTATACACCAATCTGCAGCCTACCCACGGAGGGACATGTTTAACAGTTCCATACCTTGCTTATCGCACTATTTGTATCGTTCTGCATTCGTGGCAGCACTTATTGAATAAAACAATGCAGCACCTTTTTGCTTATAATTGCATTTCTTTTTCATACATATGTTCATTCACGGCATGTTGCATCCGTACACTTTGGTACGGCTAATATACACTATGGGCTTATGTTTCCCGCATTATGGTGTGATGAGTCCGAACACTTTCACAAGTGCGGCACCCCGAACTTATAGCACTATATGCATCGGCTCCGAATCATGTCTTGGGTCAATAGTTGGGTTTGCCCGGCTCCCATGTTCGGTACCTTACGTTCCGTTATATCGGCTAAGGTAGCACTTTGGGAGAACCATCGCGATTCCGCCTGATTGAGCTGGGTTAACGCCTCGATGGAAAGCTAAAACTGGCCGTCATGATGAGGCGAGAGACGGTCGCTGTTCGAGAGGTTTTTGCGAGTCCTTAAAGACTTATGCCGCTTAGAGCGAGGAGTCGGATCTTGTCCGGCCAAGGCGTGATAGCGCCCCAAATTGACCTTCGAAGACTAGGGGCTTCGCCAAAATTTAAAATTATAGAATTCTATGGCTAAGTCAGTGTTCAAGCATTATAAGTCCGGTTGCCTTGTTCGCTGTGTTGAGCGCCTCCCTAGATGGACCCAAAATGGGAACAAGAGCGCTCAAGTTTATCCCGAACACCCCAACACTTTCGTGGCATGAAATTTTGAAGCCGACGACTTGCCATCTCTCAGATTTGATAAACAGCTGCACATAAGGTAATATTTTAAATTAACAAGCGTTGCTTGCGCATATGAACTAAGTTTTCAGCGCACATGATAACAAAATGCGAGTCTACTCAAATATTACATCTTTGGAGCACTCACCCGCAATAGTGCGGGCGCCCTTCAAAGACACTCTTATAATACATCTCGGGTGTGCGATGCTCCTTGCCCTCTGGTGGCGGGTCCGTCCACGAGCTTACAGGCATCCATCTTGCCCCAAAGTGCACCTTCTTGCGGGCAAGGGCCTGACCGGCACCCTCAATACAAGCGGAATGCTTGACAACTTCAACCCACGGGCACGCATCCATCACCCGCCGCACTGTGCCAAAAGTAGCTCCTGGGCATGGCCTCCTTAGGCCACACCGAACTATGAGGCCCTTCATGGCCTGTTCGGCCGCCTTGTGGAGCTCGACCACCGCTTCACTGGTCGCTAAGGGCACCGGATGTCCGGCCTCGACATCTTGAGACCAGAAGACCTTCTCCGTCGAGCTCCCCTCCTCGGCCCGGTAGAATGCGGCAGCATCGGACACGCTGCAAGGAAGATCTGCGAACGCCCCTGGAGAGCCCCGAATTCGGGTAAGCAATAGGTAATTAACACTCACATGCTTACTCTGCATGAAAAATGCCTTACCCGCTGCTATTTTCTTCACCGCCTCAATCTCCTGGAGGGCCTAGTAGGCTTTGGCCTTAGCGGCTTTGGCACTCTCAAGAGCCGTTGCAAGCTCAGACTCTCGAGTCTTCGAGTCATGCTCCAAGTTATCATGTTTTTTCACGAGATCCTGGAGCTCTTGCTGTACCTCCGCCACCCGCGCCTCCTGCTTCTCTCGCTCGGTGCGCTCCACGGCCGCATTACGTTCGGCCGCGACCACTGCCTCCTTCAGGGTCGCCACCTCGTTAGTGGCCCCTACAATACCTACGTTATCCTTGTCATTTTTCTTGCAACCAAATCCTTTTCTGTAAGGTACAATTTTCATAAGGTATTATTCATCTTCTTTTTCCTTGAGCTGCTTCTTGGCATGACCGAGCTCGTTCTCGGACCGCTCGAGGTTTTTCTTCAAATTATTGACCTCCGCAGTCAGTGCGGCGGAGGTCAAGAGACAAACCTGCAATCCCATATTGACATATTTTTATGACTCCTGCGTTTATCTTTCTAAAGATCCTCATCCGACTTTTCTTTCCAAACACCGAACCCGAGCATCGGGGCTACTGTCTATGTGGTACCATTTTACATATATTGAAATTCTTACCTCAAAGCCTGTTAGAAGGCTCTGCAGGCTTGTCGGCCCGCTCTTGGCGGTGAACCTTTTGAATCACTGCACTCATAACAGGCGGTGTTCCTCTTTGATGGAGGCGCTGTTGGCGCCTCCGGCCAGAATTATCCGGCACCTCGGTTGGGCGGAGGTAGCCGGCATCATGGTCTTGCCCTTCTTACGAAGGGTCGCCCGCCGGACTCCGAGCCACCGTGGCCTCCGGGCCGAGTCCGTGCAGTCCCGGGAGGGTGTCTGTGACACCTCGGGGCCTCCTCCTCCTAGTGGGTCCTTTTTGGGATCCCACCTCGGCGTCGTCCATGACGGGGAGGTGAAGGCAGTCGGAAGGGAATCCATATCCGACGCACCCAAGGACCCGCTCGACGAAACGGGAAGATCATCCTTGGGTGGACTGCAGGGTTGTATGAGGCATTAGAAAGACATTATGTGGCGAAAATAAAAAAAACCTTGAAGTTATTCGGGAGTCCGGATACTTACGATCTCGCCAGGGGATTGGCCCTTGTAGGCCAATCCTCCTTGTCGTCGTCGACATTGGTGGAGAAGTCCGGAGGAAGGGTTCTTCCCTTCTTGGACCCTCCGGCCTCCCCGATTAGGCGGCCTTCATTTTCCTCTCCTCCCCGGCGGGAGAAGCTTCTTCTTCTTCCTCATCGTCTTCAGGAGAAGATTCTGCTTCAGAATCCGACAGCACCTGGCGTCGGGAGCTCCTTCAAGTTCCCGTGGCCTCCTTCTTGGCCTTCTTCTCCGGCACCACATGGGGTGCCGGAGCCAGCTTCCGTCAATCGGGCATCCGCTGGGTCTTCGGCAAAGGAGCCGGACGATTAATCTGTCCGGGGCGTCTTCAACCGATCTGTCGAAGAATAGGGAGTTTTAGATCCCACGTAGAGTCAATCTATGAAAAAAGAGTCCCGTAAAGGGTAAAATAACTTACCTCGCCGACTTGATGTCGCGAGCTGTATCCGCGATCCTTGTTAGCGGATGCGGGGCTTGGCGCCCTTGAATGACACCTTCCGGGCATCTTCGCACGTAGTATCGAAGAGCCGGCTCAAATTCGGTCTTTGTGCGGATCGAACTCCCACAAATTGAAGGCCCGTTGTTGGCATGGGAGAATCCGGCGGATGAGCATCACCTGGATTACGTCGACAAGCCTGAGATTCTTGTCCACCAGGTTTCGGACGCATGTTTGGAGTCCGGATAGTTCGTCCGAATCCCCCCACTTCAGGCCTGTCTCTTTCCATGACGAGAGCCGGGTGGGGAATCCAGATCTGAATTCGGGGGCCGCTGCCCAATCAGGGTCACGCGGCTCGGTGATGTAGAACCACCCGATTGCCACCCCTTGATGGTTTCCACGAAAGTGCCCTCCGGCCACGTAGCGTGGGACATCACGCCCACCATGGCGCCTCCGCACTCCGCTTGGCTGCCCTTCACAACCTTCGCTTGACATCAAGGTCTTGAGCCACAAGACGAAGTGGGGCTTGATGTAGAGGAAGGCCTCGCATTACCCATTTATAAACGCTGAGATGTTGAGGATGAAATTCGGGGCGGATCATGGAAATCTAGGCCGTAGTAGAACATGAGCCCCGGACAAAAGGATGAAGCGGGAAGCCCAGTCCACGGAGGAAATGGGGAAGAAATACTACCCTCTCATGGGGCATGGGGTTGGGGACAAGCTCTCCCTCGTCGGGGAGCCGATGCGCGATGTTGCTGGACAAATATCCGGCGTCGCGCAGCTTCTGGATCTGCCCCTCCGTGACGGAGGAGGACATCCACTTGCCTCCCGCTTCGTACATAGTTGGAGAAGGTTGAGGTGAGAAGTGCGGACTTGGGCGCTGGAGCTCGAGTTCGCGGAGATGGATAAGCCAAGGAGGAAGAAGGCGCAGGTAAAAAGGTTGGATCTTTATCCCCTTATATGGGCGGACAAAACATGTGTCCCCACCGCCCAGTAAAACTCGCTTATCTCCCAAGCGCCACAATCAATGGCGCGGTTGGGTTACCCACGTCCGTATTGATGGGAATCCCGGAATAAGGGGAACACGATCTCTGCTTTGACAAGACGTGCCAAGGAAACCGCTTCGCTAAACGCGCTGGGGTGGAACAATAAAACCAATTTGAGTAAAGGCTTGGTAGTGGTGCGACGTCATGCCACAAAATACGTCAGCAGATTGATCTTGTGTAATATTATTCTCTCTACGGTGGTATGTGGAATTTATTTTTGCAGAGCCGGATCCTGGTGTTCACAATCTTCTATAAATTATTCGGAGGAAGAACCCGCCTTGCAATGCCGAAGACAACATGCGCGCTGGACTAAATCGTCATTGAAGCCTGGTTCGAGAGACTCTTGAGGAGTTAGGACTAGGGGTGTCCGGATAGCGAACTATCATCATCGGCCGGACTCCAAGACTATGAAGATTGAAGACTTCGTCCCGTGTCCGGATGGGACTTTCCTTGGCGTGGAAGGCAAGCTTGGCGATACGGATATGTAGATCTCCTACCTTTGTAACCGACTCTGTGTAACCCTAGCCCTCTCTGGTGTCTATATAAACTGGATGGCTTTAGTCCATAGGATGAACAACAATCATACCATAGGCTAGCTTCTAGGGTTTAGCCTCTTTGATCTCGTGGTAGATCCACTCTTGTAACACACATCATCAATATTAATCTAGCAGGACGTAGGGTTTTACCTCCATCAAGAGGGCCCAAACCTGGGTAAAACATCGTGTCCCTTGTCTCCTGTTACCATCCGCCTAGACACACAGTTCGGGACCCCCTACCCGAGATCCGCCGGCTTTGACACCGACAGTGAGTCAAAATAGGTTTGGTCCTTGAGTCACATAGAAAAGCAGCATGTAGAATGTGATGTAGGTAGAGGACAGAATCATCGAGTGGAGCTGGAACAAATGACAAATTGTCTTCTCAACATTGAAATCGGTAACACCGAGTTGTTTTCTTTGGTGGCACCAAGATGGTTTGGTTTGATCGAAAGAGACAAACCGGTGTGTCCGAGTTCAACACAGAGAGAACTTTTGTTACCTCAGCTCACTAGGCAAATAAGATCTCGCAAAGATTTGCAAGGAATTAACTGAAAGATTTGCAATGAATTGGATGCAGGAAATGCAGAACAAAACAAAGAAAAGAAAAGAAATCTAGATGAAGTTTTTTTTAAAGAAGGGAAACAAGTATGCAAGCGACAAATGCAAGAACACAGAGAAACACCAGAGAACTTCATCTAGAAATGGTCGGCAGCAAAGTAACCTATGTTAGAGTATATTGACTGAGGAGTCAAGTGAGAACACTTGATCATAGGTCATACTAATCGTTTAAGCTCAAAATGGGGTTACCATTTTTCGTTCAAGCATTTTGATGTATTCACATCTTGTTGAGCTGCTTTGACCCATGTCTTGGGGTAAAGCTTCTCTAAGATGGAATAAATACCTTGGGTGGTGGTTTTGAACTAGATCATGTAGTTGAACTTGTGTAGGATGCTCAAGGTTGATGTAGCTCATTAATGACTGGGAGCACCACTTGTAGTTTGAGTTCATCTACCTACATGGGCTAGTCTTGCAAGGAAGAGCACTTGTGAATCCAAAATTGCAATCATGAGATTTGATACCAAATGAAATTTGATATATAGAATTTTTCAAAGGATATGTTGAGGAGTTCCATGCTTCCTTGTCTTCAACCACCATGGTGTAGAGACTTGGTGATGTAGAGATTGCTCAAGATGTGAGTGATTTGCAATATCGTAGATTTTGATTCATCCAAGTACCTACAAGGGTTAGATAGCATGCAAGGGTGCAAATATATCCAAGACATATGATCATCATCATAAGAGAAATATCAAGGATTAGTCAAAGGCTCATGCCTTGCATGTATCCAAATGGAGTATCTACTCCAAGTTTGAAGCATCAATGATGTTCAATTCACCTCTCAAATGGCAAAATACTTTATCATCAAGCGGTTTGGTGAATATATCCGCCAATTGCTTATCGGTGCGAACATGCTTAAGATCAATGTCTCCTTTAGCAACATGATCACGAATAAAATGATGACGAACTTCAGTATGCTTAGTTCGAGAATGTTGCACGGGATTGTGAGCAATCTTAATAGCACTTTCATTGTCACAAAGCAATGGAACATGTTTCATATAGATCCCATAATCCTGAAGGGTTTGGTTCATCCAAAGTAATTGAGCAACACATGAACCGACGACAATGCATTCCGCTTCGGCGGTGGATAAGGATACCGAGTTTTGTTTCTTGGAGGACCAAGACACAAGAGATCTACCAAGAAATTGACAAGTACCCGAAGTGGACTTCCTATAAACTTTGTCACCGGCATAGTCCGAATCGGAGTAGCCAACAAGATCAAAAGAGGACATCTTAGGATACCAAATGCCAAAATTTTGTGTGTGAATTAAGTATCTCACTATCCTTTTCACAACCTTAAGATGACATTCTTTGGGGGCCGCTTGATATCGTGCACACATGCACACACTTAGCATAATATCAGGACGGGAGGCACATAGATATAACAAGTCTTGGATTGCTTCCGAGGGGTCTTTGTCTCCTACATCAATTGGCAATTGCTCTACTTGTGAGCCGTTAGATTCATCAAACTTCACATCTACCGTTTCTTCAACCTTTCGGGTCAAATTGTTGTAGACACAATAAGTGTGAGAGTGTGAACCATAACCAAGTAGGAAACCCTCATGAGATTTAGGAGCAAATTTAGAGCGGCGATGCTTATCAAGAATGTAACACTTTGAGCTGAATACTCGAAAGTATCCAACTTGGGGTTTGTTACCGGTGAGAATCTCGTATGCCGTCTTGCCGAGTAGCTTGTGTAGATACAAGCGATTTGTTGCATGACAAGCCATCTCAACCGCTTCCGCCCAAAAGTGTTTTGGCGTCTTGTACTCATCAAGCATCGTTCTCTCCATCTCAATAATAGTCCGATTCTTCCTCTCAAAAACTCCATTTTGTTGAGGTGTGTACGTAGCCGAGAACTCATGTGAAATCCCTTCTTTGTCAAGAAAGGTATCCACATTTGTGTTCTTGAACTCCGTTCCGTTGTCGCTACGAACCTTCTTGATCTTCACCTGAAATTGATTTTGGGCCTTCCTTGCGAAGTTCTTGAAGATCTTTTGAACTTTTAATTTATCATGAAGAAAGAAGACCCACGTAAATCTTGAAAAATCATCGACTATGACTAGACCAAATGAGTTTCCACTGAGACTTTTGTAGGCATTGGGACCGAAGAGATCCATATGAAGTAGCTCGAGCGGTCTTCTCGTGGTCATGATGTCCTTCATGGGGTGGCTTCCTCCAACTTGTTTTCCTGCTTGACAAGCAATGCACAACCTATCCTTGTCAAATATAACATATTTTACTCCAAGGATATGATTACCTTTAATAAGCTTATCAAGATTTTGCATGCCCACATGACCTAACCTTCTATGCCACAACCAACCTTTAGAAGATTTAGCAATTACAAAAGTTCTAGGTTGAGCCTTTTTAGTGAAATCAACAATGTAAAGATCACCTCTACGAATACCGGTAAAGACCATATTGTGGTTATCTCTACGAAACACTTGGCAATCTACTTCAGTAACTAGGACATTGAAACCAAAGTCAGCAAGTCTAGATACAAAAAGTAAATTGTAGCCAAGATATTCAACGAGCATAACATTTTGTATATCATGTGAGATGGGCACCTTACCAAGGCCAACCACCTTACCCTTTGAGTTATCACCAAAAGTGACATACTTTCGAGGGCATATCCTTGTCTCCGGTCATGTGATCGGTACATCCACTATCAAGGACCCGTTCCTTTCCTCCAGCCATGTAGCCGCGAAGATTAGCCATAAGACCAAAGTGTCTCATAGACTCATCGAGATCAAAGTCACTATCATCATCCTCATCATAGTATCCATGTTCAACATCATCTTGTGATGGATCAATTCCTAGAGAGAGTGATTCATTAGATAAATGATCATCACAATAATCATCTTCATGAATTCTAATGGCTTCCGAGATGATATTGCTAATGATTCCAACATCTCCTTTAGCACGCATGAGGTCATGAAGCTCAAATAGGTAATCATCAAACTTAGGATCACAAGTATTCATTTTACTCAAGGCAATAGACATATGAAGAATTTCATCTAAGTTTTGCAAAGAATAATTTGGGAATCGCTCCTCAAGAAATCTCCATATGGTGTAAGCACAATCAAGAGCAGGAAATCTTGAAATCAAGTTTCTCGGTATTCCTCTAGTGATCAAATTGACAGTTCTAAGATTACGGATCATGTCAATAGACTCATCAAGGGTAGGATGCAAGGGGTCAACAAGGCGAGCACAAGGAGTAGTATTGTACTTGTTCAAGTGATATTTATTGAAAATCTCAAGCATCTCAATTTTCCACTCATGAAAGAACTCTCCATCAAGTATAGGCTCTATGTCTAAGACTCCCCAATGTAGACTCATCCATCTTCCTCCAATGGTGATTAAACCAAAGCAATGGAGACCAAAGCTCTGATACCAATTGAAAGGATCGAGAAGAGGTGTCTAGAGGGGGGTGATTAGACCCTCAACAAAGAAAGGTAGCAATTTTTAATTTCTTCAAGTTAAGGTGGAGTTTTAGCACAAGTTTAAACATTCACAATACATTTCAAGCAAGCATGACAAGAGTATATGAGCAGCGAAAACTAAAGCATGCAAGTTGCAAGAATGTAAAGGGATGGGATTGGAGTATGCAAACGCCATTGGAGACACGAAGTTTTTTCCATGGTTCCGATATGTTTTTGTTATCGTACATCCACGTTGATGGAGACGGAGGGTAACGGTTGCGCGAGTCCACGAAGGGCTCCACCCACGAAGGGTCCATGAAGAAGCAACCTTGTCTATCCCACCATGGCCATCGCCCATGAAGGACTTGCCTCACTAGGGTAGATCTTTATGAAGCAGGCGATCTCCTTGCCCGTACAAACTCCATGGTTCGACTCCACAATCTTGACGGAGGCTCCCAAGTGACACCTAGCCAATCTAGGAGACACCACTCTCCAAAAGGTAATAGATGGTGTGTTGATGATGAACTCCTTGCTCTTGTGCTTCAAATGATAGTCTCCCCAACACTCAAATCTCTCTCATAGATATGGATTTGGTGGAAAGAAGATTTGAGTGGAAAGCAACTTGGGGAAGGCTAGAGATCAAGATTCTTGTGGTTGGAATGGAATATCTTGGTCTCAACACATGAGTAGGTGGTTCTCTCTCAGAAAATGTATGCTAGAAGTGTAGGCACGTTCTGATGGCTCTCTCCACGAATGAAGAGTGGGTGGAGGGGTATATATAGCCTCCACATAAAATCTAACCATTACACACAATTTACCAAACTCGGTGGGACCGAATCAGAAAACTCGGTCAGACCGATTCAGTTCAAAATGTGAACGTTAGGCTTTTCGGTGGGACCGATATGATCAACCCGGTGGGACCAATGTGCTAGCTTTAGGGTAAAACCTCATCTCGGTTTGACCGATTACACAAACTCGGTGGGACTGATTTTGGTAATAAGCTAACCGGAGAGTTGGTCAAGCAAACTCGGTGAGACCGATTGCAAATCTCGGTGAGACCGAAATTATTGCAACAGGCACCAGAGAGTTTGCAAGCCCATCTTGGCGGGACCGAGATCCCATCGATGAGACTGAAATGACTAGGGTTTCTGGCAGTGGCTATGTCAAAGTGAACTCGGTGGCGCCGGATAGATCAAATCAGTAGGGCCGAGCTTGACTTTTGGTTTGGGACATATGTGGATGTGAGAAAGTGGTTGAGGGATTTGGAGCATATCACTAAGCACTTTGAGCAAGCAAGCCATTAAGCAACACCTCATCCCCTTTTAATAGTATTGGCTTTCCTATGGAATCAATGTGATCTTGGATCACTAAAATGAAAATGTAGAGTCTTGAGCTTTTGAGCTTTTGCCAATCTTCCATCCTTAGCATCTAGAAGGGGCTCCACATCCTCTTGTCCACGCCACTCCACTGTTGAATTGATGTGAAATATACTAGATAAAAGCATTAGTACAACAAGAGATATGTTGACATTAATTACCAAAATCACCCATGGAGCACTTGTGCTTTCAGATGGGATGCTCTCAATAACAAGTGTCAGTTTCTCTCGGAGCAGCCAACCAGCTAGTGGTCGCAGGAGGCGGCTATTATAGCCTAGGGACCAGCCCGACATGATAAGACATAAATGCCCTTCAATGATATGACCGTTAGGTGGGTAGATATTTTGGGACAGCTGGCACGTAGCACAACAACGGTTGGAAATTTGAGCTCTCAAATTCCTCAGGGCTATCATGTTCCTCACTTGTAGGCAATCTGCACTCGCGAATTTCTAACTCCTCAGTCAGAACAAATTCCTCAGAGACCAGAAGATCTTCATCTACATCCTTTGAAGAAATTGACTGAACTATATGAGATTTCCAATGGCTTCACTCAAAAGGATTGGGTAGGTGTAGGATTTTGAGATGAGCATCACTTGGAAACTTTTCCTTAGTTTTACCTCGACCCCCTTTAACAGTATAGTGTTTCCTATGACTCAAGAAAGAGAAAAAGAAACTACGAAAACATAAGTATTCACGCTTCATATTCCTCGGATGAATATCAAGTCTTCACGGTCACACCAAATTCTTCACTTTCAAAGTCTTCAGAAAGCCAAAGTTTTCAGTTGAAGACATTCCTTTTTAGGGGTCAACTTTCTCTGTAAATATCAAACTCCTCATAGACTTATAGACCTATGTACACTCACAAACACATTAGTCCCTTAACCTATAAGTCTTCAATACACCAAAATCACTAAGGGGCACTAGATGCACTTACAGTATCCCCCTTTTTGGTGATTGATGACAATATAGGTTAAGTTTTCAATGGGGGTAAACATATGAAGTGTAAATACTGATATTGAGGAATTTGATTGCAAGATATAGAAGAACTCCCCCTGAAGATGTGCATATGTGAGGAAATTTGCTTTGAATAGCAATGCACATTGTAGAGTAGAATCATGGAGATCTCCCCTATATCTTGTAATTCATACATGCATTTAACATAAGATATGAAGAATTTGAAATGTATGATGAAATATGGTGATTGATGTAATTCAGCATGCATGCATTAACATATATGAGGAAATAGCATGCAGAAAAAGAGAGCAAAAGTATCAGACTACCATCGGACTTAAGTTTACAACTCGGTCCAACAAAAACTTCAGAAGAACGAGAGTTGTAACTTAACAAAAAAAATGCCCATATATAGACCCACTTGAAGACTAACTCAAATTTCTCCCACTTTGTCATAGAATGACCAAAAGGGACGAAAAATGAGGACTAACTCCCCTGAAGAATATCATCATGAAGTCGATGGAGGAGCGCCTGCGTTGTTTGGGTCGTCCGTTGATGTAGGTCCTGCCGCAGTGTCATCCAAGTCTTCATGTTCATCAGTCTCAGGCGATGAAGAATATGAGCTGGCCACCAAGTGAGGAACTTTGACCTTCTTGAATTTCTTTAAAGGTGGCTGAGACCAGTCATAGTCCTGCTTGAAGCGTATCTGCTTGAGATCTTCGTCACCGTAGAGGTCAGACAATATAGCCCAGGTGCGATCAAACACTTCATGCAAATAGTAATGGTTCTTCTTCACAGAGTTCTGCGTGATTGTCATATTCTGAAGAATTGAAGCAAACTGTCGCTTGACCCATTTGTGGTTGCGATCGACCTTCTGATGAAGACTGAGGAGAAGCTCATGATCAGTCATCACCCTTGGAGCAGTGGCCTGAGGATTTTGCTTTGAAGCATTTGCGGCAGTGTCATGAGTGGCAGAGTCATCATTGGTGGAGTAGGACGCTGCTTTGCGAAACTGCCCATCCAATGGACGAGTGCCTTGATCAATAACATCAGCCTTGCCCTTCTCATCAGCTGAGGAAATAGTCTGTTTGAGGACTTCAATTGCGGGCAAGTAGCTGCCATGATTGAGAGTGTCAGCCTTGTAGTTGATTGAAGACCTTGATCTGATGAATCTCATGACCCAGGGAGCGTAAGGCTTCAATTCAAACGATGAAAGAGCGACATTGGCCAAAGTCCTCATGAAGAAATCATGGTAGTTGATAGGAACGCCATGCATGATGTTGAAAAGCAGATTCTTCATGATGCCAACAACCTCTTCTTCATCAGCGTTGTGGCCTTTGATTGGACTGAGGGTCTTGTTCAATATCCTGTACACAGTCCTTGGCACATAGAGCAATTCCTTACGAGGAATTTGGTTCTTGGATCTTGGCCTGACATCAAAGGCTTCATCATCACTTGCATCAAATGATCAGATAGTTCAGGGTCATGGTAGATGAGCCTTGCACCTTCAACGAGAGGACCAACTAGGATGGCATGAAGTAATTTAGAGGCCGGTGCTTTGTAGTGAGTGTTTTCCGTCATCTAGTCCAACACCCATGAATTCACATCTTCAGCGTTGCCTGTGATGTGCAACATGGCATAGAAGTGAAGAATGAGTTCTTCATTCCAGTCGCAGATGTCGGTGCAGAAGTTGAGCAGCCCAGTGTCATGAATAACACTGAGGACTGGGTTGAAGCAGGGCAGCGACTCCATATCCACATGAGGTATGTGCTCATGGTCAAAGATCTTGTCTTTATCAAACAACAGTGAAGAATAGAAATTCATTTGACTCGCCGTTGATACGTCTCCAACGTATCTACCTTTTCTCATGCTTTTCCTCTTGTTTTGGACTCTAATTTGCAAGATTTGAGTGAAACTAACCCCGGACTGACGCTGTTTTCAGCAGAACTACCATGGTGTTGTTTTTGTGCAGAAATAAAAGTTCTCGGAATGGAACAAAACTTTGTGAGGATTTTTTATATCAATAATAAGAATCTCTGGAGCCAAGACCCAGCAAAGAGGGGCCCCTAGTTGGGCACAACCGACCAAGGCGCGCCCCCCTCTCTTGGCGCGCCCACTTGGGTTGTACCCACCTGGTGGCCCCTTTGTTGACCCCCCTGAAACTATAAAATCACATATTTCCAGAAAAAATCAGAAAAAAAGAATTATCACGATCCACGAGACGGAGCCGCCGCCAAGCCTTGTTCTTCCTTGGGAGGGCAGATCTGGAGTCCGTTTGGGGCTCCGGAGAGGGGGATCTTCGTTCTTCGTCATCACCAACAAATCTCCATCTCCAATTCCATGATGCTCCCCACCGGGAGTGAGTAATTCCTTCGTAGGCTCACTGGTCGGTGAGGAGTTGGATGAGATTCATCATGTAATTGAGTTAGTTTTGTTAGGGCTTGATCCCTAGTATCCACTATGTTCTTAGATTGATGTTGCTATGACTTTGCTATGCTTAATGCTTGTCACTTTGGGCCCGGGTGCCATGAACTCAGACCTGAACCGATTATGAATTCATCATTATATCCATGTTTTAGATCTGATCTTGCAAGTTATAGTCACCTACTACGTGTTATGATCTGGCAACCCCGGAGTGACAACAACCGGGCCCACTCCTGGTGATGACGGTAGTTTGAGGATTTCATGTATTCACTATGTGTTAATGCTTTGTTCCAGTTCTCAATTAAAAGGAGGCCTTAATATCCCTTAGTTTCCAATATGGACCTCGCTGCCACGGGAGGGTAGGACAAAAGGTGTCATGCAAGTTCTTTTAATAAAGCACGTATGACTATTTACGGAATACATGGCTACATTATATCGATGAACTGGAGCTAGTGCCGTATCGCCCTAGGTTATAACTGTCACATGATGAATATCATCCAACAAGTCACCAATCCAATGGCTACGAATTTATTTATATTGTTTTTGCTAATTTACTACTGCTATCCTCACTGTTACACTTGCTATAAAATTACTGCTATCACTGTTACTGTTATCGTTGCTGTTGTCACTGTCGGTGTCAAAACCGGCGGATCTCGGGTAGGGGGTCCCGAACTGTGCGTCTAAGGTCGATGGTAACAGGAGAATGGGGACATGATGTTTACACAGGTTCGGGCCCTCTCTGTGGAGGTGATACCCTACTTCCTGCTTGATTGATCTTGATGGATATGAGTATTACAAGAGTTGATCTACCACGAGATCGTAATGGCTAAACCCTAGAAGTCTAGCCTATATGACTATGGTAATGAGTATCTCTGTTTCCGAACTAAGTCCTCCGGTTTATATAGACACCAGGAGGATCTAGGGTTACACAAGGTCGGTTAAAAAGAAAGGAATCTACATATTCGGTCGCCAAACTTGCCTTCCACGCCAAGGAGAGTCCCATACGGACACGGGTGTAGTCTTCGGTGTTCGTATCTTCACAGCCCATTAGTCTGGCCCATGGCTAACAGGCCGGACGCCTGAGGACCCCTTAGTCTAGAACTCCCAGTCACTACTATCAAAACTATCATATTACTATGCTACTGGTTACTTGCTGCAGATAATTAATCTCCAGGTGTGGTTGAATTGACAACTCAGCTGTTAATACCTCAAATATTCTTTGGCTCCCCTTGTGTCAAATCTATAAATTTGGGTTGAATACTCTACCCTCGAAAGCTATTGCGATCCTCTACACTTGTGGGTTATCAAGACCTTTTTCTGGCGCCGTTGACGGGGAGCATAGCTATATTTGTTGAGTCACTTGGGATTATTATCATACTATCACTATGAAGAATCTGAAGGATCCAGAGACTAAGATATTTCCCTCAAAGACGAGGGGAGGTAAGGAACTGACATCCAGTTCTGCTTTAGATTCACCTTCTGTTATGAGTAAACTTGCAACACCACCACATGCTATGAATTCTAATATGTCGCAAGTTATTGATGATGCTACGTTTGCTATGGGCAATGCTTATGATGATGCTAGTACCTTGCTTGATAATGATGATGTGCCACTTGGTGATTTTCTTGATGAACAAATTGCTAGAGTAATACAACATGATGTTGCTGAATCTGATGATGAGCTTGAAACTGAAACTCCTGAAGCACCTGCTAGAACTAGCCTTGCTAGATATGAATTTCCTAAGGTACTAGAAGGTTATGTTATGAGTGAAGAAGCAACTAGATATATTCTTGCCTGTAAGGATAGAGATGATCTAGTGAAATTACTATGCAAGTATAAAGAAAAATCTCTGAATGCTAGAATGAAATGTGATCCTAAGTTTGCTACTTCACCTATCTATATTGCTGATAAGGATTATGTATTCTCTGTCGACCCAGAGTTAATTACTCTGGTTGAATCTAATCCTTTCCATGGTTATGAAACTGAAACTGTTGTGGCACATTTTACTAAGTTGAATGATATAGCCACCCTTTTTACTCATGATGAGAAAACTCGTTACTACTTTATTCTCAAATTATTTCCTTTCTCATTAAAGGGTGATGCTAAAGCTTGGTACAATACTCTTGCTCCTAGTTGTGTGCATAGCCCCCAGGATATGATTTACTACTTCTCTGAAAAATATTTTCCTACTCATAAGAAACAAGCTGCCTTACAGGAAATATTTAACTTTGTGAAAACTAAAGAAGAGAGTCTCCCACAAGCTTGGGGAGGCTTTGCCGGTTACTTAATGCTTTGCTTGATCATCCTCTTAAGAAAAATGAAATACTTGATATCTTCTATAATGGACTAACCGATGCTTCTAGGGACTTCCTAGATAGTTGTGCTGGTTATGTGTTGAGCAAACGAACTATTGCTCAAGCTGAAGAATTGTTGAATAACATATTGAAAAATTATGATGATTGGACTCTTCCTGAACCACCGGCTAAACCCACTCCAAAGAAGAGGGGTATATTATATCTTAGTCCCGAAGATATGCAAGAGGCAAAGAAATCTATGAAGGAAAAAGGTATTAAAGTTGGGGATGTTAAAAATTTACCTCCTATTAAAGAAATACATGGGCTTAATACACCACCAATGCCTAAGGTGGTAGAGGTAAATTCTCTTATGAAGTTCAATGAAAATGATAATCCTCACAATATACATCCTAGTCAATGCCTTTATGAGTTTGAAAACTACATTAGAAAACAAGATCACTTCAATGCAAATGTTATGAAACAATTGAGATATAATTCTGATATGATTGCTTGCTTGAGTTACTTGTTATTTAGAATCTCAAATGATGTTAGAGGTGTTGGAAAACATGCTTCTATGGTACAAACTCAACTAGAACAAGTTGCTAAATCACAAAGAGAATTACTTGATGAAATGAATCATAATATGCATGACTTTATTGTTAGAGCTGCAACTAGAGCAGGTAAAATGACTCACGAACCACTTTATCCTGAGGGACACCCAAAGAGAATAGAACAAGATTCACAAAGAAATAACACTAGTGCACCTAGTCCTTCTAGAAAGAAAAAGAAGAAGAAAAATGAAAGGAATTTGCACACTTCTAGTGAACCTGAAATAGAAAACCTCCTGATAATGAAAATGAAACTTCTATCTCAGATGCTGAAACTCAATTTAGTAATTAACATCCACCTAGTGACAATGAAAAATATAACAATGAGGTTCATAAAGACACTCAATCAAATAATGAAAAAGAACTGGACAATGATGTTGAGATAGAACCACCTGTTGATCTTGATAACCCACAACCTAAGAATAAAAGGTATGATAAAAGAGACTTAGTTGCTAGAGAACACGGTAAAGAAAGAGAACTGTCGGTTCAAAAACCTATGCCTTTTCCACCCAAGTCAACTAAAAAGAATGATGATGAAGAATTTGAACACTTTGCTGAAATGTTGAGGCTAGTCTTATTACGTACTCGCTTGACTGATATCCTTAAAATACCTCCTTATGCAAAGTATATGAAAGACATCATCACTAATAAGAGAAAAATACCGGAAGCTGAAATCTCCACTATGCTTGCTAATTACACTTTCAAAGATGGAGTACCTAAAAAACGTAGATATCCGGGAATACCAACTATACCTTGCTCTATCAAAAAGAATTATGTGAAAACTACTTTGTGTGATTTAGGAGCTGGTATTAGTGTTATGCCTTTCTCTTTATATAAAAGACTCGACTTGAATAAACTCACACCTACTGAAATATCTTTGCAAATGGCTGACAAATCAATTGCCATACCTATCGGTAGATGTGAGGATGTGCCTGTTGTTGTTGTTGCTAATGTCACTATTTTGACTGACTTTGTTATACTTGAGATGCCCGAGGACGACAACATGTCGATTATCCTCGGTAGACCCTTCTTGAATACTGCAGGGGCTGTTATTGATTGCAATAAAAGCAAGACCACTTTTCATATTAATGGTAATGAGCATACAGTGCACTTTCTGAAGAAACAATTCCAAGTGGTATTAATGTTATTGAAAAATCTCCGACAATCACTATTGGAAGTTTTGAAATACCTCTACCTACTATCAAAAAGAAATATGAAATGCTTATTGTTGGGGAAATGCATATCCCCATTGAGGTAACTTAGTGATTTACGAAAGTTCTTCGGTTTCATGCTAATCGAAAGTGGTTGTAATAAGACCTAATCAACCTTATTAATGCATCATTTTTGAATGGTATGAAGTTGATGAATTTAGTAAGCACTACTTTCCGTCCCTACTTTTTATTCTCTGCTTTTGTTAGTTAAATAAAATAAATGCCATGTTTTGTCTGTTTTCTGAATTTTCCTTGCAATAAAAAATGACCCAAAAATAGAAGTTCTCAGAATGCCCTGAAAATTTTATATGATATTTTCCTGATTATTTAAGAATTTTTGGTGCAAAAATTACCAGAGGGGGGTGCACCAGGTGGGCACAACCCACCTGGGCACGCCATCACCCCCTTGTGTGCCCTGGGGGGTTGTGGTCCCCACGTAGGCCCCCTCACTTATCTCTTCAGCCCACATTGTCACCTACTGACCTACCTCCAGAAAAAAAAATCCCCATTGCTCTCTCTCATGTGTTCTTGAGCTCAAACCCGCGGATTTCAATCTCTTTGCTCGAAGCTCCGTTTCCGAAACTGATTCGGGGGATTGTTGCTAGGTATGTGACTCCACCATTTGTCCAATTAGTTTTTGTTCTAGTGGTTTATACTTTGAATAAATAGCTACTCTTGGTGCTGCTGTAGATGTGCTTGCATGTTCAATTCTTTAGTGTTCTAAGTAGTTTGAATGCTTGCTATGGCCTCTATGTATCCCTATGCTTAGTTGCTATCAATTTTGTGAAGCTTTGTTGAGAAAATTTTGTGAACTAAAAATTCAGATTTTTGTTCATAGGAAAAATTGTACGCGGACATGACGAACCTATTTGGAAGGAGTTCTTCGAGGAGACGATCCTCGGGGGCATCTTCAAGTGACAGTTCTACTCGCCGTTCTTATGTTGAACCAAATGAAAGTTCGACGCGAGATGCCGCCACTAAAACTTGCTTATGGCCTTGCGATGAGTATATGATGCATGTGGGCATCAAAGAGGAATTTGAGCAATATGTTCACAATGCCGGTCTCGGTCCCTACCTCTCAGATAAGTGTGAACATCGCCATCTTCTCACTGAATCATTTGTCAAAGGATTTAAATATTTTCCATGTGAGTCTAAGGTGTCGTTTATGCTTTATGATAACCCATATACTATTTCATTGGAGAACTTCACTTACCATTGTAGGCTCCCATTTTGGGGTTCGCTTGATGAGCCATCAAAGGCTGAGTATGAGTCTTTCTTGACTAGCCTTTGTTATGGTGAAAATAGTGGAGTGAGACAAGGAAGAATTAAGAGCATTCATTTTCCCGCAATTCAGTACTTTGCATTATTTAACGGGAAATGCATAGTAGGCAAGCAAGAGTGTAGCATACTTTGTGCGCCAGACTTGAGCCTCATTCACACCGCTCTCACTAGTGAAAGGAATTATAACCTTGGAGCGATTGTTCCACGTAGACTTCAGCATAACGCCAAAAGTGGCTGGTTCTATGGTGGAATATATGCCACGCGTTTAGCATGAGGGCCGAGTGTTTCACCTTTGCCTTTTGATCCTATCCTTCCCACTCGGTATTTAGATTTTGATGCTTTAAAAGAGCATAAGATTCTCCCGGGAAGGGCTGATAACTTCACTTATAATTTGTTGTTTAACCAATCACATGTTGTGGACACATATTTGCCTGCGCCTGCTCTCTTTGATTATAACAGCAAGGAAAGATATTTTGTCCTTGAGAGCGAGGCCCGAGCTCACAACGCAGCAGTGTTGGCGGCACGGCATGCTGAGGCCTCCGCACCGAGAGCCTCCGTGAGCTACCACTCCGACTACTACCCTCCAGGCTACTGATCGATTACCAACTTAGGCCAAAAGCCTAAGCTTGGGGAGTACGTGTTTCTCACCGACATTATATTCATGTTCACATATCATTCTATTTGTTGGTGTTCACACTTTTTCATTGTATCATCCATGCTTAGATTTATTTTCTTGCTTTCTTCTTGTGTGTTTGAAAAACTTTAGACAAACCAAAAAAAATAGTTGTAGTAATTTACTTTCTATCCATGCTTAGTAGTAGTACTAAAAAGAAAATCCAAAAGGATTTCCTTGTTCTTCTTTTGCTTGTTGGGAGCTTTCCCGTGTAAATAGTTTTTCTCATTTTTGCTTTTCCTTTTATTTGCTTGTTGAAGAAAACCAAAAACTCCAAAAATATTTCAGTGTGTTTTCTCTGAATTTCTTTTCTTTTTATTCGAGTTGTACCGAGGAGAAGACCACGATGAAAATGTTGAGTGGCTCTCATATGAATAACTGTTGAACTAATAAAGAGCACATTTTACCTTGTCTTCTCCTGTCAAATAAAATGTTTACAGATTCCAGCTTAGTCCATGGCACTCTTGCACTATTGTTATTTTCATATCATTCGTCTTGCAAGTGAAAGGCAATAATGACGATATTCGATGAGCTGGCCGTGGCAAAGAGAAACTGGTATGAACTCGACTTGTTCCTGTTGTGTAAATATGTTTAACCTAGTGCCAATAATTCAGCCCATTATGATTAAACATGTTTGCAATGACAGTTAGAGATTATAGTTTCTCATGCCATGCATAAATAGCCGGGAGTGGATAATGATTTATCTTGGATATCAACATAGCGTTAAAATGATTGTGATGTAGTATGATGATATGGTATCCTCCTCTGAATGTTCGAGTGACTTGACTTGGTAAATGTTAATGCATGTAGTTGAATTGAAACCAAAATAGCCTCTATAATATTTATGTTCATGGTGTTCATATCCTACTCATGCTAGTGTCCAATGTTACTTATGCATAATGCCTGGTTATGATCGTTGTTGCTCTCTAGCTGGCCACTTACCAATCTTAATTGCTAGCCTTCGCGTGTACTAAGTGGGAATTCTGCTTGTACATCAAAAACCTTGAACCCAAAGTTATTCCGGATGAGTCCACCATACCTACCTATATACGGTAAATTTGCATGTGCCACCTCTAGAAACTTCTAAAAAATTATCCGTTTTGTGTGCCTAGATCGTTCATGGAACGACAGGAGGTGGTCGATATCTTCCGTGCTAAGCGGGTTATCCTCAGGTCGAGTGTTTATTCACTCGCCATCGCACGAGGAAATGGGCGGTAATAGGAATGCCCAGTCCCAAACTGCAAAGATGAAAAAGAGTTCATCTCTGTATTAATCAAACAAAAACTCCCAATGGAGTCAAAACCTTTACTTTCCGCTTGGGAACTGCCACTAGCGTGCTTAGCATGGAAGATGTTGATAACTGATAGTCGTGAAGTGAATGAGAAGGTGGCATGTCTCAAAATATCATTTATCTCTATTTTAAAAATTGAGCTCTGGAACCTCAACAAATCACTGCTTCGCTCTGTGAAGGGACTTTCTATTTACTTTTATGTTGTGTCATCACCTTCTAAAAACAAGCGCCAGAAACTGAGTAGAGCACAGCGGTCATGATTTATGCATTGTGTATAGCTAATGTTGGGTGCATCATGGTGGATCTTTTCTACCATGAATTACAATGTTTAGTCGCTGCTTGAACTTTGGAGGTGCTCTGCATTTAGGTTTTGCGGTCTCAGAAAGGGCTAGCAAGATACCACTATTGTCATATTATATCATGCATGGTTGTTTTGAGAACATGTTGCTGTTTGAGATATCTTATTATCGCTCGCTAGCTGATTATGTCATTGATATGAGTTAATATAATCTTTAAGAGTTACTGTGACATGAACCTGGGTGTTGTTTAAGCTTATTTATGCAAACAAGAGCAAAAGAGGTCATAAAAGTTTTTCTTTCTCACTTTCAGTTTATCAACTGAATTGCTTGAGGACAAGCAAAGGTTTAAGCTTGGGGGAGTTGATATGTCTCCAACGTATCTACTTTTCTCACGCTTTTCCTCTTGTTTTGGACTCTAATTTGCATGATTTGAATGAAACTAACCCTGGATTGACGTTGTTTTTAGCAGAACTACCATGGCGTTGTTTTTGTGCAAAAAATAAAATTCTCGGAATGGAACGAAACTTTGTGAGGATTTTTTATTTCAATAATAAGAATTTCTGGAGCCAAGACCCACCAGAGAGGGGCCCCTGGTTGGGCACAACCCACCAGGGCGTGCCCCCCTCTCCTGGCGCGCCCTGGTGGACTGTGCCCAACTGGTGGCCCCGCTGATGACCCCCCTGATACTATAAAATCACATATTTCTAGAAAAAAAATTAGAAAAAAAAGAATTATCACGATCCACGAGACGGAGCCTCCGCCAAGCCCTGTTCTTTCTCGGGAGGGCAGATCTGGAGTCTGTTTGGGGCTCCAGAGAGGGGGATCTTTGTTCTTTGTCATCACCAACCAATCTCCATCGCCAATTCCATGATGCTCCCCATGGGGAGTGAGTAAATCCTTCGTAGGCTCACTAGTCGGTGAGGAGTTTGTAGGACCTTGAATATGTCTAGGGGGGGTGATTAGACTACTTGACCAATTAAAACTTAACCTTTTCCCAATTTTAGAGTTTGACATATTTTAGCTATCTTAGGACAAGTCAAGCAATCATCACACAAATCAAGCAAGCATGCAAAGAGTATATAGGCAGCGGAAATTAAAGCATGCAACTTGCAAGAATATAAAGGGAAGGGTTTGGAGGATTCAAACGCAATTAGAGACACGGATGTTTTTGGCGTGGTTCCGATAGGTGGTGCTATCTTACCTCCACGTTGATGGAGACTTCAACCCACGAAGGAGTAGCAGTTCTTGCGAGTCCACGGAGGCTCCACCCACGAAGGGTCCACGAAGAAGCAACCTTGTCTATCCCACCATGGCCGTCGCCCACGAAGGACTTGCCTCACTAGCGGTAGATCTTCACGAAGTAGGCGATCTCCTTGCCCTTACAAACTCCTTGGTTCAACTCCACAATCTTGTCGGAGGCTCCCAAGTGACACCTAGCCAATCTAGGAGACACCACTCTCCAAGAAGTAACAAATGGTGTGTTGATGATGAACTCCTTGCTCTTGTGCTTCAAATGATAGTCTCCCCAACACTCAACTCTCTCTCACATGATATGGATTTGGTGGAAAGAAGATTTGAGTGGAAAGCAACTTGGGGAAGGCTAGAGATCAAGATTCATATGGTTGGAATGGAATATCTTGGCCTCAACACATGAGTAGGCGGTTCTCTCTTAGAACTGGTAAGTTGGAAGTGTAGGTCTGTTCTGATAGCTCTCTCCACGAATGAAGAGGAGGTGGAGGGTATATATAGCCTCCACACAAAATCTAACCGTTACACACAATTTACCAAACTCGGTGGGACCGATTCAACAGACTCGGTCGGACCGATTTAGTAAACCTAGTGACCGTTAGTGATTTTCGGTGGGACTGACATGCAACTCGGTGAGACTGATCCGGTTAGGGTTAGGGCATAATGTAATCTCGGTAAGACCGATTACACAAACTCGTTGAGACCGATTTTAGTAATAAGCTTTCCAGAGAGTTGGTCAGGTAAACTCGGTGGGACCGATTTGCTCTTTTCGGTGAGACCGAAATGTTACAAAAGGGAAACAGAGAGTTTACATTGCAATCTCTGTGGGACTGATCGCTCACTTCGATTAGACCGAAATGTTACGAAGGGAAACAGAGAGATTATAATCCCATCTCGGTGAGACCGAGATCCCTATCGGTAGGACCGACTTGCCTAGGGTTTTTGGCAGTGGCTATGACTTTTGAAATCGGTGGCGCCGGGTAGGAAGAATCGGTGTGACCGATTTTGACTTTGGGTTTAGGTCATATGTGGATGTGAGAAAGTAGCTGATGGTTTTGGAGCATATCACTAAGCACATGAAGCAAGAGGCTCATTAAGCAACACCTCATCCCTCCTTGATAGTATTGGCTTTTCCTATAGACTCAATGTGATCTTGGATCACTAAAATATAAAATGAAGAGTGTCGGTGTCAAAACCGGCGGATCTCGGGTAGGGGGTCCCGAACTGTGCGTCTAGGCGGATGGTAACAGGAGACAAGGGACACGATGTTTTTACCCAGGTTCGGACCCTCTCGATGGATGTAATACCCTACTCCTGCTTGATTAATATTGATGATATGGGTAGTACAAGAGTAGATCTACCATGAGATCAAGGAGGCTAATCCCTAGAAGCTAACCTATGGTATGATTGTTGTTCGTCCTATGGACTAAAACCCTCCGGTTTATATAGACACCGGATAGGTTAGGGTCACACAGGGTCGGTTACAATGGTAGGAGATCTACATATCCGTATCGCCAAGCTTGCCTTCCACGCCAAGGAAAGTCCCATCCGGACACGGGACGAAGTCTTCAATCTTGTATCTTCATAGTCCGTGAGTCCGCCAACAGTGATAGTTCGCTATCCGGACACCCACTAATCCGGGACTCCTCGGTAGCCCTGAACCAGGCTTCAATGACGGCGATGAGTCCGACGCGTTGATTGTCTTGACATTGCGAGGCGGGTTCTTACGCAAATTCCATGTACTGTTGAATAGTGTCCCGCTTCGATAAATGCTGCGCTCCTTGGCTTCGCCCAATAATGGCCATCTTCCACGTGTTTGAATGAATGCGAAAGGCCAGGGTATTTTTACAATTACCCCCCTAGCTGCGCAAATGAGCTGCCTATAAAAGGGGCGAGGATCTAGATCTGAGTCACACCATCCCTCCTTCGCGAGCTTTCATCGGAGCGCCTCTGACCAAAGCCCATTCCATCATGGACAGTCGACGCGGCTCCTCCTCTCGTGCTCCCAGCTCTCACTGAAATTGGGAGAGATGCTCGGTCCGCATAGCGAGCTAGTTATACTCCAAACCAAGGGATTTCTTCCCCCGGCCTTCATGGTTCCGGTTCGAGCCGGACTCGCCACCTACAAGGGCGGAAAGCAAGCGGAGAGTGTCCCCGATCCTTCTAAAGGAGAGCGGGTGTGCTTCATCTCTTATCTAGTAAGAGGACTCGGATTTCCAATCCATCAGTTTCTCCGGGGGCTCTTGGTGTTCTACGGCCTCCAGTTGCACCACCTTACGCCTGCTTCCATTTTGCACATTGCGGGCTTCATGGCCCTCTGCGAGCTGTTCTTGGGCGTCGAGGCTCATTTCGGGCTGTGGAAGAGATTATTCTTCCTAGTACCCCGTTCTCATGAGGGGTCAATATATCAAGTGGGCGAAGCCGAGCTATGGCGCATCGTCGGGACCGGATACCTATCCGGAACCCCAAAGAAGGCGTCCGAAGACTGGCCTTCGGAATGGTTTTATATGGAGGACGTCCCGCTGCCGGATCCTGTTTGGATCGGCCTTTCGGAGTTTAGCAATGCTCCTCTGAAGAAGTGCCTAAGCTGGCGCCCTCGAAGCCCCCGGAGGGAAGATGACCAGGACGTCCTCTATTTGATGAGCCGAATAAGGTTACTGGCTCATGCCGGATTAACCATGATTGGAGTCATGGCAATCTGCATTATGAGGGGAGTGCAGCTGCTCCAATATAGGGGCCACCTCATGTGGGACTTCAACGGGGAGGATGATGCCACCCGCCATGGCCGCAAAGGGCCGGGATCGGTCACCGAACTGGTGAAGATCTTGTCTGCCATGTACAAAGGAGAGGAGGAGGATTTCCTCCACGTCAATCCATCAAGGAGTTTTCTTGAATAATCCTCGAAGCTGGGTAAGCAAACATCTTTGTGACTGTCCGATCCATGTTCCCATGGTTAAATATCTCATTTCATGGTTTTCTTGCAGAGGCTGCGGGATCAGGAGAAGATACACAGCCGCCCCCACAACCCGAGGATCCGGAACGGTCCCTCGATCCGACCTCCGAAGAGGATCCGGATATAAAGGTGGAGTTGATCGACGGGGTGTTCTACCAAGTTAGCATCGACAATGCTTTTGTTGCCATTACGGCCGATTACCCTGGAATACTTCCAGCCTGACAGGTAACTGAGACCGAGGTCCCAAAATCCTGATAATGACCCACCCACGCATATTTTTTGATCACCGTATACCAATGGTGTTACGCAGGGGGTACCTTAGAGGCAGGAAGCCGAGCCCGCGGCGGCTGGCCAACAAAGGGCAGTGCGGCCTCATAGCCTAAAAAGAAGTGCGGTCCGGATCGAAACTCCGCCGCAATGATATGGCGTGTCACCATACTCCTGTGATTGATTCCTGGAAGGCGTACTAACGCTGGTGCTCTTTTCAGGAAAAAGAGCGCTCGCCGGACTGAGTCCGGAGAGGTTGCCAATCGAACCTTCACCGGCCAGGCTTCAAAGCCGGGTCCGGAGGCTGAGGCGAGCACGAGACGTGCGTCGGATGCTCCTCCGACAGAGGATGCCGACAGGTTGTCCGCCACCAACTCCGAGGTGGAGAGCGCCTTGAATCACAGGCGCCGCCGGACAGTTCTTCGTGACGCGTGTTTCTCCCAAGAGGCCTTGAATTCCTTCGATTCGGGAGATGCGCACCTCCGTGCCGCTCAAGATGGTCTAGCCAGAGCCACAGAGCAGTATGTAAAGGACATACGGGTGAGAAAATTTGACAGTTATATATGCCAGTAGCCCCCGAGACTTAAAATAGTTAGAATAATTGATTTAAGGATCATTTCTTATGAAGGATCTTACAGAAAAGAATACCCGACTGTCCCAGGAGCTTGAAGAGTGCAAGGCCCGACTTGAGGCTGCACTAGCCGCTACGGGGGGAGCCACAGAGACCCCCTCTGGTAATATACGCTTCAGAAGGTAAATAGTTTATGAAGTGCGGCGTGTGTGTAAATCTGACAAAAATATTGCAGATGGCGTCGGACTAGATCCGGACAAGCAGCAGCTCTTGCGCCAGCTAAAGGCCGGCGAGAGCGTGCTTACGAGGGTGCGGCAGGAGAAAAATAGCCTCCAAGACGCCAACACCAAGCTGGGCGAGGAACTAAAGGATGTTCGTGCCCAGTTGTCTGACTCCGTAAAGGAGAATCGGCGGCTTCGTCGCGGCATTTTCAGTAAGTGCTTGAGCGAACTTTGAAAGAGTTCGGCGAGGAAGGCGACTAACATAAACATGTATGTAGGTTTGCTCACTGTGTCGCCCCGAGGAGGAGGAGGAGATGCCCAGTTCTTGGTGATCTTCTTCCGAATCAAGGCTACCGCATTTAACGAGTATGGCAGGTGATGAAAGGCATCGCCTGTGCCTTGTGGCCATCTATCTCCCCGCCTCAAGGCATTGGGGAGCTGGCAGAGCGGCTTCAAGGAGCACGGCGCGCTTCCAACTATGGAAGATATCGGCTGCCGTCAAGGCGCCAGGGAGGCCTGGGCCATGGTAAAGACGCGGTACACGGTTGTTGACCCAAACCACATGGCCGAGGTCGGACTGTGGGGCTGATGGGATAGAGATCCTGTAAGCTTAGTGTACGGCCAAGTAGAATTGGCCACCAAGTATTCTCAGCAAGATTGTAAATTAGATAGCCTGTTAGATGGCATTGAGGAGGAATACAATGAGTCAAGTTGACTTTGTAAATAGATATGACATGAAAAATGTCTTCTAGCCGTATTGTAGATCGTTTGTCATAGCGGACCTTTTAGCTTCGACCTCAGGACCCAATAGTCCGGAGTGTGTCCGAATACCTTCGTGGTTATATAAGAACCGTGGTATGCATGGAGACAAGGCGTAGGGGTCATTGTTGCTGTATCAGACAAGTGCCCAACTAGTTATGTTATATTACATGGGTAGTAAGAAACATCTTCCAGGAGAATAGTTCCGTTAAGGGTTCCTTTTTTGGGATGCATGCCCTTAAGTGCATGCCAAAGCTGCTATGAAAGCGAGAAAATCATCACGGGGGCAGATGGGTAAATAATTAAAAATCATCTTTCAGTTCACCGACCGAATATTCCCTTAAGAACGCTTAGCTTTCGGCTTCACCCAGTCCGAGGTACACATCCGGCTGACCAGCAAGAATAATCGCAGAGGTGCTCCCTTTACCACGTAGCCGAACAATCGGGAACGTAGGGGTAAGCACTGGAGCCAGGCAACCCAGCTTGGCCAAAACTTAAGTCATATCGATGCATATAATGGTGAATAAAAGGTACATGCGGAAGTTGAACGCATGTGTTGGGCATGAAGCCCATATAAATAAGCTTCTGTTAAGGAAGCCCCCAGGTATAATGAGCGCGGACAGCGCGTCAAGTATGTGCGAAAAAAGCGCAAACGAGCCTCTAGAGGCTGCAAAAAAAAGGAGGAGGAAGGTGAGAAATAAAAGACAGCAAAAAAAATGTGGACGGAGGAAGGAGACGAACTTGGAGTCCGGCACTTAGGCGTAGAATCTTCGTAGACGGGCTGCGTTCCATGGGTTCGGCTCGAGTCGGTTATCCGATGCGTTTCACAGACGCTATGCTCCGCCGGTCAGGATCTGGTCGATGATGAAGGGACCTTCCCATTAGGGCTTGAGTTTGTCCTTTTTCTTGTCCGGCAGGCGTAGAACTAGTTCACCAACGTTATAAGCTTTGGCCCGTACTTCCCTGCTTTGATATCTTCGAGCCTGCTGTTGATAGAATGCGGAACGAGCTTTTGCCACGTCGCGCTCCTCCTCCAATTCATCCAAACTGTCCTGCCGATCGAGCTCGGCTTCTCTTTCTTCATACATGCGCACGCGAGGTGAGTCATGTATTATGTCGGAGGGCAAGACTGCCTCTGCGCCGTACACCATAAAAATGGTGTGAATCCGGTAGTACGATTCAGCGTGGTCCGCAGCCCCCAGAGTACGGAGTCGAGCTCCTCAACCCAGTGCTTGTTAGATTCCTTGAGGGACCGCACTAGTCTGGGTTTAATGCCGCTCATGATTAGACCATTTGCTCGTTCGACCTGACCGTTTGTTTGAGGGTGATAGACTGAGGCGTAATCGAGCTTGATGCCCATGTTTTTGCACCATAATTTGACCTCATCGGCCGTGAAGTTGGTGCCGTTATCAGTGATAATACTGTGGGGACACCGTAACGGTGCACTACCCCGATATGAAGTCTATCACCGGTCCAGATTCGCCGCTTTAATAGGCTTGGCCTCTATCCATTTGGTGAATTTATCCGCCATGACCAATAGGTATTTTTGCTTGTGGGTTCCTCCCTTAAGGGGTCCAACCATGTCAAGCCCTGCACCACCTAACGGCCAGGTGATAGGTTTAGTTTTGAGGGCGGTGGGTGGCATGTGGCTTTGGTTAGCAAAAAGCTGGCAAACGACGCATCGTTGGACTAAATCCTGCGCAAGATCTGCCGGGCCGTCGGCCAATAAAATCTGTACGGAAGGCCTTGCCTACAAGGGCCCAGGCTGCGGCGTGGTGCCCACCGATCCAGCATGAATTTCAGCCAGGAGGTTTCGCCCTTCCTCTTCGGAGATACACCTTTGAAGGACTCGGTAGTGCTTTTCTTATAAAGCTCTCCCTCGTGGACTTTATAGGCTTTAGATCGCCGTACTATGCAGCGAGCCTCATTTTGGTCTTCGGGGAGTTCTTGCCTAGTTAGGTAGGCTAGGAATGGTTCCGTCCACGGGGCGATAACTGCCATTATTTCATGAGCGGAGGGTGTTATCTCGGGGGCAGAGCCTCCGATTGTGTCCGAGTGTCCGGCGTCATGCAGTGCGGTTGGGTCCGGATTGTTATTGCCGGACTCCCCTTCCCATAGTACGGATGGCTTAAACAGCCGTTCCAAAAAGATATTGGGTGGGACGGCATCGCGTTTTGCACCGACGCGTGCCAACATATCCGCCGCCTGGTTGTTATCCCGGGCTATATGATGAAATTCGAGCCCTTCGAACCGTGCTGACATTTTTAGGACCGCATTGCGGTATGCTGCCATTTTCGGATCTTTGGCATCAAAGCCTCCGTTTATTTGAGATATTGCGAGGTTCGAATCCCCGCGCACCTCTAGGCGTTGAATGCCCATGGAGATCGCCATCCGGAGGCCGTGCGAAGGGCCTCATATTCGCCGCGTTGTTGGAGTCTGTATACATTATCTCGAAGGACGTATTGGACTGTGTCCCGGTTGGGGACGCCAGACGACGCTTCCCCGTGCCGCCAACATTTTGGAGCCGTCAAAGTGCATGATCCAATTGGAGTATGCGCCGTACTCTTTAGGGAGTTCGGCTTCGGTCCATTCGGCCACGAAGTCAGCCAAAACCTGCTACTTGATAGCTCGTCGTGGCTTGTAGGTTATGTCGAATGGAAGGAGCTCTATGGTCCATTTAGCAATCCGGCCCGTCGCGTCGCGGTTGTTTATAATGTCATTAAGAGGTACTTCATAGGCTACCATTATCGAACACTCTTGAAAGTAGTGTCGCAGCTTCCGGGATGCCATGAACACCGCGTATGCTATCTTTTGATAGTGTGGGTACCGGGACTTGCACGGAGTTAGGACAGTGGACACATAGTAAACTGGTTTTTGAAGAGGGAACCGGTGTACGTCCGTTTCGCTCGACAACGAGCACCGCTACCGACAACTTGATGTGTTGTGGCGATACATAATAGCATTGGTTCGCCCACATTGGGCGCGCCAGGACCGGATTTGTTGCCAATATGGCTTTTATCTCTTCGAGTCCGGCCGTGGCGGCATCAAATCCACTCGAAGTGTTCGTGCGCCGAGCAGCGGTAAAGGGTAACGCCTTTTCTCCCATATCGGGAGATAAAGCGGCTTAGAGCCGCCACGCATCCCGTCAATTTTTGTATTTGTTTGAGGTCTTTTGGAATATCCAATTGTGACAGAGCTCGGATCTTGGCTGGGTTTGCTTCAATTCCTCTACGGACACAATGAAGCCTGTGAGCTTTCCGCTGGAATGTCAAGACGCATTTTTCCGGATTGAGCTTGATGTCATATTTTCAAGATTATCGAATGTGAGCCTCATGTCGTCTACTAGAGTTTCGACGCGTGCTTGGTTTTGACGACCACGTCATCTACATATGCTTCCTTGTTGTGCTGATCTGGTTTTCGGACATATACGAATCATGCGCTGATATGTTGCGCCGGTGTTTTGAGCCCAAAGGGCATTGTGTTGAAGCGAACGGGCCGTATGGAGTGATGAATGCTGTTGCAGCTTGGTGCAGCTCCGCCATCTTGATTTGGTGGTAGCAGTGCAGCGTCGAGGAAGCACAATGAGTCATGTCCTGCTGTAGCGTCAATAATTTGATCAATTCGGGGGAGGGGGAAGGAATCCTTTGGGCAAGCCTTATTAGGGTCTTTAAAATCAACACATAGGCGCCAGGATTTATCCTTCTTTGGTACCATCACCAGGTTTGCTAGCCAGTCCGGATGTTTTATATCTCTGATGGATCCGGCTTCCAAAAGTTTGGCTAGCTCCTCTCCCATGGCCTGTCTCTTGGGTTTGAAAAAGCGCCAAGAGCCTGTTTGTTGGCTTGAATCCTTTGAGGATATTTAGGCTGTGCTCGGCCACCGACGGGATTCTGGCATGTTTGAAGGGTGCCGAGCAAAGATGTCCCGCTTTTCTTGTAGAAATTCTCAGAAAAGCGGCGTCTACATCGAGGTTTAATTGTGCCCCAATGCAGGCCATCTTTGCAGGGTCCGTTGGGTGGACTTGGAATTTGACTATTTCATCCGCTGGTTTAAAAGAAGTGGACTTGGATCTTTTATCAAGTATCACATCGTCCCTGTTCACCGTGGAGCGCATCGCGGTGAGTTCCTCGGCCGCTAGGGCTTCGGATAGTGCCTCGAGGGCTAGTGCGGCTGTCTTGTTTTCCGCGTGGAGTGCTATGTTCGGATCACTAGCGAGAGTGATGATTCCATTAGGTCCGGGCATTTTAAGCTTCATGTACACATAATGGGGTATAGCTTGAAAAATTGTGAATGCCTCTCGTCCTAATAAAGCATGATATCCGCTGTCGAACGGGGCCACTTGAAATGTGACCTCCTCGGACCTGTAATTGTCCGTGAGCGAACACTACGTCCGATGTGATTTTTCCTGCAGCATGCTTCCCGGCTAGGGATTATTCCTCTAAAGGTTGTGCTGCTTCGCTCAATGCGGTTCCAGTCTATTTCCATTTTTCGGAGGGTTTCCTCATAGATGAGGTTTAGTCCGCTGCCGCCATCCATGAGTACCTTAGTAAGGCAAAAGCCGTCCACTATCGGACTGAGAACCAATGCGGCTGGTGCTCGGGCTGTTCGGAATTTAGGTTCGTCACTGGCATTAAAGGTAATAGCCGTGTCACTCCATGGATTTATTGTTGCTACTTGGTAGACTTCGACAAGGTTGCGGAGTGTTCGTTTTCGCATGTTATTTGATGCGAAAGTCTCGAAGACTGTTAACAACGTATTGTTGTTGCTGCGCTGGGATTCTGAAGCTAGAAGCTCTTCGCCACTTTTTGCCACCTGCCGTAGTATCCAACATGCTCGAAGGCTATGAGTTGGAGTGGCGCCCTCTGTGCTATGAATTTTGCAGGGTCCGTTTAGCCAACCCTCCAGTACGGTTCCTTACCCTTTAGGGGGTTTTGCTTTTTTTGGTATTTGACCCAGGTGCTTGATAATGATGCACCCTTTTATTTCGGACTAGGGATGTATTCGGGGCCGGATTATCACAAAATTTACTTTCGGTTTTCCAGGCGCTCTCCATCGCACAAAGTACTTTTGTACTATGGTCACCAAGTCGACAAAGCGTGTAATTTATGACGACTTATGGCGTTTAGGATTCCCTTGTCCGTGCAATTATTGCAGAAAATTGTGATTGCGTCCTCCTCTCGGCAGTCCTTTATCCTGTTCATAGCCAGGAGGAATCTGGCCCAGTAATGATGTACTGTTTCAGCGGGCTCTTGCCGAATTCAAGAGAGATCGCTAATGTTTGGGTGGGTGGGTGGAACTAAAACCGGAACCCCGTCCAATTTAGGACTCGGGGGCAGAGAAGTTTCCGAACTCGGAAGTTTGGATTTTTGAGTGTTATCCAATGAGTCCAACCCGCCACCTGACTTTAAGTTCAGGGCTTGATCGACATCCGTCCCTCTGCGGGAATCCGGCATGGAGGGATCGGGAATCCGGACATAGCTAGTCCTTAAGGTAGAAGAAGAATCGTCGCATTGTTCCTCTATCACGGCAACATGATGGGTAGCCTGGGGAGAGTTGATCTCTCTCAGATCGGTTTTAGGCCCGATCCGGTCGTAGTCTGTGGCGACTCCCAGGGCGGCGATGCGATCCAAGAGCTCGTTTATGGAGGAGAGCTCGATCAGATCTAACTGTTCGGCAAGTTCCGAACTAACATGGAGATTGGTCTCGATGACTCGAGAGGTCATCGTCGGTAGCAACGACCGAACTAGCGGTCATGAGAAAACCGCCTAGTCAAGAGTCGACCAAGAGCCAAGGCTTCTTTGGCGATAGTATCGTCTTTAAAGACGATATGAGGCATCCTACGATGGCAACGCAGCAGGAACTCTCAATGAAAGCACCAATGTCGGTGTCAAAACCGGCGGATCTCGGGTAGGGGGTCCCGAACTGTGCGTCTAGGCAGATGGTAACAGGAGACAAGGGACACGATGTTTTTACCCAGGTTCGGGCCCTCTCGATGGAGGTAATACCCTACTCCTGCTTGATAATATTGATGATATGGGTAGTACAAGAGTAGATCTACCACGAGATCAAGGAGGCTAAACCCTAGAAGCTAGCCTATGGTATGATTGTTGTTCGTCCTATGGACTAAAACCCTCCGGTTTATATAGACACGGATAGGTTAGGGTTACACGGAGTCGGTTACAATGGTAGGAGATCTACATATCCGTATCGCCAAGCTTGCCTTCCACGCCAAGGAAAGTCCCATCCGGACACGGGACGAAGTCTTCAATCTTGAATCTTCATAGTCCAGGAGTCCGGCCAACGGTGATAGTTCGGCTATCCGGACACCCCCTAATCCGGGACTCCCTCAAAGAGTCTTGAGCTTTTGAGCTTGAGCCAATCCTTTGTCCTTAGTATTTTGAGGGATCCACTTTCATCATCCATGCCATGCCATTCATTGAGCTTTTCTGAAATAATAGTCTTGGAATAGCATTAGCTCAATGAGCTATATGTTGTTATGAATTACCAAAACCACATAGGGATAGTTTAACTATCAATCTCCCCTTTTTGGTAATAGATGACAACATATAGATAAAAGCTTCGACAAATGATAATAAAATTGAAAAACATCGTCGCTTTGAGAAGTATGTGATAAGCAAGAGCTCCCCCTAAATTTGTGCATAGTTTAAGATTTGCTTTGGACTACAAATGCACAAGGAATTAGGCTCATTGGTTACTCTTCCATGCCACATACATCTTGGTGGAGCGCTCAAAATGATAAAGATTGAATACATGCACTCATCACCAAGCAAAGTGAATGACACATAGGATAGATAAGATAATATCATCAAACATGCATAAGTATAGCTTATGATCAAACACATGATCATCAATGTCTCACAAGAATAGCATAGTATCTCAAGCAATCAAAAGCAAACAAGTTTGAACCACCAAATCAAGAGAGAACAAAAGAAACACTCTCTCTCTCTCGAAGCCTATGATCTATACATTTTTCTCCCCCTTTGGCAACAAGTTATCAAAAAGTTCATAGAAAATGCATAGTACTATGTTGTCTCTCAGGCTTGGTCTTCTGGTGGTGGTGTAGACAGGACTCCAAGGATGAACGCATCAGTAGACGTGGTAGGAGCTGAAGATGTTGGAGCTGGAGCTGGTTGAGCTGGGGCTGTAGCTGGAGCGGAAGAAGTTGCTCTGGTGTCTGGAGTTGGTACTGCAGCTGACCTCTGAGCTCTAGGCACTCAAGCAAATGCATCAGTTGTCGTCTTGCCCTTCCTCTCCTGCATATCATCTTGTAGTTGCTCCACAGCTGACTGAATCTCAGTCACTTTGACATCAAGATCATAGAATTTTTGTTCCATGATTCTTTCCAGGCTCTCCTGGTTTTGAGTTAGGGTGGCCAACCCCTTCTCAATCCGTAGAGTTGATGCTATTAAGTAACCAAGCTGCTCCTTCTTGCTCTTCAGAAAGTAGTCAGATGCCTCTTCTTGAGTTGGCATCTTTGCAGCTTTCTCTTGCCTTGCCTTCTCCTTTCTCTCCTGAGCTTGCACTGATGATGGTTCATTCTCTGTCATGACAACTCGATTGTCCTCAAAATCAGGATATAGAACCATGTGTTCCTTATCCAAGAGATACTTTCCTGTGCTCATCTTCTAGTTAATCAACTCCTGAATCTAAGGGGCATAACCACAACTCCTCTTCTGATCTGCTGCTGTCCTCTTAATTGTCTTGACTATGAGGCTCATGACCTTGAATTTCTGAGGCACATCAAAAACATGAAGCAAATTGATTGCATGCCCTCTAATCATGTTATGGTCACCTGACTTGGGCAAAAGAGTATGCCTTAAGATCCAGTTGATCGTAGGTAGCCCTGACAGCAGAAAATGGACTGATCCAAACTTGAAGGTCTCAATTGCATCATCTGGGATTTCCTTGTACATATGTGCCATTGAGTTATGATCCTTTTTCTTCTTTCCATAAATGTCCAGGTCATCCTCACTTTCCTTTGGGGCATTGATCAAACTTGCCCATTCCTCTATGGTAGACTGATATCTGGTTCCTTCTGACATCCACACTATCCTGCCATCTGGATAGAAATGTGTTGTGGAGTAGAATTGCATGATAAGTTCGTCGTTCTAGTTGGTGAGCTTCTGCCCAACAAAATCAGCAAATCCACAAGCACTGAAGCTGTCATATACTCCAGGGTAGTGTTCTACGTTCTCCTTCATGTAGGTCCATTTGACCCATCTCATATCGCAAACTATGGGCTTCTTATCCAGCAAGATAGTCTCATAAAACTCCTGCTGCTCCTTGGTGTGGAACCTGTAATTCACAGCAGTCCTTCTCCTCGTGGCATGTGGATCTGTCTCTCTCCATAGACTCAACCCATTATCTCTTGTGATCTTCATGTTTTGAGCCACAGGATGAGCATCATTGTGGTCTGGGATCTTGGGTTTGAGCTTCCTCAGAACTTGTCCTTCTTCATCTTCCTCCTCAGAAACCTCAGGCACTGGGGCCTTGTTCTTCTCAGCAGCTGGAATACTCCTGGTATTCCTCTTGGGTGCATTCTTGGGCTTGGAAGTTGCAGCTCCTGACTTGATAGCATCACCCATCAGCTTTTGTGCCTTGGGTGCTGGCTCTGCAACCTCTTCTTCTTCTTCCTCTTCCATCATGGAAGGCTTCCCAATCACTCTTGCCATGGTCTTCTTGACCTTTTCTTTCATTTTCTTTCCCTCTGCAGCAACAGGCTCTTTGGGTTGAGATTCCAAAGGAGCTTGAGTAGACACTCTGGCTTTGGACATTGGTTGTCTATCTGCTGGCCTTTTGATTTTCAAGCCAGGCTTTGTATGCTTTCCTGAGCCATACTCCTTTTTGAGTACTACTTTCTTGGATGTAGCCTCATCTTCTTCAGCTCTATAATCCTCATCTTCAGAGTCTAAGGTTCTCTTCTTCCTTTGCCTAGTAGCAGCCTTAGGCAGGTTGCTTGGAGTGCTTCTGCTGCCTTCATCTGAAGAGCTGGAGGGACTAGTGCCCTCACTCATGTCAATCTGCTCTGACGACTGTTACAGGCTGTCACTCACAGTGCGACATGCCGCAAACACCTGATCGCTGACCCGTGAAGAGTTATAGATGAGATAGAGTGGATGAGCATCACAAAATGCAGAGATTTTTGCAAAAGAATGATTCAAAAATTCAGTTTTAGTTTTCCACAGAAAGCATTTTGGATCAACCGATTTTCAAACTCGGTGATACCGAAGCAGTTTTGGAACCTAAACTGATGAACTCGGTTGGACCGAGTCACAGTTTGGTGGCACCGAGACTGCTAGGGTTTCACAAAGTCCTAAAATCGGTCGCGCCGATTAGCAATTCTCGGTCAGACCGAGATTTACTAGTGCAATGGCATATGCCAAATCGGTGGGACCGAGTTTTTCAACTCGGTGGGTCCAAGATGGTTTCGGCGGAAACCTAACCCTAAATTTTCAAATCTCATTTAATCTACGGATTGCATTGACTGGATAGGAGTGTTTCAATCGTGGCAAGAATCAATAAGAACACAATGTGCTAGGAATCGGACGAGGATAGCACTGTGATCGAGTCCATACCCTAGCTCGGCGATGAACTCGCTACGGCGGCAACGGCGGGGTTGAATTCCGTTGACGGCGGTGGAGACCATCGACAGGAGGCGGCTGGCGACGAGGAGACGATCCGGAGACCTTGGAGGGAGAGCGAGCTATTTCGTGGGCGAAGGAGTTCAGAGAAATTTCCAACATTTTGCCCGTGACTATATATAGCCCGACCCTGTCGGTGTGACCGAGTGGAACAACTCGGTGGCACCGAGATGCATAACTGTGTTCAGTTACAGCAACTCGGTGTGACCGAAAAGTTCAAATCGGTTGCACCGAGATTGGAAACCTAGATCGACTTAGTGATCTCGGTAGGACCGAAATGGAGGAATCGGTCAGACCGAGAATCTCAAAGAAGTTTTGGAAGTTTAAGTCTATGAAGAATCGGGGACTCTGAGCGCTCCTCACACAAAGTGGTTCGAATCTGACTTGATCAAATTTTGTGATGTAGCATGAATAGACTTTGAGACGAGAAAAGCATAGATAGCTAGAGAAAGTTCTTAGGCATTCTTGTCCATCCACTTGGCCAAAAGAAGAAAGAACCAAACAATCAAAACAACAAGTGGATGTCCTCGAATGAGTAAATATGCAACCAACATGCTCACACAATAAGATGACAAATAAAATATGTGACAAAGCATGCACGACCAATTCTAGCATCTATCAACCAATTGGCGATGACTAGGTCATCTATATATGAGTATATTGACTTAGGAGTCAAATGAGAAACATTTGATCATAGGTCATACTCATCGTTTAAGATCAATTGGGGTTACCACATTTAAATAATGCATTGATGTGTTCACACCATTAGAGTTGCTTTGACTCAATTCTTAGAGTTAAGCTCCCCCTAGATGTGAGATCCCCCCTTAGAGGGATGAACTAACCTTGGGTTTTGTCGATGATGACTTCATGTAGGTGTCAAAGATGTGGATGCTCAATGTTGATGTAGATCAATTGGAGCAATCCTTTGGAGTGAGTTGCACTTTCAACTTGCCTACATGGGTTAGTCCCTCAAGGAACAAACAACAATATCCATAGACATAGAGTGATGCACACACAAGATGATGTCCATGAAATCATTAGGTTACCTTGTCCCTTGCCTTACCAACATGAGGGTTTGTGACTCCTTGAACTAGTGCAAGATGTGGAAGTTGATTGCACTTGTCCTTGCCATAATGATATGTGTGAAGAATGTTGGCGGAGTCACCCTCAAGAACTCTCTAGTTCTTCTTCTTCGGGATCCACATCATCTTGATGGGAATCCTTGTAGTTGTAGTTGTACTTGATGAAGTAGAACTCGACGTAGTCTTGGGAATCCACTTGAACGAGGCCATAGGTGCTTCTTCAAATACATCAATCTCTTCTTGAAGCTTGTCCTTGCCTTTGTTCTTGTGGTCTTGTGGTGGAAGATCATCTTGTGCTTGTGTTCCCTTGAAGGAAGTAGGATCATAATTCTCTTGTTGAGGAACAAACTTCGTCTTGGGGTATTGATCTTCTTCCCACTCAACTCCATTGGCATTGAACTTTTGTTCAAAACCAACACCTTGATTCTTCCGGTGTCTTCCTTGCTTATGCATACAATTTCCTCGAATTGCTTACTCCCGGCAAGACTCTTGTAGACACCTTTCTCTATAATTCCCTTCAATAAGCTATTTTCTTGCTCAAGTGTAACTTGGCTAAGAGAATCATTAGTGGAATCAAGAGAACTACTAGAAGAAACAATATTGGATTTGACATTATTATTGTTACCATTAGAGGAAGTATCTTTCTTGTACTTGTTACTAGACTTGACTTGAGGCATGTAAGTACATAGGAGTAAATGCTTGGCAATGTAAGAAGAACTTTTCTTACGGAGATCATCATTGATTGCTTTAAGAACTCATGCTCTTGCTCAATATTGAGCTTTTCAAAGCGTAACTTCTCATGAGCCCTTAAAAGTTCTCGATGATCTTCGAAGATAGTTTCATGAGCTAACTTAAGAGTGTTTAGTTCTTTAGTTAGAAGCTCAATCTTCTCCTTATCATTGTCATTTGTTTTATCTTGATTATCATGATTAATTGACGTTTCATCATAGTATTCATCACTAGAATTGTCAACAAGTAAATCATCATCACCTAGCAAGTCATCTTCATCACTATTAAAATCAACATACTCAGGGTGTGTTACCTTAGGACCTTTGGCCATGAAGCATCTTCCAATTCCTTCATTTGGTGATTCAAATATGTCGTAGGAGTTGGTTGACACAAGTGCTAAACCGGCAGCACCTTCATCTTGAGTATATTCGGAGTCGGAGTGATAGCTTCTCTCAGAGTGATTGTCGGAGTCAGAGCCGGATACCCATTCACCAACATGAGCTTGATGTCTTTGTTTTGTTTAGCTCTTTGATGACTTGTCCTTCCTTTCCGAATCCTTTCTTCTCCATGAGGATCTTCGTTCATAACGATCATCTCTACTCCTCCTCTCTCTTGGTGGTGATTCTTCTCTTTTGCTTCTTCTTTTTGGAGAATCTTCTCTTCTTTTGTAGGGTGCCGTACACTCATTTGAATAGTGTCCATGCCTCCCACAATTGTAGCAATTGCGCTCTCGACTAGAAGATCTTTTGTCATGGTAAGTCCTTGACTTGGAGCTTCTTTCTTTGCTTCTAATCTTGTAGAATTTGTTGAAGTTCTTCACCATTAAGCTCAATTCTTCATTGAAGGTTTGTTTCTCACTTGATGATGTGGGGCCTTCACTTGAGGCTTTGTAAGCACCACTTGACTTGTTGTTAAGTTCCTCCTTATCCTTGAGTGACATCTCATGAGCAACAATTCTTCCAATGACTTCCGTTGGCTTGAGATCTTTGTAGTTTGGCATCATTTGGATCAATGTGCACACGGTATCATACTTTCCATCCAATGCTCTTAGGATCTTCTTGATGATGAATCTGTCGGTCATCTCTTCACTCCCTAAGCCGGCAATCTCATTTGTGATAAGAGCAAGCCTAGAGTACATTTCAGCGACACTTTCACCATCCTTCATTTTGAACTTGTCAAGCTGACTTTGGAGCACATCCAACTTGGATTCCTTGACGGATTCGGTACCTTCATGCATATCAATCAAAGTATCCCAAATTTCTTTTGCATTCTCAAGACGGCTGATTTTGTTGAATTCTTCGGGGCACAATCCGTTGAAGATGATATCACAAGCTTGAGCGTTGTATTGCAACATCTTCAATTCTTCAGCATTAGCTTCACGGTTCGGCTCTCTCCCATCAAAGAATTCACCTTGCAAGCCAATACAAATAATTGCCCAAACGGCGGGGTCATGTCCGAGAATATGCATTTTCATCTTATGCTTCCAACTAGCAAAATTAGTACCATCAAAGTAAGGACCTCTACGGTGATAATTTCCCTCGCTAGACTCCATACTCTCCTAGGTTGTGAAACCACGGATATGACCACCAAAAGCTATGGAAATCAAAGCAAATGGAGACCAAAGCTCTGATACCACTTGTAGGACCTTGAAGTATGTCTAGAGGGGGGTGATTAGACTACTTGACCAATTAAAACTTAACCTTTTCCCAATTTTAGAGTTTGACATATTTTAGCTATCTTAAGACAAGTCAAGCAATCATCACACAAATCAAGCAAGCATGCAAAGAGTATATAGGCAACGGAAATTAAAGCATGCAACTTGCAAGAATATAAATGGAAGGGTTTGGAGGATTCAAACGCATTTGGAGACACGTATGTTTTTGGCGTGGTTCCGATAGGTGGTGCTATCGTACCTCCATGTTGATGGAGACTTCAACCCACGAAGGGTAACGGTTGCGCGAGTCCACGGAGGGCTCCACCCAAGAAGGGTCCACGAAGAAGCAACCTTGTCTATCCCACCATGGCCGTCGCCCACGAAGGACTTGCCTCACTAGCGGTAGATCTTCATGAAGTAGGCGATCTCCTTGCCCTTACAAACTCCTTGGTTCAACTCCACAATCTTGTCGGAGGCTCCCAAGTGAAACCTAGCAAATCTAGGAGACACCACTCTCCAAGAAGTAACAAATGGTGTGTTGATGATGAACTCCTTGCTCTTGTGCTTCAAATGATAGTCTCCCCAACACTCAACTCTCTCTCACAGGATATGGATTTGGTGGAAAGAAGATTTGAGTGGAAAGCAACTTGGGGAAGGCTAGAGATCAAGATTCATATGGTTGGAATGGAATATCTTGGCCTCAACACATGAGTAGGTGGTTCTCTCTCAGAACTGGTAAGTTGGAAGTGTAGGTCTGTTCTGATAGCTCTCTCCATGAATGAAGAGGAGGTGGAGGGGTATATCTAGCCTCCACACAAAATCTAACCGTTACACACAATTTACCAAACTCGGTGGGACCGATTTAGTAAACCTAGTGACCGTTAGTGATTTTCGGTGGGACTGACATGCAACTCGGTGAGACCGATTCGGTTAGGCCTTGGGCATAACGTAATCTTGGTAAGACCGATTACACAAACTCGGTGAGACCGATTTTGGTAATAAGCTTTCCAGAGAGTTGGCCAGGTAAACTCGATGGGACCGATTTGCTCTTTTGGTGAGACCGAAATGTTACAAAAGGAAACAGAGAGTTTACATTGCAATCTTGGTGGGACCGATCGCTCACTTCGGTTAGACCGAAACGTTACGAAGGGAAACAGAGAGATTACAATCCCATCTCGGTGAGACCGATATCCCTATCGGTAGGACCGACTTGCCTAGGGTTTGTGGCAGTGGCTATGACTTTTGAAATCGGTGGCGCCGGGTAGGAAGAATCGGTGTGACCGATTTTGACTTTGGGTTTAGGTCATATGTGGATGTGAGAAAGTAGCTGAGGGTTTTGGAGCATATCACTAAGAACATGAAGCAAGAGGCTCATTAAGCAACACCTCATCCCTCCTTGATAGTATTGGCTTTTCCTATAGACTCAATGTGATCTTGGATCACTAAAATATAAAATGAAGAGTCTTGAGCTTTTGAGCTTGAGCCAATCCTTTGTCCTTAGTATTTTGAGGGATCCACTTTCATCATCCATGCCATGCCATTCATTGAGCTTTCCTGAAATAGTCTTGGAATAGCATTAGCTCAATGAGCTATATGTTGTTATGAATTACCAAAACCACCTAGGGATAGTTGCACTTTCAGAGTTGGATGAGATTCATCATGTAATTAAGTTAGTTTTGTTAGGGCCTGATCCCTAGTATCCACTATGTTCTTAGATTGATGTTGCTATGACTTTGCTATGCTTAATGCTTGTTACTTTGGGCCCGGGTGCCATGAACTCAAATCTGAACCGTTTATGAATTCATCGTTATATCCATGTTTTAGATCCGATCTTGCAAGTTATAGTCACCTACTATGTGTTATGATCTGGCAACCCTGGAGTGACAACAACTGGGCCCACTCCCGGTGATGACCGTAGTTTGAGGAGTTCATGTATTCACTATGTGTTAATGCTTTGTTCCGGTTCTCTATTAAAAGGAGGCCTTAATATCCCTTAGTTTCCAATATGGACCCCGCTGCCACGGGAGGGTAGGACAAAAGATGCCATGCAAGTTCTTTTAATAAAGCACGTATGACAATTTACGAAATACATGCCTACATTATATCGATGAACTGGAGCTAGTGCCGTATCACCATAGTGAAAGTGCGTTATATCGACTAGAGGGGGGGTGAATAGGCGATTTTTAAGAATTCTTCACTGAGGAATTTGCCGGTGAGGAAATTCCTTAGCGAAGAACTACTTGCAGCGGAATAAGTACTCAGAAGTAAGCATAACAGATTACAAGCATAGTCATCATGATGAAATGAAGACAATCACAGAGTACATAAAGCGTAATCACAGGATAGCACAAGATGAAGACAAACAGACTGAAGAAATTGAACTGAGGAAATTGAGAAATTCTTCAGTCAAAGTCTTCAAACACAGATATGAACAAATACTCAACACAAAGAATGAGGAAATGAAAGGGTTGAGGAAATAGAACCGATTAGGTTGGTGAAGACAATGATTTGGTAGACCAGTTCCAATCGCTGTCTCGGTTGTACGTCTGTTGGAGCGGTGAGTATTTAAACTCGAGAACACATGGTCCCAGACACCTACCATCGAAAGCACGCAGCTCGGGACACCAAGTCCTCACCGTATTCTCCTTGAACTAAGGTCACACAGACCTCGTCCAATCACTCATGGTAAGTCTTCAGCGACTTCCAAACCTTCACAAACTTGGTCACTCGGCGATCAACAATTCCTCTTGGATGCTCTAGACCATGACGCCTAACCGTCTGGAAGAAGCACAGTCTTCAAAGGTAACAAGCGTCGCATCCACTCAGGATCAATTTCTTGATGATGCTCAATCACTTTGGGTTTGTTGGGGTTTGGTTTTTGGGTTTTTCCTCACTTGATGATTTTCTCTCAAAGTCCTCGGAGGATGGGTTGCTCTCAAATGACAAGTGTCAAGTTCTCTCGGAGCAGCCAACCAGCTAGTGGTTGTAGGGGGCGGCTATTTATAGCCTAGGGAGCAGCCCGACATGATAAGACATAAATGCCCTTCAATGATATGACCGTTAGGTGGACAAGATATTTTGGGACAGCTGGCGCGCAGCACAGCAACGGTCGGAAATTTGACTCTCAAATTCCTCAGGGCTATCATGTTCCTCCTTTGTGTAGGCAATTCGCCTGGCGAATTCCTAACTCCTCGATCGAGAACAAATTCCTCGTGACCGGAAGAGCTTCGTCTCACATCAAGAAATTGACTGAACTGTATGAGATTTCCAAAAGCTTCACTCGAAGGGATTGGTAGGTGTAGGATTTTGAGTTGAACATCAAATGGAAATTTTTCCTTAGTATTTCCTCGACCCCTTTAACAAAGACGGTGTTTCCTATGACTCAAGAAAGAGAAAATGAAACTACGAAAACAAAAGTCTTCACGCTTCATGTTCCTCAAATGAATACCAAGTCTTCAAGGTCACACCAATTTCTTCACTTTCAAAGTCTTGAGAAAGTCTTGAGAATATCAAAGTCTTGGATGAAGAACTTCATTTTTAGGGGTCGACTTTCTCTGTAAATATCAAACTCCTCATAGACTTATAGACCTATGTACACTCACAACGCATTAGTTACTTAACCTATAAGTCTTCAATACACCAAAATCACTAAGGGCACTAGATGCACTTACAATCTCCCCTTTTGGTGATTGATGACAATATGGGTTAAGTTTTCAACGAGGATAAACATATGAATTGTAAATACTGATAATGAGGAATTTGATTGCAAGATATAGAAGAACTCCCCACGAAGATGTGCATAGTGAGGAATTTGCTTTTGAGGCAATGCACACTTGAAGAATTGAATCATGGAGATCTCCCCGTATATCTTGTAATTCATACACGCATTTGACATATAATATGAAGAATTTGAAATGCATGATGAAATATGGTGCTTGATGAAATTCAGCATGAGGAATCATAGCACATAAAGTATCAGAGCACAAGTAGATTTGCTATGAAGCATAGTGCAAAATCATAATGCATCAAAAGTATCAAAGCACCATAGGGTTTAAGATTACAACTCGATCCAATAAAAGTTTCAGAAGAACGAGAGTTGTAACTTAACAATTTTTTTTACTGTATATAGGCAATAAACTAGACCCGCTTGAAGACTAACTCAAATTTCTCCCCCTTTGTCATCGAATGACCAAAAGGATCGAAACTGAGGACTAACGCTCTTGAAGAATATCAAGTTGAAGACGGAGCGAGTAGGACCAGCCGCGGTGTCTTCCAAGTCTTCATTTTCATCAGTGTCGCGAGATGAAGAATAGGAGCTGGCCACCAAGGAAGGAACTTTGACCTTCTTGAATTTCTTCGGAGGAGGTGCAGACCAGTCAAATTCTTCCTTGAGACCCATTGAAGTCGGTTCTTCTTCACTTTGTAGACATGTGAAAGAACAGCCAGTGCGCTTGAAGGTTTCATGAAGGTAGAAGTGGTTTTTCTTCACCGCATTGTGTGTTGAGGTCATGTTGTGAAGAATTGAACCAAATTGACGCTTGACCCACTTATGATTCCGATCAACCTTCTGATGAAGACTGAGGAGTAACTCACGATCAGTCATCACCCTGGGTGTAGTAGCTTGAGGACTTTGCTTGACTGAGGTATTTGCGGCTGAGTCATGTGTGGCAGAGTCATCATTGGTGGAGTAGGATGCTGCTTTCTTGGCTGTCCATCCAATGGACGAATGCCTTCATCGATCACAGCGATGGCCTTGCCCTTGTCATCACCGAGGTAATAGTCCGTTTGAGGACTTCAATCGGGGCAAGTAGCTATGATGGTTCAAAGTATCGACTTTGTAATTGAGTGAAGACCTTGTCTGATGAATCTCATAATCCAAGGCGCATAAGGCTTCACTCAAATGGTGACATAGCAATGTTTGCGAGTCCTCATGAAGAAATCATGGAAGTTGACGGAACGCCATGGATGATGTTGAAAAGCATATTCTTCATGATGCCAACGACTTCTTCATCATTCGAAGTCGTGACCTTTGATTGGACTCATTGTCTTCGCTGTAATCACGATAGACCGTCCGAGGCACATATAATAATTCCTTGACGAGGAATTTGGTTCTTGGGGCCTGCCTTGGCTTCAAAGCTTCATCGGCACTTGCATATAGTGATTTGTAAGTTACGGTTCGTCATAGATCTGACGTGCACCATCAAGTGGAGGATCGAGTGGTAGGGCACCTGAAGCAATTCGATTCTTTGGTGCCTTGTAGTGAGTATTTTCGATCATCCAATCTAAGACCCATGAGTTCACGTCTTGACATCTCGGTGATGTGCGGTGTTGCATAAAAGCGAAGAATTAACTCTTCATTCCGATCCACAAATATCGGTGCAGAAATTTAGAAGTCCCGCATCGTGAAGAACAACGAGGGTGGCTCAAAGCTCCGGCAAAGGACTCCATATCCACATGAGGAATATGAGCATGATCGAAGATTTTATCCTTGTTGAAGAGCACTGAGGAATAGAAGTTGGCTTGGCTGGCAGTCCAGAAGCGCCTCTTCCTAATCCGAGCAGAATCATAAGGATTATATTCAGTGAAGAACACGTGCTCGGCAAAGAAATCTTCAGCCTTGAACTTTTGCTTGGTTGAGAACGGATTCTTTTGCTTGGGCAGAGGGGTGTCGATGAGTTGCATCACCACCTCGGGGAATCGTAAGTTCAGGTTCTTGGTGAGGAATTTCTTGTTCCTCAACAGTGCGATCGAGGATTAGCAGCAGCAGCAGTTTCATCAGCACTAGTGGCTGGAATTTCTTCATGCACAGAATCAGTGGGTTGATTTTCTTCAGAGTCGATTCGGACTGTTTGTGCAGGGGACTGAGGAATCTGTTGGAGCGGGGTGAAGAGAGGAGTATTGGGATGCCGACTTTCCCAAAAGTCATCATTGATAACTGGTGTGGTGCATCCAATATCCACATCTTCATCTTCAATTTCCTCGGCACCACTGAGGAATTTCATAGTCCGATGAGGGAATAATCGGGGTTGAAGGGATGGCATCCACTTCAATTTCTTCATCAAGCTGCTCGTGAAGCGGCCGGTGATGTTCTTCATCAGATCCGATTGGGATCTCATAGTCTTCTCCAAAAGGAACAACTTCCTTTGATGGTATGGAGGTAATTGGAACAGCATCAATTGGGTTTTCAAGTGAGCTGGTCATAGGCTTCATTTTCTTCGCAGCCGAAGAATCTGACACAGCTGATGCTTTCCTTTTCTTCACAGCAGCTCGTTCTGCAGCCTTGGTTTTCTTCACATCAGAAGCAGATGGAAGAATTGGAGTTGTAGCAGGAGGAGCTGAGGAATTTGGTGCAGTTTCTTCAGAAGGAACTGATGCAGTTTCCCTGTCTTGAGCAATTTCTTCAGGCGCACCACTAGTGGGTGCCACAGCAATTTCTTCAATGGCGGGAATGGGATCATCAGCCCTGGAATCAACGTTTTCATCGGTGAGCTGAACGTCATCGGCCAGTCTTGGCATTTTTCTTCATTAGGCTGAGCCGAGGCTATGTACCGAGGAATTTCATGTTGCATTGGGACAGCAACATTTGTGAGATTCTTCGTCAGGTTGTGAATCGACCTTGGCGCCTTGCCAATCAGCATTGTATGAATCGAAGTTTTCTTTGAGGTTTTGAATTTCGATCTGGACTGGAGAAGCTCCTCGGTGTCATCTTGAAAAGCGTTTTCTTGAGGAACTTCTCCTTCTGTATTGAGCCTTTTGATTTCCCTCGCCTTTTCATACTTCCATTTTCTTCACTATGAAGTGAGTCAACATATGACTTTGTCCAGGTGTCAAATGAAGGTCGAGGCGAGGGTATTGGGATCATTGTGCGTAGATCAATAAAGTCGAGGACTTTCTTGGGTCCAATAGCGATGTACAGATGTACCTTTGGCTCTAGCGGCCCTTACTTGACGGTCTCTGATGATTTCCGCGAGTTCTTCATCAGATGCCCCATCATCAGATGGCACATGGAATGCAACCATTTTCTTCGTCGGGCTAGGCCGAGGACCTCGTCCAGCTGTTGCTTTGGTCTTCAAATTTGAGTCGGACGATTGAAGAAATGGGAGCCGAGAACTTGCAGAGATGCTCGAGGCAATTGAAAAGCCAGCAGTCCTTTGACATGTAGCTAGGTGCACGAGGCCGAAGGTTTTGACGGAGCTGTTGAGGACTTTGGTGGAGCAGCAGCAGTTTGAGGAATTTGCTTGGAAGGTGCTGGCTGAGGAACTTGGCCGTGAGGGCGCAGATGATGAAGCACTTGGCTTATGAGCAGGCTTCTTTTGCATTGATTTCCTCGGTTTGACCGAGACCTCTGTGTGATGGCAATGGCAGAATCCTCATTGAATTTCTTCTTGCCTCCTTTGCTTGCTTTGCCAATTTTGCTTGGCGTTTAGCCCATTCCTCGAGAAAGTCCTCACCTCGTTTGATGCTTGTGGGATCAGCTATTTGGCGGTGCCAAAGGAGCTCTTGGGCATGGAGGATTAAGAGCAAATTTCTTCATGTACTTAGGAGTTACATATCTATATTCCCTCCATTCCCGTGCCCATCTCCGTTCAATCTTACGAATCGCACCTTGCGTTGATTTTTGCTTTCTTCATCCGGTGTGCAGTAGTCAGCATATATTTCCTCGGGAATTTCAAACGCAGATCATAACCTCGAGTTTCTTTCCTCCCTTCGTGGCTTCTTACCATCTGCCATTTTCTTGATTGAGGAAATTGAACAATTGAGTTCTCTGAAGAAGTGTGCAGTTTTCTTCGAGGAACGCTGCAAATGAGTTAAGTTGATGAGAACCTAGGGATTCAAAGACGGACATTTGTACTGTGAACAGAGTATAGGTGCGAGGAATTTGGAGAGGTCATATCTCGTTCTCAGAAGGTTAAAAAAAACAAGTTTTGAGGATTTGACCAGATGAGCCTTGAAGAATATTACTAAGCGTTCTTTGTCTTAGGTTCCAGAGTTGTATAGATCGAGGATCCACACAATTGAGGAATCTTGAAGAAAATCATAGCTTAGAGAAACGAGGCAAGAGATTTGAGGTGTTCATATGTGTGAAGATTTGAGGAATAAACACCTTTGAAGAATTTGAAGAAAATTTGAGAATCAAAGCGAGTAATAAAAGTAACTTTTAATTACCGAAGTGAAGAACACGACGAACTGAGAAGAACAGTTGGGAAGTTCGTCTGTTCAGATCTTCCACGCCCTAACTTGGCTGAGGAAGACAGCTACGGCTGACGGCGGAGTGAAGATTTCATGATCGGTAGCGAAATCGTCGGCGACGAGGTCAAGGCAGTGAAGCTTTTCCACACCGGTGACGATGGAGTAGCGGCGGCGCTAGGGTTTGAGGAACTCGGCGGGAGAGAGAGGTCGGCAGAGTAAAAGAGTGAGGAAGGGAGAGGGATATTTATAGACGCGGTGAAAAGCGGGTCGCCGAAGATTTAGGACGAACATGTCCCTGACCATTTCCCTTCTCACGACATGTGTCACCCACGTACTTTGTAGTGGAGATCGTGTACGATCGTGGGTGAATAAAGTAATGCATCGTGGGATGCGGAACGGTTTGAGCGGCAAAAACGAAGGTTTGGATAAGATTCGTTTTAAAGTTCCGTTCTCAATTTCTTCAGCTGTCAAGGACACAGTGAAGATTTTGAACGAGTTTCAAAGTAGAACGCACATGAAGAATTTGTGAATGGATTGGGTTGAGTATAGCATAGAGGGGGAAGGGTCCGATCACATTCACTTAGCATAAAAAGCGACTTGAGGAAATAGCCATAAGTGAATGTAGAGGACATAAACCCATATATATATATATATATATATATATATATATATATATATATATATATATATATATATATATAGCAAATGAAGAAAGACGACGGAAGTAGTGAAGATTTTGCAAAGTTGAAGAATTTGAAAAATGAAGAATTTCAAAAGCGAGGAAAAACTCAAATTGAAGATTTCAACTTTGGTGGTGGCGTGACCCACCGTATAAGAATGATGATTTCAGACACCGCGTACAATTGTCGTAGGGTTACGAGAATCAATTTCTTCATTAATTTCTTCACACTTAGAGTGTTATTCTTCATTGATTGAAGAAAACATTTCTTCATGTGTTGCACATCTAAGTCATCAATTTTGCATAAGTGTTAGGATGTGTGTCCTTTTCAAAGAACATTCGAAGATTCTAAGATATTTAGCTCACACCGCAACTTGCTAAATTTCTTCTCATCCAAGGGCTTAGTGAAGATATCAACTAGCTGTTCTTCAGTCTTCACGTGCTCGATGGAGATGTTGCCCTTCAACACATGATCACGAAGAAAATGATGACGAATTTGAATGTGCTTTGTCTTGAGTCTTGAACTGGGTTGTGAGCAATCTTGATGGCACTCTCATTGTCACAATAGAGAGGCACATTCTTCACGTTGATGCCGTAGTCCTTGAGGGTTTGCTTTATCCATAGCAATTGAGCACAACACGAGCCAAGAGCAATGTATTCAGCTTCCATGATGAAGCGGTGATCTGATTCTGTTTCTTCGAGGACCAACGGACCAAAGATCGTCCGAGGAAATGACAAGTACCAGATGTTGACTTGCGGTCCACACGATCACCGGCATAGTCAGTCAGAATATCCAATGAGATCAAAAGTAGAGCCCTTGGGGTACCATAATCCTAGTGTTGGTGTGTGAGCTAGATATCGAAGAATATGCTTCTGACCTTATGGTGTGATTCCTTGGTGTAGCTTGAAATCGGGCACACATGCAAACACTAAGCATTATATCTGGCCTAGATGCACATAAGTACAATAAGGAACCAATCATGGAGCGGTATACCTTGTGATCAAGTCAATACCATTTTCATCGGGCATAGATGGCCATTTGTGGGCATAGGAATTTTGACACCTTTGCAGTCTTGCATGCGAATTTCTTGAGGACATCTTTGAGGTATTTCTCCTGCGATATGAATATGCCATTGTGTTGTTGTGAATTTGAAGACCTAAGAAGAATTTCAACTCTCCCATCATAGACATTTGATATTCTTCACTCATCATGTAGGCAAATTCATCACTATAGCGTTGGTCAGTACAGCCAAAGATAATATCATCAACATATATTTGGCACACAAAAAGTTCACCATCATAAGATTTAGTAAAGAGAGTAGGATCGAGTGAACCGGGTGTGAAGCCATTCTTCACGAAGAATTCCTTCAATGTATCATACCAAGCCCGAGGGGCTTGCTTGAGGCCATAGAGGGCCTTATTGAGTCTGAAGACTTTGTCAGGATTCTTTGGATCTTCAAAACACAGGGGTTGAGCAACATATACTTCTTCCTCAAGCTTACCATTGAGGAATGCACTTTTCACATCCATTTGATATAAAGTGATATTGTGATGGTTAGCATAGGCGAGTAATATGCGAATAGACTCAAGTCTAGCGACAGTGTGCAAAAGTTTCATCGAAGTCAATTCCTTCAACCTGCGTGTAGCCTTGAGCTACTAGTCGTGCCTTATTCCTCACCACAAGACCATTTTCATCTTGCTTGTTGCGATAGATCCACTTTGTGCCAATGATATTATGCTTGCGAGGATGCGGACGTTTGACCAGTTCGGGACATTGTTGAGCTCGAACTGATGTAATTCTTCTTGCATGGCCTGAATCCACTCGGCTCGAGAAATGCTTCATCTACCTTAGAGGGCTCTGTGATAGAGACAAAAGCATAGTGCCCACAAAAGTTAGATAAATGTGAAGCTTTTGAGCGTGTGAGAGGACTGGCGCTTCAATGTCATCGATGATCTTGTCAACTTGCATTTCTTTTGCAACGCGAGGATGAGCTGGTTGTCGCCGAGGAATTTGATCATTTTCCTCGGCACCATTTTCTTGACATTATCTTCGGTGCATCAGCTCGGCGTTCTTCACGTACATGAATGAATTCTTCAAAGTTTCTTGATGGGAATGACATCCTCGATCGCCTTGAACCCGATAGAATCCTCTGGTGCTGGTTCGTCTAACACAGAAGGTAGGTGCTCTCTTTGCGAGCCATTAGTTTCATCGAACCGCACATCTAAAGTGTCAACAATCTTGTGAAGAGCGATGTTGAAGACTCTGTAGGTGTGCAAGTCCTTTCCGTAACCAAGCATAAAACCTTCATGTGCTTTCGGTGCATATTTAGAGTTGTGGTGAGGATCTCTAATCCGGCATTTAGCAATCAAGACTTTGAAATAACTTACATTGGGTTTCTTGTCCGTGAGGAGTTCATAGGCAGTCTTTTGAAGAATTTGTGAAGATATACTCTGTTGATGATGTGGCACGCAGTGTCAATTGCTTCAATCCGAAGCGACTAGGCGTTTTGTATTCATCAAGCATAGTGCGAGCCATCTCAACAAGAGTTCTGTTCTTGCGCTCCACGACGCCATTTTGCTGAGGAGTATAAGGAGCAGATAACTCATGCGTGATACCAAGTTCATCAAGATAGTCATCAAGACCGGAATTCTTGAACTCAGTTCCATTGTCACTCCTGATGTGCTTGATCTTCACACCAAAGTTAGTTGAAGCCCTCGAGGAAAATCGTTTGAAGACTTCACGCACTTGATTTTTGTAAGTAACAATGTGTACCCATGTGTAACGAGAGTAATCATCAACAATAACAAAGCCATATAGTGATGCTTCATTAACGATAGCTGAATAATGATTGGGACCAAAGAGGTCCATGTGAAGCAATTCGAAGGACGAGTAGTGGTCATGATAGTCTTATTGGATGCTTGGCCTTGGTCATTTTTCCAGCTTCACGGGCTCCGCATAGGTGATCCTTGAGGAATTTGACATTCTCAATGCCAATGACATGCTTCTTCTTCGCAATGGCGTGTGCAAATTCCTCATGCCTGCGTGACCAAGTCGTCGATGCCATAGCCAGCCTTATACGAAGATTTTGCAAGTAGGCACACGGCTGGTTGTGGTCTGTAGAGAAGTCAACAATATACAAGTCTCCTCTCCTAAAGCCTTGAAGACTTTGGAATTGTCGACTTCCATAATCACAACACAACGATACTTGCCAAAGATAACAACCATATCAAGATCACAAAGCATTGAGACTGACATGAGGTTATATCCTAAAGACTCAACAAGCATGACTTTGTCCATGTGCATGTCCTTAGAGATAGCAACCTTACCAAGTCCCAATACGACTTTTGCCTTTGTCGGCCAAAGATGATATGCTTGAGATGTGACGGTGATAAGGTAGCATCCATCAATAGATTCTTGTCACCGGTCATGTGATTTGTACATCCACTATCGAGAACCCACTCAGTGGCTTTGGGTTGATCATCCTGCAGATGAATTAGTACAACTTACGATCTCATATACTTCATCAATGAAGAATATGATATCAAGTTCATCAGATGAATTTCATCAGTCAGTATTCAGATGAGCAGTAGGAGGACGTGTGAAATGAAAGTTCATTTCATCATGATTAGCCTGCGTCCTTTCAGGCATTTTGTCAGGCCCCCAGCAAATTCTTCAGACGTTTAGGCACGTCTGGAGACCTGACCCTGCAGAAGAGATTAGTTCTTTTTCTTCACCACCCACATCTGAAGGGGTGGCAAAGAGTTCATCATTCTGCGAGCACCATACGAGAATGGTGGCATAGAGGCCAAACCATTTCGTTTCACATAAGAGGGGTTAGGGTAAGCATATGAATAAGCAGAGAAATTCTTCGAGGACTTATGAACATATTGGTTTGAAGAATAATGCACATATTCATAGCCCTTGGCTCTACCCTGCGAAACAGAGTTGTTAGCACAATGATAATCATATGAGGACTTTGATCCTTTTGAGGAATTTGATCCACGTGAGGAATTTGGTCCGTATGAGGACTTGGATCCATATGAAGAATTTGGTCCATATGAAGAATTTGATCTGGGGTTCCTATTCTTCCTTTGGTGGTGTCATGAGGACATTCACACGAAGACTTTCAAGGCACTTCTTGGGAACCCAGATTTTCTTCATAGGGGAACCGTTCCTGCGTTAGTGCCAACATATCTAGCAAATACTTCACCATTCTGATTTTTGAACAGTTTATAGTTGAGTCAAATGACTCATCGCCAGAATGAGGAAATTCGCACGTAAAACCAGATAAGGTAGATGGATCAAGCTGGAGGTCCCTTTGCAGCAACCCATGAGGTTTTGGGATACCGCTCGGGCTTCCAATACATTCCATCAAGATTGAGTTTCCTCTCAAAGGCAATGCCCTCTTTCCTAGGGTTCCTATTGAGGATCTCGCTTTTTAAGCACATCACAAAGAGTCCGATGCCCTTTGAGGCTTTTGTACATGCACATCATGTATAATTCCTTGATCCTGCATCGTCGGTGATACTAGCAATGTCCTCAGATGAGGAATTAGTGATAGCAGAGGCGGTGAAGAATTTGTAACAGTTGAAGCATTTGAACATTCGGTGAAGAATTAGCAGTTTCACGTTCAATGCACTTTAAGCATGGAGGAACAAATTCTTCTTGAGAAGCGCTGATTTGTTGAGCAAGTAATGAATCGCGCTCCTTACGAAGATCTTCATAACTCACTCTTAGCTTCTCAAGATCTTGCTTTCTTTGAAGAAATTCATAAGAAAGTTTCTCATGATCGAGATAAGAGAGTGTTATGATGACCTTGAAGGTTGTCAAGCCTAGATGAAGTCTCTGAAGATTTTGATCGGGGCTTGAGTGCGATCCATTTCTTCACCTAACATATCATCACTCTTATCTAGCATGTTTTGAACCTTCTCAAAAGCCGTTTGTTGTTTTATAGCAATCTTAGCAAGTTTAGAGTAGCTGGGCTTGAGATCCTCATCAGATTCATTGTCACTAGATTCAGAGGAGGTGAAATTTAGTACCTTAGCACCTTTTGCCATGAAGCAATAGGTGGGGCGTAATCATCATCATCCTCATCGGGCTTGTCCGGATTCAGTTTCTTGATGTTGAAGATGGACTTGCTAACAAAAGCGTAGCAAGAGCCGGACTAGCCACACCAGATTCGGATTCTTCAGACTCCTCCTCTTCCTCATTTTCCTCAGATTCAGCTTCAGAGTCCATTTCCTTGCCAATGAATGCCTGAGCCTTTTTGGAGTTGCTCTTCTTGTGAGAAGAAGGTTTTTAGGATTTTGATGATGAAGATTTTGATGATTTCTTTTTCTTCTTCACGTCATCAGAACTGTAATCCTTGTGTTTCTTCTTTCTTAATTCCTTTTCCCACTGAGGACAATCTTGGATATAGTGACCAGGTTTCTTGCATTTGTGACAAAGTCTTCTCTTATAGTCACTAGACGAGGAATCACTGCTTCTTGAGGGTTTTCCAAAGCGACCACGTCTTGAGAATTTCTGGAATTTCTTCACGAGCAGTGCTAGCTCCTGTCCAAATTCTTCAGGATCTCCTAGGCTACTACCAGAGTCTTCACTCTCAGATTCGGACACAACCTTGGCCTTCAGGGCACGTGTTTTTCCATAGCCGTAACCATAGAGATCTCTCTTTTCATCAAGCTGGAACTTCGTGAGTATTTAGCCTTTCGAGGATATCGGAGGATCAAGAGACTTGTAGTCAGCTTCGTTCTTGTATCATCGGTGCGGAGTATCAAATGAGGAATCAAGCGATCTTAGCAATTTCTTCACCACCTCATGGTCGGTGATGTCAGTGGCACCCAGTGCTTGAAGCTCATTTGAGATGTCAGTGAGGCGCTCGAAGGTTTGTTGAACATTTTCGTTGTCGAGTATTTTGAAGCAGTTGAAGAGATTCCGAAGAACATCAACTCGATAGTCATGCTGAGTTGAAACACCTTCATTTACTTTGGACAGCCTGTCCCAGATGAGTTTGGCAGATTCCAAAGCACTCACTCTTCCATATTGACCTTTGCTCAGATGGCCACATATGATATTCTTCGCTTGAGAATCGAGTTGCTTGAATCTCTTCACATCAGCATCATTCGGAGAAGGTGTGGTGAGGAAACACCTTTTGTCACAACATACCAGAGATCGTTGTCAATTGCTTCAAGATGCATTCGCATTTTGTTCTTCCAGTAGGGGTAGTCCGTCCTATCGAAGGTAGGACACCCAGCTGAGACCTTGATCATACCTGCGGTCGACATAACTAAAACTCCAGGTTGTTAAACCAAAATCACACAGAACAAGGGAGTACCTTGCTTTGATACCAATTAAAAGTGCGTTATATCGACTAGAGGGGGGGTGAATAGGCGATTTTTAAGAATTCTTCACTGAGGAATTGCCGGTGAGGAAATTCCTTAGCGAAGAACTACTTGCAGCGGAATAAGTACTCAGAAGTAAGCATAACAGATTACAAGCATAGTCATCATGATGAAATGAAGACAATCACAGAGTACATGAAGCGTAATCACAGGATAACACAGGATGAAGACAAACAGTGAAGAAATTGAACTGAGGAAATTGAGAAATTCTTGATCAAAGTCTTCAAACACAGATATGAACAAATACTCAACACAAGAATGAGGAAATGAAAGGGTTGAGGAAATAGAACCGATTAGGTTGGTGAAGACAATGATTTGGTAGACCCGGTTCCAACTGCTTTGTCTCGGTTATGCGTCTGGTTGGAGCGGCCGAGTATTTAAACTCGAGGACACACAGTCCGGACACCCGATCCTTGAGCACGCAGCTCAGGACACCAAGTCCTCACCGTATTCTCCTTGAACTAAGGTCACACAGACCTCGTCCAATCACTCGTGATAAGTCTTGAGCGACTTCCAAACCTTCACAGACTTGGTCACTCGGCGATCCACAATTCCTCTTGGATGCTCTAGACCATGACGCCTAACCGTCTGGAAGAAGCACAGTCTTCAAAGGTAACAAGCGTCGGATCCACGCAGGATCAATTTCTTGATGATGCTCAATCACTTTGGGTTTGTTGGGGTTTGGTTTTGGGTTTTCCTCACTTGATGATTTTCTCTCAAAGTCCTCGGAGGATGGGTTGCTCTCAAATGACAAGTGTCAAGTTCTCTCGAGCAGCCAACCAGCTAGTGGTTGTAGAGGCGGCTATTTATAGCCTAGGGAGCAGACCGACATGATAAGACATAAATGCCCTTCAATGATATGACCGTTAGGTGGATAAGATATTTTGGGACAGCTGGCGTGCGGCACAACAACGTTCGGAAATTTGACTCTCAAATTCCTCAGGGCTATCATGTTCCTCCTTTGTGTAGGTAATTCCCATGGCGAATTCCTAACTCCTCGGTCGAACAAATTCCTCGGCTGACGGAAGAGCTTCGTCTCACATCGAAGAAATTGACTGAACTGTATGAGATTTCAAAAGCTTCACTCGAAGGGATTGGTAGGTGTAGGATTTTGAGTTGAGCATCAAATGGAAATTTTTCCTTAGTATTTCCTCGACCCCCTTTAACAGTACGGTGTTTCCTATGACTCAAGAAAGAGAAAATGAAACTACGAAAACAAAAGTCTTCACTCTTCATGTTCCTCAATACCAAGTCTTCAAGGTCACACCAATTTCTTCACTTTCAAAGTCTTCAGAAAGTCTTCAGAATATCAAAGTCTTCAGATGAAGAACTTCATTTTTAGGGGTCGACTTTCTCTGTAAATATCACACTCCTCATAGACTTATAGACCTGTGTACACTCACAAACGCATTAGTTACTTAATCTATAAGTCTTCAATACACCAAAATCACTAAGGGGCACTAGATGCACTTACACATAGGTTATAACTGTCACATGATAAAGATCATCCAACAAGTCACCGATCCAATGCCTACGAATTTATTTATATTGTTTTTGCTAAGTTACTACTGCTATCATCACTGTTACAGTTGCTACAAAATTACTGCTATCATCATATCAAGTATTCTTTATTCTTTGTCACTACTATCAAAACTATCGTATTATTGTGCTACTGATTACTTGCTGCTGATAATTAATCTCCAGGTGTGGTTGAATTGACAACTCAGCTGCTAATACCTTCAAATATTCTTTGGATCCCCTTATGTCGAATCTATAAATATGGGTTGAATACTCTACCCTCAAAAGCTGTTGCGATCCCCTACACTTGTGGGTTATCAGCTGTCCAGAAGCGCTTTCATCAAAGACGAGCAGAGTCATAGGGATTGTAGTCAGTGAAGAATATGTGTTCATTGAAGAAATCTTCAACTTTGAACTTCTGTTTCTTGGAGAAGGGATTCTTTGGCTTGGACTGAGGATTGTCAGTCGAAGTCATCACAGCCTCTTGAATCACAGTCTCTGGAGCCGCAGGCTGAGGAATTTCAGGTGCAATGTCATCAGTAGCAGCCTGGGTATCCATTTCTTCAGCAACATTTACATCCGCACTAGTGGCTGGAACTTCTTCAGGTATGGTGAGAAGAGAAGCTTGATGTTCGTCAGAGCCCGTGTGAATTTCTTCAGTTTGAACCGGGGTCTGAGGAATCTGTTGCAGAGGAGTGAACAGTGGTGAATTGGGGTGATGACTTTCCTAGTAGTCATCATTCAGAATAGGAGTTGAACACCCAATATCCACGTCTTCATCTTCTTCATCGATTTCCTCAACGCATGCCTCTTTAGCTGTGAACTGAGGCGTGGGCGATGATACCAATGGAGTTGAAGTGACATTGTCCACTTCAATTTCTTCATCTAACTGCTCTGACGTAGCAGCAGAAGGATCTTCTTCATCAGATTCACTTGGAATTTCATATTCCTCACCAAAGGGAACAATCTCCTTTGATGGCATGCTTGATACAGGAACATCATCTATGGGGTTTTCATAAGAGCTCGTCAAAGTCTTCACTTTGTTTGGAGCTTAAGACTCTGAGGAGGTAGATGCTTTCCTTTTCTTCACAGCTACTCGCTCTGCAGCTTTGGTTTTCTTCGCTTCTGACGCAGAAGGAAGGATAGGACTTGGCATTGGTGCAGGAGGAGTAGAGGAATTTGGTGCAGTTTCTTCAGGCGCAACTGATGCAGTTGGCGTGGCATTGTCAATGTCTTCAGGCTCAGCAGCAGATGCTTCAACTGGCCTGGATTGATCATCAGGCGCAACACTAGTGGTTTCCCTTGCAGTTTCTTCAGCGGCTAGAATATCTTCATCAGCCCTGGTGCTCTCATTTTCTTCAGCAGCCTGACCTTCATCAGCGGTGCTGGCATGTTCTTCAGTAGGCTGAGCAAATGCTTCAGCCTGAGGAATTTCATGTTGCGTTGAGGCAGCAACATTTGACGTGAATCCCTTGGTCAGCTTGATGAATCTGACTTTGGCTCCCGCCAGTCAGCATACTATCGGCCAAATTCATCACTGGGACTCTTGATTTCTGATTGTAGAGCGACAAGTTCATCAGGTGATAGCTTCAAAACATTTTGCTTCAGAAAGCGCTCTTTCTTGTACTGAGCTTTCTTCATGTTCCTCCCCTATTCAAATTTCCATTTTTCCTCACCAATAAAGGCAGTCAGCATATGACTTTGGCCAGGAGTGAGGTTCACTCAGGCAAAGGAGTGTCGGGGTCCTTATGCCATAGGTCAATGAAGTCCAGGATCAACTTGGGATCTAGCATTAATGGCACATTACTGCCTTTGGCTCTAGCGGCCCTTTGCTGTCTGTCTCTGATGATATCAGCTTCCTCTCCACTTGACAGTACGTGGAAGGCAACCTGCTTCTTGTGAGGACTTGGTCTAGTGCCTCGTCCAGCAGTGGCCTTGGTCTTCAGCAATGTGGGGCCTGTTGAGGACTGAGGAGGAGCTGAAGAACTTGCAGATGCTCCTGAAGCAATTGAGATGCCTGTGGTCCTTTGGCAAGAGGCGAGATGAGCATGTGCCGAGTACTTTGCAGGAGCAGTTGAAGGTTGTGCAACAGGAGGAACTGGAGCATCTTGAGGAATATGCCTTAAGGGTTTTGAAGAGCTTGGCCATGAGGGCATTGCTGAGGTATTTGGCTTGCGAGCTGGCTTCTTGAGCATAACCTTCTTGGGCTTGCTAGCAGAGGCCTCAGCAGCGGCATCAGCAGAATCTTTGTTGAATTTCCTCACTGCTTCTTTGGCCAGTTTGGCCAGTTTAGCTTGCCTCCTGGCCCATTCATCAGGATAGTCCTCACCGCGCTTGAGGCTAGTGAGATCAGCTTCTTGGCCTGGTGCCAATGGAGGTCTTGGGCAAGGAGGGTGTAACGCAAATTTCTTCATGTACTTAGGAGTGACATATCTGTACTCCCTCCATTCCCGTGCCCATCTTCTCTCAATCCTATGAATGCGCACTTTGCGCTGATTCTTGTTCTCCTTGCCATGTTTGGCTTCATCAGGAGTGCAATATTCTGCATAAATGTCATTAGGAATCTCAAACACTGTATTTACTTCTGGTCTCTTGCCTCCCTTCTGAGGTTTCTTGCTATCAGCCATTTTCTACAGCTGAGGATTTTGAACAATGGAATTCTCTGAAGAGGTATGCAATTTGTCTTCGAGGAACACTGCAAATGAGTTAAGTTGATGAGAACCTAGAGATTCAGCAGCGGACATGAGTACCTATGAACAGAGTATAGGTGCGAAGAATTTGGAGAGGTCATATGCGTTCTCAGAAGTTTTGCAAAATGAACAAGTTTGAGGAATTTGACCAGAGGTGTCTTGAGGAATTTCACTATGCGTTCTTTGACTTAGGTTCCGGAGTTGTATAGATTGAAAAATCCACACAATTGAGGAATCTTGAAGAAAAACGTTGCTTAGAGAAACAGATCAAGAACAGATGTTTGTGTGAGGTGTTTAAGAGTGTGGAAGTTGAAGAATAAATACCTTTTGAAGATTTTGTGGAAATCATCAGAATCAACAAGAAGGGCAGTAAAAATAAATTTTATTTACCCTTGACGAAGAACACGACGAACTGAGAGTTGTAGATTGGAAGTTTGTCCGTTCAGATCTTCCACACCCTAACTTGACAGAGGAAGACAGCTACAGCGGCGGCGGAGTGAAGATTTCCGCAGCCGAGACGGCGGCGAGGTTGAGGTAGTGAAGCTCTTCCTGACCGGCGAGGGAAGTAGCCGCGGCGCTAGGTCTGAGAGCTCGAGCGAGGGGAGTGAGGTCGAGCGGGGTAAATGCAGTCTGAGGAGGGTGGGGGGGGGGTATATATAGCCGAGGTGAAAAACCGCTCGTCCGAGGAAAATGGACGAACGTGCCCCTGACCCTTCTCATCCTAGCGACATGTGTCACCCACGTACAGAGAGGTGGCGATCGTGTGAGATCGTGGGTGAATAGATAAATCTTATAATGGGATGTGGAACGGTTTGAGCGGCAAAAGCCAAAAATTCAGATAAGAATATTTTAAAGTTTCTTTCGCAAATTCTTCAGCTGACAAGGACACAATGAAGAGTTTGAACGGGTTTCAAATAGAATGCACATGAAGAATTTGTGAACAGACTGGGTTGAGTGTAGCATTGAGGGGGACGGGTCCGATCACATTCACTTAGCAGAAAAGTCAACTTGAAGAAATAGCAATAAGTGAATGTTGTGGAGGACTGAAAACTCAAATATATATATAGTCAATGAAGAACAACGACGGAAAGAGTGAAGACTCTGCAAAGTTGAAGAGTTTGAACAACTAGAAGATTTTCAACTTTTGTTGGTGGCGTGACCCAATCAGATAAGAATGATGATTTGGGCGCTGCATTACAATTGTCGTAGGGCTCTGAGAATCAAATTCTTTGTTAATTTCTTCACACTTAGAGGGTTAGTCTCCATTGATTGAAGAAAAACGTTACTTCGTGTGCTGCACATCTAAGTCATCAATTTTGCATAAGTGTTAGGATGTGTGTCCTTTTCAAAGGACATTGGAAGATTCTAAGATATTTAGCTCACACCGCAACTTGCTAAATCTCTTCTCATCCAAGGGCTTTGTGAAGATATCGGCTAGCTGTTCTTCAGTCTTCACGTGCTCGATAGAGATGTCACCCTTCAACACATGATCACGAAGAAAATGATGACGAATCTGGATGTACTTTGTCTTCGAGTGTTGAACTGGGTTATGAGAAATCTTGATGGCACTCTCATTGTCACAGTATAGAGGCACATTCTTCACGTTGATGCCGTAGTCCTTGAGGCTTTGCTTCATCCATAGCAATTGAGCACAGCATGAACCAGCAACAATGTACTCAGCTTCAGCAGTAGAGAGTGATACACAGTTCTGTTTCTTCAAGGACCAACATACCAAGGATCGTCCGAGGAAATGGCATTTGCCTGATGTTGACTTGCGGTCCACTCAATCACCAGCATAGTCAGAGTCGGAATATCCAATGAGATCAAAAGCCGAGCCCTTGGGATACCATAATCCAAGTGTTGGAGCGTGAGCTAGATATCGAACAATATGCTTCACAACCTTATGGTTTGATTCCTTCGGTGTAGCTTGAAATCGAGCACACATGCAAACACTAAGCATAATATCTAGCCTAGATGCACATAGATACAATAAAGAGCCAATCATGGAGCAGTATACCTTTTGATCGAAGTCAATACCATTTTCATCAGTGCATAGATGGCCATTTTGACGCCTTTGCAATCTTGCATGCCGAATTTCCTCAACACATCCTTGAGGTATTTCTCCTGAGATATGAAGATGACGTTGTGCCGTTGACGAATTTGAAGACCTTAGAAGAATTTCAATTCTCCCATAATAGACATTTGATATTCCTCACTCATCATATAGGCAAATTCGTCAATGTAACGTTGGTCAGTACAACCAAAGATAATATCATCAACATATATTTGGCACACGAATAATTCATCATCATAGGTTTTGGTGAAAAGAGTTGGGTCAAGTGAACCGGGTTTGAAGCCTTTCTTCATGAGGAATTCCTTCAAAGTATCATACCACGCCCGAGGGGCCTGCTTGAGGCCATAGAGGGCCTTATTGAGTCCGAAGACTTTGTTAGGATGCTTTGGATCTTCAAAACCTGGGGGTTGAGGAACATATACTTCTTCCTCAAGCTTACCATTGAGGAATGCACTTTTCACATCCATTTGATATAAGATGATATTATGATGGTTAGCATAAGCAAGCAATATGCGAATAGCCTCAAGTCTAGCAACATGTGCAAAAGTTTTATCGAAATCAATTCCTTCAACCTGTGTGTAGCCTTGAGCTATAAGCCCTACGTTATTCCTCACCACAAGGCCATTTTCATCTTGCTTGTTGCGGTAGATCCATTTGGTGCCAATGATATTGTGCTTGCAAGGGTCTGGTTGCTTGACAAGTTCCCAGACATTGTTGAGCTCGAACTGATGTAATTCCTCTTGCATCACTTAAATCCACTCAGGCTCCAGAAATGCCTCATCTACTTTGGTGGGCTCTATGATAGAGACAAAAGCAAAGTGCCCACAAAAGTTAGACAAATGTGGAGCCTTTGAGCATGTGAGAGGACCTGGTGCGTTGATGTCGCTCGTGATTTTCTCGATCCGCACTTCATTTGCAACGCAAGGATGAGCGGGTTGGCGATGTTGAGTTGGCTCAGAATTTTCTTCAGAGGCATTTTCTTCAGGTGCACCAGCTTGCTGTTCTTCACGTTCTGGAATGACTTCTTCAGCAGATTCTTCGGTAGGAATGACATCCTTTGTAGCCTTGAACTTGACGGTTTCCTCAGGTGACTTTTCATCTAGCACAGGAGGTAGGTGCTCTCTTTGCGAGCCATTAGTTTCATCGAACCGCACATCTACAGTTTCAACAACCTCGTGATGAACGGTGTTGAAGACTCTGTATGTGTGCGAGTCCTTTCCGTAACCAAGCATAAAACCTTCATGAGCTTTCGGTGCAAATTTAGAATTGGGATGAGGATCTCTGATCCAAAATTTAGCACCGAAGACTTTGAAATAACTCACATTGGGTTTCTTGTCAGTGAGGAGTTCATATGAGGTCTTTTTGAAGAATTTGTAAAGATATACCCTGTTGATGATGTGTGATACGTCTCCAACGTATCTATAATTTATGAAGTATTCATGCTGTTTTATTATCATTCTTGGATGTTTTACAATCATTTTATAGCAACTTTATATCATTTTTTGGGACTAACCTATTGACCCAGTGCCTAGTGCCAGTTGTTGTTTTTTGCTTGTTTTCTAGATCGTAGGAAATCAATATCAAACGGAGTCCGAACACCGTGAGACGTTTTGCAGATTTTTTATGGACCAGAACACCCAGGATGGGCCAGAGCAGCACCTGGGGGGTGCCCCGAGGGGGGCACAACCCACCAGGGCGCGCCCAGATGGGTTGTGCCCACCTAGGTGGCCTCCCGCACCCCCTGTTTACCCTATAAATTCTAAAAAAAATAAAGAAACACTCAGGGTTACCGTAGATCAGAAGTTTCGCTGCCGCAAGGCTCGATAGCCACCGAAAACCAATCTAGACCCATTCCGGCACCCTGCCGGAGGGGGGAATCATCACCGGTGGCCATCTTCATCATCCCGGCGGCCACCACGATGAGGAGGGGGTAGTCCACCCTCGGGCTTGAGGGTTTGTACTAGTAGCTATGTGTTTAATCTCTCTCTCTCATGATCTATATCACGGGCTTTGTTAATATAGATGGATCATATGATGTTTCTCCCCTCTATACTCTTGTTGTGATGAATCGAATCTTTACCCTTTGAAGTTTTGTCTTGTCGGATTGAATATTCAGATATGAGAACACATGATGTATGCCTTGCGGTATGAATACTTAAGGTGACAATGGGGTATCGTATTGCTTCACTTGATGTATGTTATGTAACTCAACTTGCAGATTCCTGAGGTGACATTGGGGTAATCTATGCATAGGGGTTGATGCATGTTTTTATTATCTTTTATCCCATAGAAACTTTGGGGTCTCTTTGTAGTTCTTTGTGTGGATTGAGTATTATGAATATGAATTTTTTTGGGTGTTATTTTAGTATGAACTCTTGATTAGATCGATCGGAAAGAATAGCTTGTGTTATTTTAGTACGAACTCTAGGATAGATTGAACGGAAAGAATAGCTTTGAGGTGGTTTCGTACCCTCCAAAAAATTTCTATCTTTTATTCTCCGCTAATAGGAACTCGGGAGTGATTCTTTGTTGCGCTTTGAGGGATAATCATATGATCCAACTATGTTAGCATTGTTGAGAGGTTGCACTAGTGAAAGTACGGACCCTAGGCCTTGTTTTCAAGCATTGCAATACCATTTTTGTGCCTGTTTACTATTTTCTACCTTGCTATTTTTATTTATTCAGATTATAAAAATATATTTCTACCACCAGCATTACACTTTTATCACCATCTCTTCGCCGAACTAGTGCACCTATACAATTTGCCATTGTATTGGGTGTGTTGGGGACACAAGAGATTTCTTGTATTTGGTTGCAAGGTCGTTTGAGAGAGAACATCTTCATCCTACACCTCTCACGGATTGATAAACCTTAGGTCATCCACTTGAGGGAAAATTGCTACTGTCCTACATAACTCTGCCCTTGGAGGCCCAACACGTGTCTACAAGAATAAAGTTGCGTAGTACACATCAAGCTCTTTTCTGGCGCCGTTGCCGGGGAGGTGAGTGCATGAAGAGCTATCTTTAGAGCTTGCAATTGAGTCTTTTAGTTTCTTGTTTTATCACTAGTTTGGTTTATAAAAGAAAACTACATAAAAATGGAATGAGGTGGCACCATATTATTGATCATCTTTATAATATCTTTCTTGAAAATGATGGATTGGAAAATTGTGCTCAATTGTTAGAAGAAGAAGTCAATAAAATGTTTGGCACAAAATATTTGAATGATGAGCATGATTTCAATGTTGTTAGTATGAATTCTTTGAATATCCATGATGCTAATGATATGCAAAGCCATAAGCTTGGGAATGCTATGTTTGATGAAGATGATATTTTTAGTCCCCCAAGATTTGATGTGCAAATTTGTTATAATGATTGCATGCCTCATATTTATGATGATTATATTGATGAAAGTGGATTTGGAGAGGCCATGACTTTATTTAATGACGAATCCACTACTTTGGAAGAGGTTTCAATTGACTATGATAACAAACTTGCTATCTATGATGATTATGGTGATGACATGTATGCTATAAAGAATAATAATAACCATGAAACTTATCATCATGATTTTAATTTTCAATCTCATGATAGTTATTTTGTTGAGTTACCACTATTGATGAGAAGAAATTTGTTTATGTGGAGAGTAAAAAAAATGCTTGTGGATCATGAAAAGAATGATTTATGCGATAGTTATATTGTTGAATTCATTCATGATGCTACTGAAAATTATTGAGGGAGGAACATATGCGTGCTGGAATTGCAATAATATCAAGTTTCCTCTCTTTATGTTGAAAGTTTTGATGACATGCTTGTTTTGCCTTCCTATGCTAGTTGATTCTTGTTCCCATAAATTGTTTGCTCACAAAATCCGTATGCATAGGAAGTGGGTTAGACTTAAATGTTCTTTCCATCTGCTTCATGATGCTCTCTTTGTATTTCAATTCTTATCTTTTATGCGAGCATCATTGAACTCATCATGCCTAGCTAAAAAGGCATTAAAGAAAAGCACTTGTTGGGAGACAAACCAACACTTTTACCTAATTTTTTTGTGTGTTCACATGATTATGCTACTGTATTGACCATGTTTTATTGCTTTTGTTTAAATAAAGTTCCAATTAATGCCTTTAGGATCATGTTGGGTGATAGTTGCTTTGATCTTGCTGAAAACAGGAACTTTTGTGCTCACGAAAATAATTCTCATTTTTAACAGAAGAGTGATTTTGAGTTGATTATTTTTTCAGAATATTAATATAAAAATTGCTCACGTGGTCCTAATTTTTTCATAATTTTTGGAGTAGCAGATGTATGGTTATTCTGCGGATCATTACAGACTATTCTGTTTTTGACAGATTCTGTTTTCAATGCATAGTTTGCTTGTTTTGTAGTTTCTATGGCTTATATTGCTTAATATATATTGTGGAAATGATATGCTACAGTAGTAATTGTGTGGAAACAATTATGAATCTTGTCTTTGACAGTACCAAAGTGAAATGGCTTGCTCTTTATCATACTAACCTATCTCACGAAGTTTTGTTAAATTTTGTGTGATTGAAGTTTTCAAGTTTTGGGTGAGATGTCGATATGAGGAGAATAAGGAGTGACAAGACCCTAAGCTTGGGGATACCCAAGGCACCCCAAGGTGATATTCAAGGAATATCCAAGCAACTAAGCTTGGGGATGCCCCGGAAGCCATCCCCTCTTTCGTCTCCAACATTATCTGTAACCTTACTTGGAGCTACGTTTTCATTCGTCACATGATATGTGTTTTGCTTGGAGCATCATTTTATTTTGTTAGGATTTGCTTGCTGTTATTTATAATAATGTTTTGCATCTTTCATTTCAATAAAAGTGTCAAGGATGGCCTTCACCATGCTTATCTTGCAAGTATATGAGTTGCTGTTTCATAACAAAAAGTTTATCGATGTTGCAAAAAGTCCCTAGAAAAGTAAGAATGTGATAAAATGTTGAAACGTTTTGAATATTAAGATCTGATAAATTTTCTACAGTGTGGTAAAATTATCATAATTTTTGGAGTTAGGGAAGTATGATGAATCTTGTATTCGTTACAGACTGTACTGTTTTGGCAGATTGCTGTTATGTTTGCATTGTTTGCATATGTTTGCTTGTTTAATGGTTCTATTTGAGTATAGGAGTATTAAATATGCAGAGGCATTTGGTATGAAATTTTGAATAATAATTTTTGTGATTTGCTACAGTAGAGAATGATAAGGTTTTTGCATTGGTTTATACTAACTTATCTCACGAGTTCTTGTTGAGTTTTGTGTGGATGAAGCTTTTGAGATTTACGAAAACCGTGAAATAGAAGGAATTAAGGAGACACAAAAGCTCAATCTTGGGGATGCCCAAGGCATCCCAAGATAATATTTCAAGAAATATCAAGCATCTAAGCTTGGGGATGCACGGGTAGGCATCTTCTTCAACAATTATCGGTTAGTATCGGTTGAGCCTAAGTTTTTTCTTCTTCACATGATGTGGCTATTCTTGGAATATCATTTTCTTTTGTTTTGCTTACTGTTTTAATAAAATATTTAGAACTGAATTTTTAAATAAAATAGAGTTCTCAAATAGTTGCCAGGGAGGCTAGGTAAGCGACACTTACAACCCGTCAACGAAGCTCTTTTCTATGGAATTGCTCTTGTGCTTCACTTATCCTATGAGTAAATTGTGGAATAAATTGAATGAAATGAAATTGAAATTATATGTTCATATCATGCCTAGTGGTAGCTTCACATTGGGTTTAGAAAGTGAGATCTTTTGAGGCTTGACAATCACAATATTGGTCATACAAGCAATTCACGAATAATTAGTATAAGGAAGAGAACTTCCACATGCAAATACACTATCGTGGATATATTTTGTGATTGTGAGCCCTCATCAAAATGTTATATGACAATTTTTTTGACATTGGACAAGGAAGACAACGTAATGATTTATGTTTGTTCATATTCACATAGAAGTTATATTGTCATAGATCCTTCAACATGTGGTGCTTGCCCCCCATCTTTGCTAGCCAAAAAATCCACACCAAGTAGAGATACTACTTGTGCATCCAAAAACTCTTAAACCCATATCTTATTTTCAAGAGTCCACCATACCTACCTATGGATTGAGCAAGATCCTTCAAGTAAGTTGTCATCGGTGCAAAAAGGCAATAAAAATTGCTTCTAAAAGTGTTAGATCAATTAGTGTAAGAGAAAATTGAGCGTTGTACGAACTTGTGATGGCAAAGAATAAAAGCGACATACTGCATGATAAAGGTTGCTATCATAAGGGGCAATATAATGTGGCGTTCTTTTGCACTAAGGGGTTGAGCATACAAACAAATAAGCGCATGGCAACCTTTGCTTCCCTCTGCGAAGGCCCTATCTTTTACTTTTATGTATTTACTTTTATGCAAGAGTCAAAGTTTTTCTCTCTATTCCTTTTATTTTTCTCCTTTGGCAAGCATCATGTGGTGAGGAAAGATCTAGGCACATAAGTCCATTTTAATATGGGTGGCATGAGTTATTATTGTTGGCATCACCCTTGAGGTGAATACGTTGGGAGGCGAAACTATAAGCCCCTATCTTTCTATGTGTCTCGTTGAAATGTTTTGCTCATGTGTATGTGGTAAGTGTTAGCAATCATAGAAGACTATATGATGGTTGAGTATGTGGAGATCTTACTTAAACTCTGTTGAATAAGTTGAATTGCAATTGCTTGGTGACTAAGAACATAGGTTGTTGAGTTTCAAGAGAGTTCTTTGTTTGAACCTTAACATGTGAGTTGGTTGCTACTTTAACATGAGAAATCTTATGTGTTGTTATGATGCTAGGAAAAGTGATTGAAATTATCATTGATCAAACTTGTGCACTTTGCTAGCATTCACACTTCATAAATTATTTCTTTTATCATTTACCTAATCGAGTACGAGTAGGAATTAAGCTTGGGGATGCTGATACGTCTCCAATGTATCTATAATTAATGAAGTATTAATGCTGTTTTATTATCATTCTTGGATGTTTTACAATCATCTTATAGCAACTTTATATCATTTTTTGTTACTAACCTATTGACCCAGTGCCAGTTGTTGCTTTTTCCTTGTTTTTTACATCGCAGGAAATCAATATCAAACGGAATCCAAACACCGCGAAACTTTTTAAAGATTTTTTATGGACCAGAACACCTAGGATGGGCCAGAGCAGCACCTGGGGGATGCCCCGAGAGGGCACAACCCACCAGTGCACGCTTGGGGGGCCAGGCGCGCCCAAGTGGGTTGTGCCCACCTCGGTGGCCTCCTGCACCCCCTCTTTACCCTATAAATTCTCAAAATTTTTAAAAACCCTCGGGGTTACCCTAGATTAGAAGTTCCACCGCCATAAGGCTCTGTAGCCACAGAAAACCAATCTAGACCCGTTCCGGCACCCTGCCAGAGGGGGGAATCATCATCGGTGGCCATCTTCATCATCCTGGCGGCCACCACGATGAGGAGGGAGTAGTCCACCCTCAGGGCTGAGGGTTTGTACCAGTAGCTATGTGTTTAATCTCTATCTCTCTCTCTCTCTCTCGTGATCTATATCATGGGCTTTGTTAATATAGATGGATCATATGATGTTTCTCCCCTCTATACTCTTGTTGTAATGAATCGAATCTTTACCCTTTGAAGTTTTGTCTTGTCGGATCGAATATTCAGATATGAGAACACATGATGTATGTCTTGCGGCATGAATACTTGAGGTGACAATGGGGTATCGTATCGATTCACTTGATGTATGTTATGGCACTCAACTTGCGGATTCCTGAGGTGACATTGGGGTAATCTATGCATAGGGGTTGATGCACGTTTTTATTATCTTTTCTCTAATAGAAACTTTGGGGTCTCTTTGTAGTTCTTTGTGTGGATTGAGTATTATGAATATGAATTTTCTTTGGTGTTATTTTAGTACGAACTCTTGATTAGATCGATCAAAAAGAATAGCTTGTGTTATTTTAGTATGAACTCTAGGATAGATTGAACGGAAAGAATAGCTTTGAGGTGGTTTCGTACCCTACAAACAATTTATGTCTTCTATTCGCTGCTAATAGGAACTCGGGAGTGATTCTTTATTGCGATTTGAGGGATAATCATATGATCCAACTATGTTAGCATTGTTGATGAGAGGTTGCACTAGTGAAAGTACGGACCCTAGGCCTTGTTTTCAAGCATTGCAATACCATTTTTGTGCCCGTTTACTATTTTCTACCTTGCTATTTTTATTTATTCAGATTATAAAAATATATTTCTACCACCAATATTACACTTTTATGACCATCTCTTCGCCGAACTAGTGCACCTCATATATTACACTTTTATGACCATTTCATATATTTCTACCACCATTTCTGTTGGGGACACAAGAGATTTCTTGTATTTGGTTGCAGGGTCGTTTGAGATAGACCATCTTCATCCTACACCTCTCACGGATTGATAAACCTTAGGTCATCCACTTGAGGGAAATTGCTACTGTTCTACAAAACTCTATGCTTGGAGGCCCAACACGTGTCTACAAGAATAAAGTTACGTAGTAGACATCAATGTGGCATGCAGTATCAATTGCCTCAGACCAAAAGTGACGAGGCATCTTGTATTCATCAATCATAGTGCTGATAGTTATCAGGACCAGTATTCTTGAACTTGGTCCCATTATCACTTCTGATATGCTTGATCTTCACACCAAAGTTTGTTGAAGCCCTCGAGTTAAATCATTTGAAGACTTCTTGCAGTTCATATTTGTAAGTGACGATATGCACCCATTTGTAATGAGAATAGTCATCAACAATAAAAAATCCATATAAAGATGCAGCATTTGTGAATGTGGCATAATGAGTAGGGCCAAAGAGATCCATGTGAAGCAATTCAAATGGACAAGTGGTAGTCTAGATGGTCTTTGAGGGATGCTTGGCCTTGGTCATCTTTCCAGCCTCACAAGCTCCACACAGGTGATCCTTGAGGAATTTGACATCCTCGATGCCAATGACATGCTTATTCTTCGCGAGCGTGTGCAAGTTCCTCATGCCAGCATGACCAAGTCGTCGATGCCATAGCCAGCCTTTTGAAGATTTTGCAAGTAGACATGAATCAACAATATACAAGTCTCCTATCCTAAAGCCTTCGAAGACTTTGGAATGGTCAGCTTCCATTGTCGGTGTCAAAACCGGTGGATCTCGGGTAGGGGGTCCCGAATTGTGCGTCTAAGGATGATGGTAACAGGAGACGGGGGACACAATGTTTACCCAGGTTCGGGCCCTCTCTATGGATGTAATACCCTAGTTCCTACTTGATTGATCTTGATGAATATGAGTATTACAAGAGTTGATCTACCACGAGATCGTAATGGCTAAAACCCTAGAAGTCTAGCCTGTATGACAATATCTTTTCCAGACTAAGCCCTCTAGTTTATATAGACACCGGAGGGGACTAGGGTTACACAAAGTCGGTTACAGAGAAAGTAATCTTCATATTTGGTCGCCAAGCTTGCCTTCCACGCCAAGGAGAGTCCCATCCGGACACGGGTAGAGTCTTCGGTCTTTGTATCTTCATAGCCCATCAGTCCGGCCCATGGCTAACAGGCCGGACGCCCGAGGACCCCTTAGTCCATGACTCCCTCAGTAGCCCCTGAACCAGGCTTCAATGACGAGGTGTCCGGCACGCAGATTGTCTTTGGCATTGCAAGGCGAGTTCCTCTTCTCCGAATTCTCCAGGATAGTCTTCGGATGCAACGAACGTGTCCGGATCTACAACACAAGTACCGCACACACAGCCACAGAGAGTATAATATTACACGAGTCCCATCCGCTCGCCAAAGTGCGGAAGAGGCCCGGGTTGAAGCCCAGGGCGCCCTCAAGGAGATCCAGGAGGCCAAGATGATCGCAGCGGGTAAGGCATTTAGTGTGCAAAGCAAGTATGTGAAAAAGAAGTATTTCTTACTAACCCGAATTCGGAGTTCCACAGGGGCGTTTGCGGAACTACCGTGCAGCGTGTCAGACGATGCGGAGTTCTTCCGAGCCGAAGAAGGGAGCTCGATGGAGAAGCTGTTCTGGTCGCAGTACCTTGCGCCAGAACATCCAGTGCCCTTCACCGATCAGCTGAAACAGCTGGTTGAGCTGCACAGGGTGGCTGAACTAGCCATGAAGGATTTGCTAATCCGGCTGTGGCCTGCCGAAGCTATACCCAGCAGCTACTTCGGCCTCGTGAAGCGGCTGGTAAATGCATGTCCTCGGCTGGACGTCGTCAAGCGGTCAGTCTGCATCGAAGGCGCGCGCCTGGCCTTCGCCTATGTCAAGGTGTGGTGGGCGAAGATGGACGCCATCAAGTTAGCGATTGAGGGGCCGCCTGAGGGCAAGAAGCACCGCACACCCGAGCGGTATTTTAGAGACGTCCTGGAGGGGTCTCGTATTGTGACGACGCAATGTGCGAAAGACATTATGTTTGGATGAATACATTTATGTTGTCTCGGCCTTGTATGATCGAACAAAGTTCCATGTAATATAATGTTTGTTTTTTTACAAAAAAATTACCTCCTGTGCGGCCGTGTGTTTATAAAATCTGAGGGTTGGCCAGTCGTCGGCTTCTGTCCCCACGTAGGTAGTACGGGAGTGTTCTGGATGTAATCTAACCACTCTTGATCCAATTGTTTGGTCCTTGAAGGAGGTGTTTAGCGCAACGAACTAGACAATCAGACTATACGACTTGAACACCCTCACTTAGCCATAGGAATTTGACAATAAAAATATAGGCGCAACCCCTAGTATCCAAACTAGAATGTTGTAAACACCTGATCGGGTAAGTACCGATCCCTCGCGTAATGCGGAAAAAATCTCCAACGATTTGAGACCTCCGAAGAGCTGACCGGCTCTCGCCGCATCATGACAGTCAGTTTTCGGCTTTCTCTACTGAGGTGCTCCATTGGGTAAACCGGGGCACAATCGCAGTAGTTCTCCCTTTACTACCTTAGCCGAAATATAAGGTAGCAAGCACAGGAGCCGGGCAATCCAACTATTGACCAAAGACATGATTCAGAGCCAATGCATATAATGCTAAATTCGGGGTGCCAAATTGTACTGTAAAAAAGTGTTCGGAGTTTCTTGCCGTAGTGCGGGGCGCTATGAAGCCCCTGGCAAATGGAAATGTACCAAAGTGTACGGGTGCTACTTGATAAGTTTATTAACAGAAAATAAAGGAAAATCGAAAAAGCAGCAAAGGTAATGAGCTAGGCCCGCAGAATTTGGGCCGCGAACTGTTTTCATTGCAATTTTATTAATACGTCAAAGTGCATTGATACAAATAGTGCGATAGGCAATGGGTTGTTTGACATGCCGCGACCCAGGGAGAGCTGCGTGTGGGTCCTGAAAATATGTAGAGTGATCGTTAAAGTAAACACCTAGAAATTCCCCTGTACGCTTGTGCTTCTTGCCATCTTGGTATGTTTATCCTTTGACAGGACCGGTGATCAAGCCATCAGGGAAAGCCTGTGGAAAAGAGACCTGAAAAGGGGAAAGAAAAACAGTGAAAGTATGTGTGTCCGGGAGAGGTCAAGCCGTATTGCAGATCACAAGCTAGCTATGCCTCCGTCTATGCCCATGGTATTTTGAGTGCGTAGTGATGTATGCGTGGTACAAATGTCGCCACTTCAGTGGGGCTAGGATGGAGGCCAAATTGCTAGTCGATCTCTTGACGAGCCGAGTTGTCCTACTGGAGAATAGTCCGGACCCTCTTGACAGTGTCCGGGAGCTTGGCCGCCGAATTAAGGTTCTGCTTGAAAGCCGCTCTGTACTTCTGCTGCTAAGGCAGCAGTGTGTTCCTCGGTACGGAGGGAACGTTCCATGTTTCCATTAACTGTTATGACGCCGCGTGGCCCGGGCATCTTGAGCTTGAGGTAAGCATAATGAGGCACCGCATTTAATCGAGCAAATGCGGTTCATCCGAGCAGTGCGTGATAGCAGCTACGAAAAGGGACGATATCAAAGATTAACTCTTCGCTTCAGAAGTTGTCCAGAGATCTGAAGACAACTTCTAGCGTAATTAAGCCCGTACAGCGAGCCTCCACACCTGGTATGACTCCTTCAAAGGTGGTCCTTGTGGGCTTGATCCGTGATGGGCCAATGCCCATTTTGCACACTGTATCCTGATAGAGCAGATTGAGGCTGCTGCCACCGTCCATTAGGACCCGCGTCAGGTGGAATCCGTCAATGATTAGGTCGAGGACCAGTGCGGCAGAACCGCCATGACGGATATTGGTCAGATGATCCCGGTGATCAAAGGTGATTGGGCATGACGACCATGGATTGAATTTTGGGGTGACTGGCTCTATCGCGTAGACGTCCCTGAGCGCACGCTTGCGCTCCCTCTTAGGGATGTGTGTGGCATATATCATGTTCACCGTTTTGACCTGAGGGGGAAACTTCTTTTGTCCCCCTGTGTTCGGTTGCCGGGGACTCCTCGTCATCGTCTTTGCTTTGTGATCCCTTTTCCTTGTTCTCTGCATTTAACTTGCCGGCCTGTTTAGAAACCCAACAATCTCTGTTGGTATGATTGGCAGGTTTGTCTGGGGTGCCGTGGATTTGGCACGGAGGATCAAGTATGCAGTCCAAGCTGGATGGTCCCTACCTTTTTCTTTTATATGGCTTCTTCCGCGGACCGGACTTGGAGCCACTGAATCCGGCGTTGACTATCATGTCATTGGTGTTGTCGCCATTGCTTCGGCGTTTGTGTCTGTTGCATCGGAGCTTGCCATTACTATTTTTTCCCTCGGAGGTGCCTATTTGGCTTGTTGTGTTTTTGCTGTGGGCCAGCCAACTATCCTCACCCGCACAGAAGCGGGTCATGAGTGCCGTGAGGGATGCCATGGACTTCGGCTTTTCCTGGCCGAGGTGGCGGGTGAGCCATTCCTCACGGATGCTATGTTTAATGGCCGCTAGGGCCTCGACATCCGGACAGTCGATGATCTGGTTCTTATTTGTGAGGAACCTAGTCCAGAATTTCCTGGCTGACTCTCCAGGCTGTTGGACTATGTGACTTAGGTCATCGGCATCTGGTGGCCGGAGATATGTACCTTGGAAGTTGTCGAGGAAATCTTCTTCCAAGTCCTCCTAGCTGCCAATAGAATTTTCAGGCAGACTATTTAGCCAGTGCCGAGCTGGCCCTTTGAGTTTCAATGGGACGTATTTGATGGCGTGAAGGTCATCCCCGCGGGCCATGCGGATGTGGAGAATAAAATTCTCAATCCATACCGCGGGGTCGGTTGTTCCATCATATGATTCGATGCTTATGGGTTTAAACCCTTCTTGGAATTCATGATCCATTACTTCATTAGTGAAGCAAAGAGGGTGTGCGGCGCCTCTATATCGGGCCACATCGCTACATAGCTCCAATGGAGTCCGTCTACGGTTTTCAGCCCGGGCGTGACTAGGTTTGTCACGTCTAAATAGATATCCGTCCTCGCGTGTCAAGGCACCTCCTCGCGATCCGTAGATCGATCTTGTATGTCCTGCTCTACTGTCCAGGTCTTGACGAAGGTCATATGTATAACCCCGAGATGTCTTATCCCTGCCTTTACGGCGAGGTGGGACAGTCTGGTTTTCGGCTCGAGTTGCCGTTTTATCCCGACCGCGTGGTGGTCGGTCAGCCACATGCTCCTCGAAGTGGCTATTAGCTGGAGCTTAAAGCGCTCCTGCTCGAGAGGTTCCTCAGGCACGATGAAATCTTCGTTGCCGAGGCTCACCTCCTCCTTGGAGAGCAGATGATAACTATCGTCCTCCGAGTCCTCTTCTATGGCCTGTTCATCAGGGCTGACTTGCCCATCTTCCCGATTGTCTTGTTTGGCAGTTTGTTCGTCGGAGTCTTCTGTGTCTTCGGCACCATCCAGAGTGTTATTGTCTCCTGTGTCGGTGTTGCTGTCCTTGCTGCAGCGCGATTTAGAGCGGTGCCGCTGACGACGGTGCTTTGGTTGTGTCTTAGGAGGGTCATCCTTCGCTGGGTTCTTCTTGTCGTCGCCGCTATTATCTTTTGGTGCATCCACCATGTATACGTCATATGAGGAAGTGGTTGTCCATCGTCCGGTGAACGGCGGGTCTTGGGCCTCCTCTTCTCCGGCATCGTCGTCCATACCGTCGATGTCTTCGGAGTCATAGTCAAGCGTGTTGGTTAGGTCTTCGACAATGGCTATGAAGTGGGCGGTGGGTGGGAAACGGAATTCTCCATCATCAGCCTCCAGTTCAAACCGTACATAGTTTGGCTGTGAGCCCTCCACTAAGGATAGATTTCTTAATGAGTTTAACACGTCGCCCAAAGGAGAGTGCCGGAAGATATCTGCGACGCCGAATTCAAAGATCGATAACTGATCAAGCTTAGCATCCGCGGACGCACATGGTTCGGAACTTATAGCCGGAGACGAGTCCGGAGTTCCGGTGACACAGATATCACGTGAGGTTAAGTCTGTGTGCGGCTCCAACGCCGCGGAATCTATGGGCTCCGTGGTGGGGTTGAGTTTCCCGTCCTCGGATGGCGCAGTCTGCTCTGGATCTAAGGCCGGAGCGGTCATAGGTGCAATTTCCTGAGTATGGTTCGTTGACAAATTTAAATCATGTTCATCATAGGGATAGGGAGCGGCTGCCGTGGTATCGAATCCGTCAAAGATCAAGTCTCCGTGGATGTCCGCGACGTAGTTCAAGCTCCCAAATATGACCTGATGGCCAGGGGCGTAGTTGTCCATCTGCTCCAGATGGCCAAGCGAGTTAGCCCATAGTGCGAAGCCGCCGAACACGAAGATCTGCCGGGGAGGAAGGTTGCCCTTTGGACAGCATTGTTGTGGATGATTGAAGGAGCCATCGAACCTTGTGGGGACAGAAAAGTGGAACTCTCAATGAAAGCACCAATGTCGGTGTCACAACCGGCGGATCTCGGGTAAGGGGTCCCGAACTGTGCGTCTAAGGATGATGGTAACAGGAGACGGGGGACACAATGTTCACCCAGGTTCGGGCCCCTCTCTATGGAGGTAATACCCTACTTCTTGCTTGATTGATCTTGATGAATATGAGTATTACAAGAGATGATCTACCACGAGATCGTAATGGCTAAAACCCTAGAAGTCTAGCCTGTATGACTATATCTTTTCCGGACTAAGCCCTCTGGTTTATATAGACACCGGAGGGGACTAGGGTTACATAAAGTCAGTTACAGAGAAAGGAATCTTCATATTTGGTCGCCAAGCTTGCCTTCCACACCAAGGAGAGTCCCATTCGGACACGGGTAGAGTCTTCGGTCTTTGTATCTTCATAGCCCATCAGTCCGGCCCATGGCTAACAGGCCGGACGCCCGAGGACCCCTTAGTCCATGACTCCCTCATCCATGATCAGAACAGAACGATACTTGCCAAAGACAACAACCATATCAAGATCACAAAGCATTGAGACAGACATGAGGTTGAATCCTAAGGACTCGACAAGCATGACTTTGTCCATGTGTCGATCCTTTGAGATCGCAACCTTACCTAGACCCAATACCTTTCTTTTGCCTTTGTCAGTGTAGGTGACATGCTTCAGATGCGATGGAGATAGAGCAGTGTCCATCAATAAGTTCCTGTCACCAGTCATGTGATTCGTACATCCACTATCGAGGACCCACTCAGTGGCTTTGGGTTGATCATCCTGCAGATGAATTAGTGCAACTTACGAACTCATATACTTCATCAGTGAAGAATATGACAACAAATTCATCAGATCAATTACATCAAGGAATAGAACAGATTATAGCAGTAAGAGGACGTGAGAAATGAAAATTCATTTCTTCATGATTAGCTTGCATCCTATCAAGCATATTCAGGTCTCCAGCAAATTCCTTAGACGATTAAGTTCGTCTGGAGACCTGACCCTGCATAGGAGATTAGTTCTTTTTCTTCACCACCCACATCTGGAGGGGTGGCAAAGAGTTCATCATTCTGCGAGCTCCATATGAGAAAGGTGGCATAGACGCCAATCCACTTCGTTTCACATAGGAGGGGTTAGAGTAAGCATATGAATAAGTAGAGAAATTCTTCGAGGACTTATGAACATAATGGTTTGAAGAATAATGCACATATTCATATCCCTTAGATCTTTCCTGCGTAATAGAAGTGTTAGCACGACGATGTTCATATGAGGACTTTGATCCATATGAGGAATTTGGTCCATATGAGGACTTGGATCCATATGAAGACTTTCGTCCATATGAAGAATTTGATCTAGGGTTCCTATTCTTCACAGGTGGTGGCATGATGACATTCACCTGAAGACTTTCAAGGCACCTTTTGGAAACCCAGATTTTATTCATAGGGGGACCGTTCCTGTAGATAGTGCCAACATATCTAGCAAATACTTCACCATTCTGATTTTTGAACAATTTATAGTTGGAGTCAAATGACTCATCAGAAGAATATGAAGATTCACATGTAAAGCCAGATAAAGTGGATGGATTGACAGGAGGTCCTTTTTCAGCAACCCATGAGGTTTTGGGGTACTTCTCAGGTTTCCAGTAGGTCCCATCAGCATTGAGTTTCCTCTCAAAGGCAATACCCTCTTTCCTAGGGTTCCTGTTGAGGATCTGCTTTTTAAGCACATCACAAAGAGCCTGACGCCCTTTGAGGCTTTTGTACATGCCTATCACATAAAATTCCTTCAGCCCTGCATTGTCAGTGATACTAGTAGCATCCTCAGATGAGGAATTTGTGATAACAGAGACAGTTGAAGAATTTGCAGCAAGAGAAGCATTTGAAATTTCAGGTGAAGAATTAGCATATTCACGTTTAATGCATTTCAAATATGGTGGAATGAATTCTTCCTGAGCGGCACTGATCTGTTGAGCAAGCAATGAATCACGTTCCTTCTGAAGATCTTCATAACTCTCCCTTAGCTTCTCAAGATCTTGCTTTCTTTGAAGGAATTCATAAGAAAGCTTCTCATGATCAGATAAGAGAGTGTTATGATGACTCTGAAGGTTATCAAACTTGGACTGAAGTCTCTTAAGATTATCAGCCAAGGTTTGAGTGCGATCCATTTCTTCACCCAACAGGTCATCGCTTTTGTCTAGCATATTTTGAACCTTTTCAAAAGCCTTTTGTTGTTTCACAGCAATCTTAGCAAGTTTAGAGTACCTAGGCTTGAGGGTTTCATCAGATTCATCCTCACTTGATTCAGTGGAGGGATATTTGAGTACCTTGGCACCCTTTTCCATGAAGCAATAGGTGGGAGCGTAGTCATCATCACTGTCGTCAGCCGTGTTGGGGAAGCCATTCTCCTCAAAGTTGAAGATGGACTTGCTAACGAACGCAGTAGCGGGAGCTAGGCTCGCCACACCAGATTCTGACTCCTCAAATGCCTCCTCTTCCTCATTTTCCTCAGATTCAGCTTCAGAGTCCATTTCCTTGCCAATGAATGCCCGAGCCTTTTTGGAGCTGCTCTTCTTGTGAGATGAAGACTTTGAGGAATTTGAGGATGAGGACTTTTAAGATTTCTTCTTCTTCTTTGAGTCATCAGAACTGTAATCCTTGTATTTCTTATTCTTTGATTCCTTTTCCCACAGAGGACAATCTTGAATGTAGTGACCAGGTTTCTTGCATTTGTGGCAAGTTCTCTTCTTGTAGTCACGGGTTGAGGAATCTGATCTAATGTCATCACTTCTTGAGGATTTACCAAAGCGACCACGCCTTGAGAACTTCTGGAATTTCCTCACGATCACTACTAGCTCCTGGCTCAGTTCTTCAGGATCACCAAGGCTGCTACCAGAATCCTCACCTTCAGATTTAGAGACTGCCTTGGCCTTCATAGCGCGTGATCTGCATAGCTCAGTCCGTAGAGATCTCTCTTCTCAGCACGTTGGAACTCATGAGTGTTTAGCCTCTTGAGGATATCAGCGGGATCAAGTGACTTGTAGTCTCCACTTTCTTGTATCAATAGTGCAAGTGTGTCAAATGAAGAATCAAGCGATCTCAGCAATCTCTTCACCACCTCATGATCAGTGATGTCAGTGGCACCAAGTGCTTGAAGCTCATTTGAGATGTCAGTGAGGCGATCGAAGGTTTGTTGAACATTTTCATTGTCGAGTCTTTTGAAGCGGTTGAAGAGATTGCGAAGAATGTCAACTCAAGAGTTACGCTGCGTTGAGACTCCTTCGTTGACCTTGGACAACCCATCCCAGATAAGCTTAGCTGTTGCCAAAGCACTCACTCTGCCATACTGCCCTTTGTTCAGATGGCCACATATGATGTTCTTCACTTGAGAGTTGGGTTGCTTGAATCTCTTCACGTCAGCAGCGTTGATGGTAGGAGTGACAGAGGGAACACCATTTTCCACAAGGTACCAGAGATCATTGTCAATTGCCTCGGGATGCATTTGCATCTTATTCTTCTAGTAAGGGTAGTCCGTCCCATCGAAGGTAGGAAGCCCAGCAGAGACCTTGTTCATACATGCGGTCGACATAACTAAAACTCCGAGCGGTTAAACCAAAATCACATAGAACAAGGTAGTACCTTGCTCTGATACCAATTGAAGGTGCGTTATATCGACTAGAGGGGGTGAATAGGTGATTTTTACAAATTTGTCAATGAGGAATTTCAAGGTGAGGAAATTCCTAAGTCATGAACGACTAGTAGTGGAATAAGTACTCACATGCAAGCATAACAGAGAAGTAGCACCGTCATCATGATGAAATGAAAACAAGCACTGAGTACAAGTAGCGTAAACACATGATAAGCAGGCTGAAGACAGACTGACTGAAGAAATAGAATTGAGGAAATTGAGAAAGTCTTCAGTCAAAGTCTTCAAACAGTAACGATCAAGTACAACAACACAATAATGAGGAAATGAAAGGGATGAGGAAATAGAACCAATAGCTCGGTGAAGACAGTGATTTGGTAGACCAGTTCCAACTGTTGTGACAGTCGTACGTCTGGTTGGAGCGGCTAGTTATTTGAACCTGATGACACACAATCCTCACCGTATTCTCCTTGAGCTAAGGTCACACAGACCTGCCCAATCACTCATGGTAAGTCTTCAGGTGACTTCCAAACCTTCACAAACTCGGTCACTCGGCGATCCACAATTTCCGCTTGGATGCTCTAGACCATGATGCCTAACCATCTGTAGGATGCATAGTCCTCAAAGGTAACAAATGTCGGTTACACACAGGAACAATCTCTTCAGTGATGCTCAATCACTTTGGGTTTGTAGGTGTTTGGGTTTGGGTTTTCCTCACTTGATGATTTTCGCTGAAAGTCCTCGGAGGATGGGATCGATGCTCTCAATGAAAAGTGTCAGTTTCTCTCAGAGCAGCCAACTAGCTAGTGGTTGTAGGGGGCGGCTATTTATAGCCTAGGGAGCAGCCCGACATGATAAGACATAAATGCCCTTCAGTGATACGACCGTTAGGTGGTAGATATTTTGGGACTGCTGGCACGTAGCACAACAAACGTAGAAAATTTGATCTCTCAAATTCCACAGGGCTATCATGTTCCTCACTTGTAGGCAATCCGCACTGGCGAATTCCTAACTCCTCAGTCAAAACAAATTCCTCAGTGACCAGAAGATCTTCGTCTCTATCACTAAAGAAATTGACTGAACTGTATGAGATTTCCAATGGCTTCACTCGAAAGGATTGGGTAGGTGTAGGATTTTGAGATGAGCATCACTTGGAAACATTTCCTTAGTTTTACCTCGACCCACTTTAACAGTACAGTGTTTATTATGACTCAAGAAAGAGAAAAAGAAACTACAAAAACAAAAGTCTTCACGCTTCATATTCCTTGCATGAATATCAAGTCTTCACGGTCACACCAAATTCTTCACTTTCAAAGCCTTCAGAAAGCCAAAGTCTTCAGTTGAAGACATTCATTTTTAGGGGTCGACTTTCTCTGTAAATATCAAACTCCTCATAGACTTATGGACCTGTGTACACTCACAAACACATTAGTCCCTTAACCTATAAGTCTTCAATACACCAAAATCACTAAGGGGCACTAGAGCACTTACATCCACCCTCGGGGCTGAGGGTTTGTACCAGTAGCTATTTGTTTACTCTCTCTCTCTCTCTCTCTCTCTCTCTCTCTCTCTCTCTCTCTCTCTCTCTCTCTCTTTCTCTCTCCCTCTCGTGTTCTTGAATTGGCACGATCTTGATGTACTGCGAGCTTTGTTAATATAGTTGGATCATATGATATTTCCCCCTCTCTATCTTGTTGTGATGAATTGAGTTTTCCCTTTGATATTTCACTTTTATCGGATTGAATACTTTGTTGGATTGGAGAGCACTTGATGTATGTCTTGGCACTCAACTCGTGGATTCCCAAAGTGACATTGGGGTTATCTACGCATACGGGTTGATGCACGTTTTCGTCTTTGTTTCTTCGGTCGAAATCTCGGGGCACTCTTTGAATTTTTTTGTGTTGGATTGACTATTATGAATCTGAAATTGTTTGATACATATCGTATAAATAACCCACGGATACTCGTGGTGACATTGGAGTATCTAGGTGACATTAGAGTTGGTTGATGTGTATCATATGGTGTTATTTTAGTATGAACTCTTGGGATGTCTGTGACACTTATAGGGATAGCTCGATAGATAAATAGGAAATGATAACTTTGAGGTGGTTTCGTGCCCTACAAACAATTTCGTCTTATGTTCTTCGCTAGATAATAACTTTGGAGTGATTCTTTATCGCACGTTGAGGGAAGGCTATATGAGCCAATTATATTAGCACTGTTGAGAGATTGCACTAGCGAAAGTATGAACCCTAGGCCTTGTTTTAAAGCATTGCAATACCGTTTGTGCTCACTTTTGTTACTTGCTACCTTGCTGTTTTTTATTTTTCCTATTACGAAATCAATATCTACTATCATTACTACACTTGTATCACCATCTCTTCGCCGAACTAGTGCACCTATACAATTTACCATTGTATTTGGTGTGTTGGGGACACAAGAGATTCTTTGCTATTTTGTTGCAGGGTTGTCTGAGAGAGACGATATTCATCCTAAGCCTCCCATGGATGGATAAACCTTAGGTCGTCCACTTGAGGGAAAATTGCTATTGTCCTACAAAACTCTGCGCTTGGAGGCCCAACACGAGTTTACAAGAATAAGTTATGTAGTAGACATCAAGCTCTTTTCTGGCGCCGTTGCCGGGGAGGTGAGTGCTTGAAGGTATATCTTTAGATCTTGCAATTGAATCTTTTAGTTTTTTTGTCACTAGTTTGGTTTACAAAAAAGAAAAAAACTACTTTTTTCTCGAATATGCACGAGTGTGCATATCATATATTAAAGAAGAAAGACAAGGAATGCCTCCACCATTGCTGTAAACTAATGAAATTACTAAAACTGATGAACTAAAAATTATGAAACACCTATTCGACCTAACTCTCCTAGATATAAATTGCCTAAGATACCTGAGGGTTATGTTATGTATGGAGAGGTAGCTATGGATTTTCCTGCTTGTAAGTATAGAGATGATCTTAAGAAATTACTGTGAAAGTTGAAAGAAAAATCTTTGAATGATAGAATGAAATATGATCCTAAGTTTCAACAACTTCATTAGTAGGGGGGCGGCCACGACGGCCACATCCCGCCTTCGAACCACGGTGGCGGAGCGAGTGATGGCCTTGGATTTCCACAGTGGTGTGGCTGCCACGGCGGCAGGCTGGGGTGGCGCAACGGTGGCTGGCAACAATTGTCAACGGGCAGCAATGACGGAGTGTGTGGTGGTTTTTGTGCGCACACCCAACAGGGACGCTAGGGACTGTACCACCGCCGCGGTGTAGCCTCCCAGCTGGAGTTGTCCTCTCATGAAGGTGGAGTGGTTGAGCGACGACGATGGACCGGTGCCACGGACGATTGTGGGAGAAGCAGGTGAGATAAGCTATGGGGAGGGAGGGGAAAATGTGACGCGGGACCCACTGGCTATGAGGGTTTATATAGTAGGCCGGTAAGCATTGGGGTTTTGAGGGATTTCGCCAAGTCTAGCGGGAAGCTTGCATGGCTGTGTGTGGGAACCTGCACGGTTGCACGGGAACAGGTTCACCGGTGATTCATTGGCGTCTCTTTGAGCTACCGTTTGGCCAAAAGAACACCTGTGTGGTGCTCAAGCTTGCGCTTGAAGCCTTCCGCGACCGCGGTGACAAGACATGCGAGAGGAGGACAAAATGACACGTACGCATATGGTTAACAAAAAATGTTTTTGATTTAATTACCTAGCACATGGCCGCTCACTACGTAGCGTCGAGAACGATTATTCGCCCACCATATGATGTGGAACGCGACGTAGTTTCACACCATGCCGCCGGCTCACAACTGGCTACCAGTTTGTAGACGACCATTTCATGTGTGTTCAACTTCTCTATGCGTGTAGTTGCTCGCGGTTGAGGCGGCCGCGGCGCGCACTGCTTGCGTCCCTCCGTGCGCTCTGCCTGCGTCCCTCTACGTGCACTGCCAGCGTTTGGGGCCGGCGCATGATCACGTATGTTCATGCTGCCATTATGCAGGCGGTTGCGCCGGGCGCAGCGCCGTGATGCAGCCACCCGCTGCAAAAACTACCATGCGAACATGTCGAGAATCCAGGCCGCCCGACACCCATTTATTCTCGTGGACATTTACCTTAATCTCTTGCGCCCCATGACACAATAAGCACACCCTCGACAACACGTACAGAGAGGATATCCAGCGGCTCCAATGGCGCTCCCCATGGCTCCAATGGCAGTCCCAGCAGCTAACGACGATAACGGGCGGCAGTTCACCACGCCTCACATACCATACACACACGTGAGGGGGAAGAACCTCTTGGTGATCTACATGAACGAGCTGGTTTCGGTGGAGAGCTCCATCCACATTATGGAGTAGTCACTACTGCAGGATGGTCCCAATGCGACACTATGATCAGAGACCCTTTGACGAAACTGTGTGTGATGCCATAATCGCAAACGGTGGTATAATAAAACCATCAAAAAAGATGCAAAACTTTTGCGATGACGGATGCATCAAACACGGTTCAGATTTTAGTTGCGTGTGCGATGCAGGGCATATGGTTCAGTTCAATTAACTGTTTGGGATGAGGAGGAACAAAAGAAACGGTCAACCAGATGAAGGCGTTTGCAATATACAACATACGGTTCACTAGGATGAATTGTGTGTGATTAGGCAACACAATGGAAATGGTTCAACTGAACAAGATGTGTGTGATACGCGGCAAACAGGTCCGTAATCAGAAATGTGTGCGAAGACCAATAATAATAGAGAGGATTGCTGCTAATAAGTCATGTGATTTGCTCTGTCTACAGTAGAATAACATATATAACTGAAATAAACATCCAATTACATAAGTGACTATACAGATCATTCGCACACACCTCAATAAATAATTGCATGCATTCTAAAGTAGGAGAAACGATCGTCTAGTCATCTACTTCTTGTGACGATCCTGCCACTGCTCTATGGCTCGATCCTCGTTTGGGGCAGGAAGAAGACACTTCCTCATGTCAACGATCCGCCTGTACATCTCGTAGCTTGTGTACGCGCCCATGGCCGCGTACTTGACATGTTGTTCATCCAATCTCTAATGCCACACACTGTGTCAGGCGTTCTTGTTCTTATTGCTCTCATTCTTCATCTTCATGTAGTAGAGGTCGATGATGGCCGAGGTGAGGTCAACCAGGGAGTTCAGTTTGCTTTTGTTGCTGCCCCAGACCTTGTAGTGGTGCTAGATGTTGACAAGATTCGGGCATTTCAAGTCCGAAACCTTGAGCGCTTTTACATCGTTGGTGGTGTCCACCGTAGCGAAACTGTAGTCGGAGTTGTTGATAAACCTGGAGAAACGATCGCAAGGCCTTGTGGCAAGGTGGTAGTGGTAGACGAGGATATCATGTTGCATGCACAACTGGGTGACGGCAACCTTCTGATCGCGCCCGGCACGACCGATGGTGTACTCGAGGTTGAAGCCGACCACTCGGTACTTGTCCTCGGCAAGGAAATGCTCCATAGTTTGGATGGAGCTCTCCATCGAGACTGTATCATTCATGTACACCACCGAGAGGTCCTTCCCCCTCACGTGGGTGTCCACTACGTGATGCGTGGTGAACTTCCCGCCGTTGTCGTCTTCGGCCGCTGGGAGCGCCATTGGAGCCACGGGGAGCGGCATTGGAACCGCTGGATGTCCTCTCTGTATGTGTCGTCGTGGGTATGCTTATTGTGTCATGTGACACGAAAGATATAAGGTAAATGGCCACATGAATAAATGGGGGCCGGGTGGCCTAGATTCTCTGCGCATCCGCATGGCAGTGTTTGCAGCGGGTAACTGCATCGTCGCGCCGCGCCCGGCGCAACCGCATGCACACGAACTTGCGTGATCGTGTGCCGGCCCCAAACACTGGCAGCGCGCGTGGTGGGACGAGGGCAGAGCACCTGGAGGGACGTGAGAGCAGAGCGCGCGCGGCGGGACGCGAGCAGAGCGTGCCGCGGCCGCGTGAACCGCAAGCAACCACACATACAGTTTTTGCAGCTGGTAACTGCATCGTCGTGCCGCGCCCGGCGCAACCACATGCACACAAACGTGCATGATCGTGCGCCAGCCCTAAACACTGGCAGCACGCGTGGAGGGACGAGGGCAGAACACCCAGAGGGATGCAAGAGCAGAGCGTGCGCGGCGGGACATGAGCAGAGCGCGCCGCGGCCGCCTGAACCGCAAGCAACCACACGCATAGAGCAGTTGAACACGCAGGAAATGGTCGCCTACAAGCCGGCCGATAGTTGCGTCGCTGCATAGAGAGCGGTCGTGTGCTACCACCACCGTCTAGTCTATAGTCCCCTTTATATTCTGTGCCATACTTTGCCCTCAAATTTAACCAACAAAATGTTAATGCATGTTATAAAAATTATATAATTGGAAACTATGTTCAAATACGAATCCAACTATATAATCTTTGGCGACATGCATTCGTATTTTATAAGTTAAATCATACTTATAAACCAGGACGGGGGTATAGTAGGTAATTAAATCGCAAATGTGTTTTTATTAACCGTATGTGTACGTGGCCTTTCGTCCTCCTCTCGCACATCTTGTCACCCCGCTGCCGCAGACGACTTACAGTGCAAGCTTGCGCAGCGTGCGGGGGCGTTCTTTTGGCCAAACGGTGGCTCCAATGAATTGTCGGTGAGCCCATTCTCGTGCAACCTCGCAGGTTCATGCAAGCTTCCCACCCTACTTGGTGAAATCCTCCGAAATCCCAATGCTTACCGGCCTGCTACAAAAACCCTCACGGCCGGCGAGTCCTGCATCACATTTTCCCCTCCCTCCCTGTAGCTTATCTCGTCTGCTTCTCCCACGATCGGCAATGGCACCGGTCCGTCGTCGTCGCTCAGCCACTCCGCCGTCATCAGAGGACAGCTCCAGATGGGAGGCTACACCGCGGCGGCGCTGCAGTCCCTGGCAAAGTGTAGTGCACTCCGCAGCCGCTGCCCGTTGGCAGCTGTTGCCGGCCGCCGTTGCCGGCACACCACGGTCGAAAGCCAGGGCCATCACCCGCTCCGCCGCTGCAGCCCGAAGGCGGGAGGTGGCCGTCGTGGCTGCTACCCCACTGCCGGCCAACATGGCCATCACCCGCTCCGCCACCGCGGATACTACGGCCCGTAGAAGACCAATGGATCGTACGGCCCGTAGAAGGTCCATGGATCATACAGCCCATAGGAAGTCCATGGATCCTACGGCCCGTAGAAGGCCCATGGATCCTACGGCCCGTCGAGGCCCATGGATCCTACGGCCCGCAGGAGGCCTATGGTTACAACAGTCCGTGTGTTGCCAAAAATAGGTTATTGTGGTCACTAGAAAAACACGGAAAAAGAACTGCAGTGACTACAAGCAAACAACTAAACAAGACAATAAGGAAATAAATAAGCAAGCAACTAACGCTAGCCTATTACAGCTATTCCACATATTACATCCACTGGGCATCAAAGTTCGCCACCAGCGCAAATATAGTGAACAAAGTAGCATATTACATACATTGGCCGTCAAAATTGGCCACCAATGCAAATAAACGCGATAGCAAAACAAGAGCATAACTGAAACAACTTCAGAAGAGCTCTAGAAACGTTATCCTGGGTATCCACCATGCTGGCAATAAGCTTAGAAAGCTTATTAGCTTTGACCTGTTTGGCGCTAAAATCCTCCAATGCTTGATGTTGCACCAAAAATTATGCATCTGAATGCTCTAGGGACTTCCGCAGTCCTTCCGCTTCTTGTCGCAGCATAGCTGATTGATGTCTTTCAGACTCAAGAAACAGAACTAATTCAGACAGTGAGTTTGAATAGCTTGTGCAAGCGGTAGTGGCCAGTAACTCGAACACTAAACCAAGACAGGACTTTGGGGTTGTCTCACTGTCTTCAAGATAGTCTTCCTTAGCTGTTTTATCAGCTTTGTTGGAGACCAACAAGGATGTTTCACTATCCTGAACCTTATCTATGTATTACTTCCTTTACCATTGCTTAATAAGGCACTCTTCCCCAATATTCTCTCAACATTCTTAAAGAAGAAACAAGCAGACACATAACATGTTTAGCATGTACTAGTATATGAAACTCATTTCGGTGAACCAGTTCATTAGTAAGGTGGACAAGATTAAACTACCAAGTCTTCTATTGCCAAGTACTAGTACATAATAAAAGCATCAAACAAACATATATCTATGTCCTATGGTCACTGCATTGTCTTGCCAAATCAAAACAGAGACACGGTTCAAATCATACCAGTTCAAGACAAAGCAGAAGTGAAAGAATACAAAGCGTGGGAAACTAAACGGCACATCAAGATTTCAGATGGGTACCACGGGTCTACATGTACAACAACACTATTGGCCCTGTTATGATGCTAGTAATGTGCATGATATGAGAAGTCAACTGTATACACAATTGAAATTGAAATCAATAGAGCTATTTATAAGAGCAAACCTGTTAAAGAAACATGCGTAAACATACCTGTTGTGCCATTGGAGTTTCCATTGGATCGTTAAATTTAAAAATAACTTTGCATGAGTAAATACAGTGATACAAGAGCAAAGCAGTCTGCACGATAGCAATGGAATCTTAAATGAGAACATTTGTTCTTCAGGCTTAAGCACTTGTTCTACATGAATAGAGTACAGTAAGACGCAAGAATATAGTACTTAAAATAAAATGAGCTCATAGACCTTACCACATTCTTGGTTCGGGACCAGTACAGAACAAGGCGTTCCCAGTCATCATCCACTAAATGTGTCTCAGGAGAACGTAAGGGAATCTGATGAGTTTCTTTGCCGGTGAAGTACATTTTCTTCAGTAATTCCGATACTGCCACCAAGCATTCTTGAAGATAGCAGAGGTATTAGCACATGTTACCTCATCCTGAGTTTCCAAATCGGTCCTTCTCTATAGAGAAAAATGGGAAAATTTGTTGTATTATAACCATCATGCAGGTAGAATGCATGGGACAAAGCAAAGTAATTGGCATGAATAACATTACTTACACATAACTCCTGGACAAACACCTGCAACTAGCATTTTCCTTCATCTTCGGTATAATATTTCCATGATGGGAAGATACGCACATAGGATTTAACAACATCAAATGCGATAGATGCTAAACTATGAATGGTTGGTTGCGCTTCCTCCACAGGAATTGGTGTACTAACTGGTGGAGTTGGGGTTCGCCGTGGTAGTACTGGCGCTTTGGGCACTGGAGCTGCCTTACTAACTGCTCTTATTTGGGAGCTCTATGGTGGAGATGGTGCTGTGTCAACAGGAACTGGGTTACTATCTGCTGGGGTTGGGGTTAGATTGGGTGAAGCTGGTTCTCTGTCCATCGCAGTAGGGGTAAAATCTGCGAGAGTCTGGGTTATGTGTGGTAGGGCTGGTTCTCGTGCATGTACAACCGGGGTGCTATCTCCACCAAGAGGTAGCACTGTTTTATTTGAAGACTGTGTTTTTACTCCGCTAGATACTGCCATCACCCGCTCCAATTCAAATGGCTGATAAACAGGAAACATAGTTGAATGTACAGACATTGTATGAGAGACAGATGCAATAGATAGTGTGGAAAAAAGAGGGCATTAAATAGTTGACATGTATATTGTTTAACTAAAACGGATAGCATGACATAATTTCACATATATGATGTCTATCTAAACTGGATAGCATAGCATAACATAATTCACATACATGTTATCTAAGTAACCAGGATCACATGATTTAATTCACATATGTGATTTATATGCTAAGCGGAGGGTATTCGCATATATGATGTCTGAACTAAGAACATGGTGTTGAATATTGTGTATATGTGTAACATCCCAAATTTTCAATTTGGAATGTTATACATTAAGTCATCATGCATTACATATTTTTGCATTTGCTGATCCTAGAAATTTCACGCAACTCAAGGACCCTCGGAGAGAGTTGGAGATTTCGTTATTTTCATATTTGAAGTTTTCTCAAATTTTGAAAATAGGATCATTTGATTTTTATTTATTTTGATCTTCAATTATTTCTACTATCAAAATATGAGAGAGGGAATAAAATGACTTTCCCAAAATAAAGAAATAATGAAGATTTAATTAAAAAATCAAATAAGATTTTTATTTTGGAGTTTTTCGCTTTTTATTTGCCTTAGGGAAAAATGCGTGTTTTCAAAAATTGCATTTTGGTCCCGAGTAAAAGTTCATTTTGTTCGACTCATTTTTAGGAGTCGGGGAAAGTTTACTTTATTAATTTTGGAGTTCGTTTAGATTTTTTTTCTGTATTTTCTCTTGTGAAACCGCTTTTAAAAAAATCATGGCGCCTTGGGCCAAAGGCCCAAGCCGCAAGCCACCGGCCGCCAAGGCCAGGAGGCCATCGCGTGCGCCACCAAGGGAGCCAGGGAGCCGCCGTTCCTTTTCCTTTTCCTAGTAGGACTCTTTTCCTACTTCCGTTTATTCCGTATCTGTTTCTAGATCTTTTCCTCTTGTTTCCTAATACTAGTCTATTTCTTGTCCCCTACCCCAAGCAAAACCCTCCCGTCCCCAATATAAATACCCAAGCACCCCCCCCTCTAGCACATCAAATCAACCCCTCTCCTCTCCTCTCCTCTCCGCCTCACACCACCGGCCCATCCCGCCGCCGCCGCCGCCCTACACCGCCGCCGCCGCCCTCGCCACGCCGCCCTACACCACCGCCGCCGCCCTACGCCGCCACATCACGAGCCCCTCGCTTCTTGAGGTACTAGCCTCAGCGGCGTCACCTTTTCTTTTCCTCGGTTCGGTTTTTCGTAAATCGTTCCGGTTTCCGTTCCGGTTTTCTAGATCGGTTTTTCGTTTCGGTTTTCTTTCCGAAAACCCTAGATCGGTTTTTCTCGCCGGTTTTACTTTCCGGTTTTGTTTAGCAAGCGTTCGCCGGACCGTTCGTCTTAACGAACGAGATCACCGGTTTTCTTCGGTTAATGAACTTCCGTTCGTTCAATCGTTCGTCATTTTCTTTCTCATTGGATTTATTCCGCTATTTTTCCGATAGCGATTTTAGATCCGATCTTCTTTCTAGTTTATCTTCTTGCTCGTTTATCGGAATCAGGTGATTCAAACGCCTGGAGTTTCATCTCGAAACCGCCGTTCCGATTAATCAACTTAAACAAAGTTTTGCTACTGTAAAAAATTGACTTAGTTTCAACTTGCTAGAACCGAGTTGTTTTCTTTCGTCGTTTGACTTTCGTTGCTTTATTTGATTCGATTCTTTTTGCAACCAAGGTTCTTAAGTTGAACTTTCTGGTTGATCTTTTATTCGAAATTTACCTGTGCATTAGATGAGTACTTATTGTATGCTTGTTGTTTGTCTGCGATAGATCACCCGGAGTGCGCCGCTTGTTATTTCGAATCTCTAGGTTTCGCGGATCATCAGCAAGGCAAGTAACACTTTGATCATACTCTTCTACTACCCAGTTTTATGCATTAGATCTATTCCTCAAACACTTGCATTATTAGGATCTAATTAAATTGTGGGATGGGAAGTAGATGAGGTAGTACCTATTACCTGTTTTACTTATGAAACCTTTGGGAGTTACTTCTACGTTTGCTTATTTGCCATGCTATGCTAGTAGACGTGGATTGGGTGAGTGTATCCATGATGATGTGAGATTGTTAAATTAATGGTTTATTTAAGGTGGCAACTTAAACACACATCCTGGGTGGATTGAGGCACTGGGTTATCCAGTGAGTGCCTGTTTTTTGGGACCGCCACCCAGGCTCAAAGGGATCATGAGATTATTCAAACTAGAAACTTCCGTGTGCAGCCACAAGCCATTATGGGCTCTGGCATAGTTGAGTAAGTCGTGCGAACTCTTATAGTGGTGGACTAGCAGATGTAGGGGATGTAGGTGTACCGGTCTACCCGTCGTAAGGTGCTAGCGCTTCTGAAAGACTATGTCTCGGTCATCCGTTTCTCAAACACCATGTAGTGCGAGAAACCAAACGGAGGCGATCGAGTCTGGTGGGAAAAGTGCGCAAACCTCTGCAGAGTGTATAAACTAATCATGATTAGCCGTGTCCCCGGTTATGGACATCTTGAGTATCTAGTACTTGAATATCATGTGAATCTCAACATGTTACTCTAATTAATATTGTTGGGTTTTTTTGAGTATTTTAATTGGGATTGAGGATGCTGTCAACCATTCTCAATGTTTCACAACCACCATGATAGTTAAACAAATTTATTCCTTTGCAGTAGGGAAAAACTGGCTTTATGCAAAACTGTAATCAGAGAGCTTTCCACCAGCCACATATGCATGTAGTACAGGCTTATCATTCATTACTCTCTATGTGTTACATTGCCGCATATTCCATGTCTTGACCCGTTTTGGGCTGCAACTTTCATGTTGCAGACTTTTAGAACGACAGTAAGGTCCTTTAGGTCGTGGTTCTATACTCGGTGATGTCATTTGGAGTTGATGGACTCACTTATCTTCCAAGTCTTCCGCTGTTATCATTATTAGATGGCCTTAAGCCATATTTATTGTAATAAGTCCTCTTTTGGACAACGATGTAATAAGTGTGTGATTGCTACTCTGTTATAAATCCTTCGAAGTATTGTGTGGTGTCAGCATCGATCCGAGGATGACGCCTTTGAGCACAGAGACTTAATCCATTCGGTCGGTCGCTACAGAGATGGTATCAGAGCTCACGCTGACTGTAGGACACGACCACTAAGTTAAAGCCATAGATCACTACTCTCTTCACATTTTCTAACTCCTCATCTTTTCTACTATTTAGGATGAAGGACGCGAAGGTCAAGTACGCCCAACCAGATGAAGGCACACCTTTTGGATTTCACTTGAAGGAAGTCACCAAGTACCTGAACATTGGACTACCAAGTTTCACCGGGACTTTCAACGCCACTCTGCTGAAGAGGAGCTACTGGAAGATTCAAGCTCACGTTAAGGAAGGACATTCGCCCCAATCACCAAGCCTATAGATAGTGTTTTCGGTGCACCAACTCGAGTGCAGGAAAGAGCATGGCAGCTCATATCACCATGGGACGCATTGGAGAAGTTTACCAAGAAGACCTCAAGGACACCATCTATCGATTTGTGGACCTTGAGATGAACAATGGGAGATAGTCGGCACCAAGAAGGATAGATCCATTACAGCTTTCATCCAGAGTTAAACCAGCACATTCGACGCCAGTGGAGAACCGGATGTGCAATGATATGATCGAATTGAAGGATGCGAAGGGAAGGATCATCGAACTTGAAGAAGAACTAAAGTCTACACGTAAGGACTACATGGACGAGATCGTAGCTGTAGCAAGACACAATAACGATCTTAAGTATGAGATTGAAGAACTCAAGAAGAAATTGGCGCTCAAGAATGAAGACCAGTACGTCGACTGTCCGAGCAACTACATCATCATCGACGACACCGATTCGGATCCAAGTGAACCCGACTTTGAAGACGAAGCTGGAGCAGACATCATGGAGTCTTCCACCGGTTCAAATTAATAGATGACCCCCACATATTAGTAGTATTCCCTCCATGTAACATTTTTAGTTCACGCACTTTTCGATAGTTAGACCATTGTAAGCCCTTTGTTTGAATTGAATGAAGTGATTTTGTGTGCATTTGCTCATATACATTTGGGTAGTGTTTCTCCTTAGACCCCACTCTCTTCTTAATTTCTCGTCTTTTCTAAACCCATCGGATGCCTCCAGAGGCCGCGACCCCGGGTTTGTTTTTCCGCCGGAGATCACCCAGTTGATTCAGCAGCAGAACACTTTGATCCAAACACTAGTACAGAATCAAGGCAACAACAACAACAACAACCCACCGCCACTACCACCAGTTGACCATCTGGCTCGTTTCTTAAGGCTGAACCATGGTGTTTTCGGTAGCACCGAGCCGATAGTAGCGGATGATTGGCTCCGTAAGGTAGGGAGGGAGTTGACCACTGCAGGATGTCTGAGATGGAGAGAAGGTGAAGTTTGCTGCACACCAGCTTGAAGGACCCGCAACAAAGATGGTGGGAGAATTTTACAGCCACTTACCTCAGAGACTGCATCACATGGGATCGGGCCAACAAGCTTTCCGTGACCGCCCATGTCTCGGCGGGAGGTATGGCCATGAAGAAGCGTGAGTTTCGCAACTTACGCCAAGGAGGAAGGATTGTTGGCCAGTATGTGGATGAATTTAGTAAGTTAGCACGTTAAGCCCCAGATGACGTTGCTACAGATGCAGCTAAGCAGGAGAAGTTTCTGGAAGGATTGAATGATGAATTAAGCATGCAGTTGATGGTAGCAAGTTTCAATAACTACCAGGAGTTGGTAGACCGTGCCCTCATGATTGAAGGAAAGCAGCAGCAAATTGAGAACCGCAAGAGGAAGTATGGGCAGGGGAAGTATAACTCTGGAGCCCAGCAGAAGCCCCATTATACCCCTAAATAGGGAGTTCAGTTTCAGCATATCCATGGAGGAGGTAATTCGCACAACCATAATGGCCACAAAAATGGGAATGGGAATGGAGGAAGCAACGGCCAGAACCGGACCACACCATCAACCCCAACCAAGAAGACCTGAGCCATGTCACCTGTTACAAGTGTTCCAAGACCGGACATTATGCAAATGACTGTCCCGAAGGCCAAGGTGGAAATGGAAACTCTGGAAAGAAGCCAAACCCTTTCAACAGGGGACAGGTGAACCACATTGATGTGGAGGAGGTTGAAGATCAGCCTGATGCAGTAATCGGTAAGTTTTTGGTTAAGTCATTTACTGCACTAGTTCTTTTCGATACCGGTGCATCGCATTCATACATATCAAGGGGATTTGTAGAGAAGTATAGTCTACCTACTCAGATTCTTAAAACCCCTATGCTAGTAAGCTCACCAGGAGCGGAGTATATGGCCAGACAAGGATGTTTTCAAGTACCATTAAGTATAGGGAGGCATGTGTTCCCGACGGATTTGATCATTTTGGAATCCCAAGGATTGGAGGTGATTCTCGGTATGGATTGGCTGTCGATGTATGGGGGAAACATCGATTGCGCAAGTAAGACGATTTTGCTCACAACACCAGAAGGAAGAAGGATTAGGTATGTATCGCGACATGGACCAAATAGGAATCAAGTAAATTCCTTATCAGGAGTTGTGCAGGAAGAGGTGCCAGTGGTGAAGGATTTCCCTGATGTATTTCCTGAGGAATTGCCAGGAATGCCACCGGATAGACATTGAGTTTTTGATTGAACTTTTGCCAGGAACAGGCCCAATATCGAAGCGACCATACAGGATGCCCGCACAGGATTTGGCGGAAATCAAGAAGCAGATTAAGGAGCTATTGGATAAAGGTTATATACGCCCAAGTTCTTCGCCTTGGGGATCACCCGTACTTTTAGTAGAGAAGAAGGACGGATCGTTAAGGATGGTTGTCGACTATCGTGGTTTAAATGAAGTAACAATCAAGAACAAGTACCCACTACCAATGATAAATGATCTGTTTGATTGGTTGCAAGGAGCTAAAGTGTTTTCCAAGATCGATTTGCGATCAGGGTACCATCAGTTGAAGATTCGAGAGCAGGACATACCTAAGACAGCATTTACCACGAGATATGGACTGTATGAATATACCATTATGTCATTTGGACTGACTAACGCTTTGCCTATTTCATGAACCTGATGAACAAAGTGTTTATGGAGTTTTTGGATAAGTTCGTCGTGGTGTTCATTGATGATATTTTGGTTTTCTCGAAGAATGAAGAAGAACATAAGGAACATTTGCGATTGGTTTTGGAGAAGCTAAGAGAACATCAGTTATATGCCAAGTTCAGCAAATGTGAGTTTTGGCTAAAGGAAGTTGGATTTCTTGGACATGTTATATCCGGAGAAGGGATAGCAGTTGACCCCACAAAGGTTGAGACCGTAACCAAATGGTAAGCACCAACGACAATTGGAGAGATCCGGAGTTTTCTTGGACTCGCAGGATACTACCGAAGATTCATTGAAAATTTCTCAAGGATTGCAAAGCCTATGACGGAGTTGCTGAAAAAGGATACCAAGGTCACATGGACTGAGGATTGTGAAGCAAGTTTTCAGGAGTTGAAGAAAAGATTGGTTACCTCACCAGTGTTAATTTTGCCGGATCAGACCAAGGATTATGAGGTGTATTGCGACGCTTCACGTCGAGGACTTGGAGCAGTGCTTATGCAGGAAGGAAGAGTTGTTTCGTATGCTTCACGACAGCTAAAGCCTCATGAGTTGAATTATGCCACACATGATTTGGAGCTAGCAGCTGTTGTGCATGCATTGAAGACATGGAGGCATTTTCTCATTGGAAATCATTGTGAGGTGTACACGGATGACAAGAGTTTGAAGTACATCTTCACGCAGAAGGAATTAAATCTCAGACAGAGGAGATGGTTGGAGCTTATTAAGGATTATGATATGAGATTGCATTATCACCCCTGGAAGGCTAACGTTGTAGCAGACGCATTGAGCCGTAAGAGTCACGTCAATACATTAATGGTGGGAGGAATACCCAAGGAGTTAGCCGAGGACCTTCGAGAGCTATGTTTGGAAATAGTTCCGACAGGCTATGTAGCAGCATTGGAGATTCAGTCTACGTTGATGGACAAAATCAAAGAAGCTCAAAAGGTAGATAAGGAAGTTGCCTCTATAAAGGAGAAAATGAGCGAAGGAAAAGCTAAGGGATTTCGTGAGGATGAGCACGATACCCTATGGTTTGAGGACCGTGTTTATGTGCCAAATGACCCGGAGATCAGGAAGTTGATTTTGCAAGAAGCACATGATTCACCCTATTCGATTCACCCAGGAAATACCAAGATGTATTTGGATTTGAAGGAAACATTCTGGTGGACCGGAATGAAGAAGGATATCGCGGAGTATGTAGCAGTTTGCGATGTTTGTCAGAGAGTGAAGGCAGAACATCAGAAGCCAGCAGGATTGTTGCAGCCATTGCCGATACCCGAATGGAAGTGGGATAAACTAGGTATGGATTTCATCACAGGTTTGCCAAAGACTCGCTCGCTATGACTCGATTTGGGTTATAGTCGACCGCTTGACGAAGGTAGCTCATTTCATTCCAAATCAAGACTACCTATAGCAAAGGTGCTAAGTTGGCAAAGATATACATGACCAGAATTGTGTGTTTACACGGAGTTCCGAGGAGTATCAGACGATAGAGGAACCCAATTTACCTCAAAGTTTTAGAATCGGTTGCACGAAACATTGGGAACCAGGCTGGAATTGATACTTTCCACCCACAGACCGATGGATGACCGAGAGAGTCAATCAGATTTTGGAGGATATCCGAGAGCTTGTGCACTAGATTATGGATCTAGTTGGGATGATAAATTGTCGTATGCGGAGTTTTCTTATAACAACAGTTACCAAACCAGCTTGAAGATGGCACCTTTCGAGGCTTTGTACGGAAGGAGGTGCAGGACACCGTTATCATGGGACGAAGCCGAGACCGTCGATTGTTTGGACCAGATTTGATTAAGGAGTCTGAGCAGAAGGTTAAGTTGATTCGCGATAGGCTCAAGGTAGCCCAGTCTGCATGTAAAAGCTATGCAGATTCAAAACGCAAGGCGATAGAATATGAAGTTGGAGACAGAGTATATCTTAGAGTATCCCCACTTCGAGGAGTTAAGCGTTTTGGAGTTAAAGGAAAGTTAGCACCACGTTTCATTGGACCTTATAGGATCTTGCAACGCATGGGAGAAGTTGCTTATAAGCTGGAATTGCCAGAAGGACTGTCAGGAGTTCATGATGTATTCCATGTTTCTCAGCTGAAGAAATGTCACTCCGAGATAGCAGAGGTACCGTTAAGAGATACAGTGCCGCTTGAAGCAATTCAGTTGAAGGATGATTTGACATATGAGGAGAAACCAGTCAAGATTCTCGATTATGCCAGCATAGTTACTCGCAGCAAGGTTATCAAGTTTTGCAAAGTTTAGTGGAGCCACCACACTGAGGATGAAGCCACCTGGGAAAGAGAAGAGGATTTGCTCAAGGACCACCCTCACCTATTTTCTAGCCAACCCGAATCTCGAGGGCGAGATTCATCTTAAGGGGGGTAGGTTTGTAACATCCCAAATTTTCAATTTGGAATGTTATACATTAAGTCATCATGCATTACATATTTTTGCATTTGCTGATCCTAGAAATTTCACGCAACTCAAGGACCCTCGGAGAGAGTTGGAGATTTCGTTATTTTCATATTTGAAGTTTTCTCAAATTTTGAAAATAGGATCATTTGATTTTTATTTATTTTGATCTTCAATTATTTCTACTATCAAAATATGAGAGAGGGAATAAAATGACTTTCCCAAAATAAAGAAATAATGAAGATTTAATAAAAAAATCAAATAAGATTTTTATTTTGGAGTTTTTCGCTTTTTATTTGCCTTAGGGAAAATGCGTGTTTTCAAAAATTGCATTTTGGTCCCGACTAAAAGTTCATTTTGTTCGACTCATTTTTAGGAGTCGGGGAAAGTTTAATTTATTAATTTTGGAGTACGTTTAGATTTTTTTTTCTGTATTTTTTCTTGTGAAACTGTTTAGAAAAATCATGGCATATGGGCCAAAGGCCCAAGCCATAGCCACCACCGGCCAAGGCCAGGAGGCCATCGCGCGCCACCAAGGGAGCCAGGGAGCCGCCGTTCCTTTTCCTTTTCCTAGTAGGAATCTTTTCCTACTTCCGTTTATTCCGTATCTGTTTCTAGATCTTTTCCTCTTGTTTCCTAATCCTAGTCTATTTCTTGTCCCTTACCCAAAGCAAAACCCTCCCCTCCCCAATATAAATACCCAAGCACCCCCCCTCTAACACATCAAATCAACCCCTCTCCTCTCCTCTCCTCTCCGCCTCACACCACCGCCCCATACCGCCGCAGCCGCCGCCCTACACCGCCGCCGCCGCCCTACGCCTACGCCGCCCTACACGCTTGCCGCCGCCGCCCTACGCCGCGCCGCCTAACGCCGCCGCCACGTGAGCCCTCGCTTCTTCGAGGTACTAGCCCAGCGCCACGTCACCTTTTCTTTTCCTCGGTTCGGTTTTTGTAAATCGTTCGGTTTCCGTTCAGTTTTCTAGATCGGTTTTTCGTTTGGTTTTCTTTTGAAAACCCTAGATCGATTTTTCTCGCGGTTTTACTTTCCGGTTTTGTTTATGGCGTTAGCGGACCGTTCATCTTAACGAACGAGATCACCGGTTTGCTTCGGTTAATGAACGTCCGTTCGTTCAACCATTCGTTATTTTCTTTCTCATTGGATTTATTCCGCTATTTTTCTGATAGCGATTTTAGATCCGATCTTCGTTCTAGTTTATCTTCTCGCTCGTTTATCGGAATCAGGTGATTCAAACGCCTGGAGTTTCATCTCGAAACCGCCGCCCGATTAATCAACTTAAACAAAGTTTTGCTACTGTAAAAATTTGACTTAGTTTCAACTTGCTAGAACCGAGTTGTTTTCTTTCGTCGTTTGACTTTTGTTGCTTTATTTGATTCGATTCTTTTTGCAACCAGGGTTCTTAAGTTGAACTTTCTGGTTAGATCTTTTATTCAAAATTTACCTGTGCATTAGATGAGTACTTATTGTATGCTTGTTGTTTGTCTGCGATAGATCACCCGGAGTGCGCCGCTTGTTATTTCAAATCTCTAGGTTTCGCGGATCATCAGCAAGGCAAGTAACACTTTGATCATACTCTTCTACTACCCAGTTTTATGCATTAGATCTATTCCTCAAACACTTGCATTATTAGGATCTAATTAAATTGTGGGATGGGAAGTAGATGAGGTAGTACCTATTACCTGTTTTACTTATGAAACCTTTGGGAGTTACTTCTACGTTTGCTTATTTGCCATGCTATGCTAGTAGACGTGGATTGGGTGAGTGTATCCATGACAGATGTGAGATTGTTAAATTAATGGTTTATTTAAGGTGGCAACTTAAACACACATCTAGGTGGACTGAGGCACCTGGGGTATCCAGTGATTGCCTGTTTTTTTTTGGGACCGCCACCCAGGCTCAAAAGGATCATGAGATTATTCAAACTAGAAACTTCCGTGTGCAGCCACAAGCCATTATGGGCTCTGGCATAGTTGAGTAAGTCGTGCGAACTCTTATAGTGGTGGACTAGCAGATGTAGGGGATGTAGGTGTACCGGTCTACCCGTCAGAAGGTGCTAGAGCTTACGAAAGACTATGTCTCGGCCATCCGCTTTCTCAAACACCATGTAGTGCGAGAAACCAAGCGGAGGCGATCGAGTCTTGTGGGAAAAGTGCATAAACCTCTGCAGAGTGTATAAACTAATCATGATTAGCCGTGTCCCCGGTTATGGACATCTTGAGTATCTAGTACTTGAATATCATGTGAATCTCAACATGTTACTCTAATTAATATTGTTGGGTTTTTTTGAGTACTTTTAATTGGGATTGAGGATGCTGTCAACCATTCTCAATGTTTCACAACCACCGTGATAGTTAAACAAATTTATTCCTTTGCAGTAGGGAAAAACTGGCTTTATGCAAAACTGTAACCGTAGAGCTTTCCACCAGCCACATATGCATGTAGTACAGGCTTACCATTCATTACTCTCTATGTGTTACATTGCCAGCATATTCCATGTGCTGGCCCGTTTTCGGGCTGCAACTTTCATGTTGCAGACTTTTCAGACAACGAGTAAGGTGCTTTAGGTCGTGGTTCTATACTCAGTGATGCTGCTGAAGTTGATGGACTCACTTATCTTCCAAGTCTTCCGCTGTTATCATTATTAGATGGCCTTGAGCCATATTTATTGTAATAAGTCCTCTTTTGGACAACGATGTAATAAGTGTGTGATTGCTACTCTGTTATAAATCCTTCGAAGTACTGTGTGGTGTCAGCATTACTGATCCAGGGATGACGCCTGAGCACAGAGACTTCATCCATTCGGGTCGGGTCGCTACAATATGATGTCTAATTAAACTATGCAATGCAAGACACCATATGCATGATATGAGCAGTAGAACCGTGCCAAGTTAGAGCATACACCCCAGTGGGGGAATAGGACTGGTCATCTGTCTCTGAATCCATCTCTGAGGAGCTATAGGGACCCAAAGAAGAGATGCAGTTCGACGGTAGCCTTGTCTGCTCTGAAGGCCTTGTTTTCACTCCAGATTTTTCCATCACCCACTCAAATGGCTGATTCACACGAAGAGTAGTTTAATGTACAATTGTCGACAAATGGAAATTTAATGAAGAAAAGGATGGGCTAGATATCATTCAAATATATGATGCCTGGTTAAACAGGATGGCATTGCACATTTCACATATATTATAGCTGGCTAAAAGACATGAGACTGCATAATTCACATATATGATATTGAAACTAAACAGGTGGCATTACAGAACATGTCTAAACTAAGCAGATGACATATATGATGTCAAAAGTAGGCACTGCAAAGCAACATATGCATGATATGACTAACATCATCATGCCAAGTTAGAGCAAACACCTTGTGTAAATAGAAGTGGTCAGCTGCGTCTGAATCCGCCTCAGAACAGATATCTTCCTCTGGATTACAATCTGGAGAGGGGGGAGGGTTTGCCATTGAACCCTCCATGGACTGATGTTTGCATGACATTGTATTGCCACGCAAAACTCTTCTCTTTTTCTCCACATGTTCAGCATGACTGTGTACAATATCTGACATGCATACAAAAAAAATTTAGTGATATTATGTAAGGAGAGCATGCCGAAATCTAGAGTAATGGTAACAACCAGTGGATGGATCCAAAACTAATGATAGCAGGCTGATGATTGCTTTAATTTAATAAAAAAATAGATGATGATTTCTTTACTATTTGTTTCCCACCCAAGATGAACAACATAGGCATACCCTAGGTGAACCAGATATTAGACAGATATACTATTCATTGCTGGCTTGATATGTGCCCCACAACTAATTTAGAACTCATGTTTGAACATCAATTTGGACCTGACTTGGAGTCTAAGAGGTGAACAGGACAACAAAGTAGCAGGTAATATTAAGCAATGCATAACATAACCACCTGACTACAATAGATGAGGTAAAAACTGTTGACTCTAAATTTAACTATCAAAACTGAAATTTACTGTGGAATCTGAATGTTACTGTCAAAACTGAACGCAATGGTAGTAGAGAGGCACTTCACATGGGATAGTTTAGGGAGGGCCTGCAGTTCATCTTTAACCTTCACCCCGCTGAGCCGCCAGCCACCACCGACCGAACCCCGCACCACCTCGCCACCCCGAAACAACTCCCCACCGTCGGTCCGTCGCCGCCTCGCCGCCCCGAAACAACTCCCCACCGCTGGTCCGCCGCTGCCGCAGCTAGCCCTCTCGCCCCCCCCCCCCCCCCGCGCGCGCCAAGCTTTTTCTCCGGCGATCCCCACACCACCGTCGAGCAGCACCCCACCCAGAACCCTAAGATAGATAGTGGGGTACCTCTCTGGCGAAGCCCCCTCCCCGCTGTGGGTGGTTCTTCCTTAACTCCGGCGAGACCCCCCACCCCCTGAAAATTGACTGACCCAAAAGTCAATTCAGTCAACTGAAGTGTAGCTAAATCGAAGCAGAGCAGCAGCACGAGCGAGGGGGAGAGTAGCAGCTGCTGCGCGAGCGAGCGAGAGCCGGAGCAGCAGCAGTAGCATGAGCGAGCGAGCAAGAGCCCGAGTAGCAGCAACAACGGCATGAGAGAGCGAGCGAGCGAGAGCCGGAGCAGCAGCAGCAGATCCAGCTGGTATGGATGCCGACACCGAAGGGACCTCGCACTGGGGGAGAGCCGCCATGGAGATGTCGCTTGCAGCACCGGCTTCAAGGTAGCCGCTCCATGGGGGTGCGGGATGGAGCACCGCCAGCGCCTGGAGGTTGAGTTAAGGAGAAGGTGCGATGCGATGAGTGTACAACCTCTTTGGTGGCACCGAGTAGGCCTCAGCTTCGTTCGAGGAGTCGGTGAGGATGCTGTAGTTCCGTTGGAGCAGGTTAAGGCGGCGCTGTGGGGATGGAGCAGCCGTGATAGACGAGGCGATGGTCGGAGCAGCTCCTTGGAGGTGGAGGACGGGGCGGCTGAACCGGCGGGATGACGGGATGGACGATGGATCCTCATCCGGGGAGGTGGATGACGGACGCCGAGCTGTTGCGGTGGACGACGTCGTCGGGGAAGAGGCTCCGGCTGGGCAGCGGTGAGGTGGTGGACGGAGGAGGGTGGGGTTTCGCGGCTGAAGCAGAGAGGTTATGGCGGTCAGATTTTGAATGGCGAAAAGGAGGCGATGGGAGGAGGGAACCATGACTTAGGGACGCGCTTGTCCAAAATGTAGGGTGTGTTACAAAAGTACCCCCACCGATTTGAACAAGCGGCCCTTTCGGCTCAGGGTTAGAAGGGGGGATTTCGCGTGTCGGGATTTGGCAGCTGGAGGGAGTTTTCGCGCGCGTTGTAATTTTGGGATAGCAAGGCGCGGGTTGTGAAGGCGCCAGTTTTGGGAGCACGATATCTGAATTTTCGGGATATAACAAGGCGGTTGAATTTTAGGGATACGCCTAACGTGTAATATTGTACTTGTAGTACGTACCAGACCAATTCGCACTTCCCTCAACGAAAAAAATGAAAAAATAAAACTATTCACACCACACAAAGAGATAGTCTTGTCCCATTTTACTATACAAATGCTATTCAAAGCTACTCCCTCCTTCCATCTATATAGGGCCTAATGTGTTTTTCGAGGCTAAATTTGACCAACCAAATATTAGAGCAATAATATATGACATGCAACTTACACAAAGCACACCGTTATATTCATGTGTGAAAGGAGCTTTCAATGATATAATTTTCACATTGTGCATGTCATGTACTATTAATCTTGTCAATAGTCAAAGGTGGTCTTAAAAACGCATTAGGCCCTATATAGATGGAAGGAGGGAGTATGGATCCATGTTATGTCCAATTATATTTTTTCGCTGGCTGTATAATGCATGTAACCTACTCATGCCAACATTTTAGTGCATTCCAAATGTCTATACTATCGCTGCAATTCGAACTAAATTTGAATTTGTTTCTCTATTTCAATAAGAATCTACAATCATGATTGTTGCCAACTTCAACCATCATTCGTGTATTACCTTAACAACACACCACATGATTACTATAGAGATAGATATGAACTATGTGTATTGTATGAACTCGAATTCAATTTTTTTCAATACACTTGATGTTGATTCCAAATAATATTACATTTGATGTACTAAATAGATATTCATAATCTAAACCATGTTCCATACGTACACTGTGTTTATCACACAAAGTATAGTGCCCCGCCCCCTACATTATGACAAGTATTTAGCCCTGAGCTGCAAAAGCCACACATTAGCCCAAATTATAATCAATGTTCTATATATTATATGTAGTACTAGCAACATGGCCATGCGTTCCACGGAACATCAACATGATCAAGGGGATGCCTTATTTGCAAATATGGAGAGGGGTGTGGGTATCTTTTTTCAAAATTGCCATTAGTTTCCTTCCTATCCGTCAGATATAAATCGAACGGCCCATATTGTAGGATGGCAGACACACCATCATCAACAACTCTGTTTTGTAGAGATAAAATATATTATACGTAGTATAACATGTTCATAACCAAACCATGTGTATCACTGTTATATATATTCACACATGCATCAGTTTAAAACACTATGCTAAATTCATCAATTATCCGAATTCACTTTTTATAATGAATTATGATCTCTATTCATCTTTTACACCCACACAATCCTCTTATCTTTGTAGCTACCGCTAACTTTCTCTCGTGCATACACACGCCCGCATCCCTCTCACCCTCCCTCAGCATTCTCTAGATCTATCGCGCAAATTCGTCTTTTCACTTTAGGACGTTCACCCACGGTGTGTGTAGGCCCCCCCCAGCTCGTTCTTTATGTCACACATCGATCGATATGCCTCGCTAGCCAGATGTGCCTACCACAAACACAAGCTTCCCCTCTTCTCTTCTCACCGTCCATGCCTCACTCCCACCACTCTTTTCATCGATCTCGTACTCGCACACTCCTCCCCCCTCGATATAGTATGCCTCTCGCACCACCTCCTAAATGCATCCCTCTCTCTCTATCCTTCTCCCCGGGCCTTATTTGCTTCTAACACATACATGCATGTATATCGATCGATCTCCCTACATATACCTAGGTCGAGTTTAACTATTTTCCCCCCACCCATCGATCCATGTACCTCACAAGTTATGTCTCTCCTTTCTCTGACAAAGGACGATTGATCTTCCTATGTAGTTAAATCTGCTTACCACAGCCATATCGTCCCCCCTCATCATTCGTGCATGCCTCCTGACCCGTCTCTCGCACGCACGTACGTATTGTGAAGCCATCCCCTCTCTTATTGATATTGCAGGCGTGCCCTCCATTTGTCTAGCAAGCCTCTCCCACCATTAGTTAGAAGCAACTCAACTACCAACCCCTCCAGCACTCTAGATCTGTCTCTCTCCCAACCTTATTCCTCTCCTCCACATAGGCATGGATGCCGATCAATCTCCCTTAATACAAAGTAGCGTAGCTAGGGGGTGGCCAGGGTGGTCCACAGACCACCCTGGAATTTCATATAGCTTGTATATAATGTAGTAAAAAACATTTCTTTGAAAATAAATAAACTTATGTACATACTAGCAAGATGCCCATGCGTTGCATGGAACATCAAGATGCATTTATATGAGTAGTTTATCTTGTGAGACAAAAGGATGAACGAGGGAAGGCCTTATTTGCAAATGTGGAGAGGGGTGTGGGTATCTTTTTGCAAAATTGCCATAGTTTCCTTCCTATCCGTAAGATATAAATCGGACGGCCTATATTGCAGGATGGCAGGCACACCGTCAACACCAACTCTATTTTTTTTTATAAGAGTAGAGATTTCTATTGATGGACCACCCTGGCTTATTGGGCTGGCTACGTCACTGTTAATACATAATGTAGGCCTCTCTCCTCCTCCACAAATATACTAGCCATTGTACCTCTATAATTAATTAGGCCTCACCCCCACCACCACACACCGATAGTCGAGCGTTGTACGTAGGTATCCATGCCATAGAGACAAACTGCACCTGTCCCCTCTCACGTTCCAGTAGGCAAGCCACTCTATATCTTTGACGTGGGCACACACAAATTTGTTGGCACTCTTTATCGATGGAGCGCGCGCGCGCACACACACACACACACACACATCATCATCATCATCATCATCATCATCATCATCATCCCTCTCTTCGATTCTATGGATACCTCAAGCCCATGATACCTCCACTCTCTTCTCGTGGATCGCCCCCTCTATATATATGATATATCCAGGACTCTATTTCACACACATTGCATATGTTACATTTTTTATTGACCCCCCCCCCCCACAAAAAAAACACTCACGAACCCACACACTATATCTCTCTATGTTTGTATCTCTCCCACACAACCCCACGTAGGTGGTGTACGTACACGAAGAGAATAGGTGCACGTACTCACGCTTCGTGCCCAGCCACACCCATGCGGGTACACTGTGGAGCTCATTTCTGTACGAAATGGCAGCCCACGTGCTAATTTGAATGCGTGTAGCGGTTGTTTACCTACAGAGTTCATGTACCACGCATGCACGAAACAAAGTTCGACTTGATGCATTGGCACGTTATTTTTAAACAAAGTTATATCGCTCAATGGCATGTACACAGAATATAAAACGATTTTTATGGAGAAAAAGGTAGTCCGCTCCACTATATACAATCGAGCCTGCCTGCCTGGGTTTGTATCTCTTCAGAGCATATCACACAAGGCGGCGGTGGCATCTCTCTCTCTCTCTCTATCTCTCTCTCTCTCTCTCTCACCATTGGTAACTAATCCGGCCGCATCCCATCCGCCAGCGGAAAGGGAGGATGTGCATCGTTTCTCCATTTGACGGCGCCGAGGTAGCACGTCCCGATCTATGGTACCCGTCGTTCTCTCTGACCAAGCTCCGGTGTGGTAGGGCCTACGCCACCTGCTCACTGCCGCAGTATGGGTAGACCCCGCCCACCGCCGATCACCTAGTTACATCCCGACAACCCCCAGGTATCCCCTCCGGCCTTGCTCCACTGCCCGTCTTCTCACATCGCTGCATGTGGAAAATCTTGCATGTGGATCTTCCATAGTTCTTTGCCCAAAACGTAGCTCGTCCGGCGTACTTTCCATATTGCAATCTCATCCTCACACCGTTTTAGACAAACACAACCGTGTTGTTATCTTCCCTTATTACCTGGGATATGCTTCTTTTTTGTTGGCGTATGTGTCTTCAACTCTTGTTATTGGCCAGTAATTGTTTCCTTTCTACCTCTTTTTTGCAAATAGGGCTACAATTTCACCTTGTTGCTATTGTGACCTTTTGGTGAACTGGACAAATCACTTTTTTCTTAAGAGTGTTTTCTGCAGTTGTACTAAAATGTCACACGGGCAACGTCTCTACATTTCAGTGCGAGTGCACAAAGGGCGATTGGTTTTGCTCTATCCTCCTCGTCCATCTCCGAGACTAATCTTCTCCGGCTATTTTCTTAATCTTCTCCAACTAGTTAGTCTTAAGAGAGACTGCAAAGGTGACCGACTTCTATTTCTGTGTTTATTGTTTCATCAGTAGTTCTCTATTATCGTAATGACACTTAATATCTTTGGAACAGGGACACTCAACTCTATTTTAGTGGAACTGCACAAAATGATCAGAATGTTGCATGCACCAGATAGCTACTTTTTTCCAACATGCCTTGTTGATTTAGACAGAGCTGGGGGGACGTTGCTGCCAATGAAAGCATGGATCAATTTTAATTTAACACCTTCTCACAACTTTGTCTTCAGCTGTGATGTAAATATTAGCTCTGATCTGCTAATCATTGAGATGCATTAGCAAGGAAGTTATTTTTTTATTGTTTCCGAAAGAGCATCGATGGCAAGACACACGAAACAAACTGAAAGCTCTGAGCATTGTACAATTTCATGTCGCCGGAAAATGATTTGTACAGTACGTCAATTATGTAAACAAATGCTGGAAGCTTGATAGCATTGCCAGAAGCCTCTTCAGCATCCGGGTCCATGTGCCATGTACAAAATTATACTCCTCCGTTCCTAAATATTTTTCTTTTTACAAATTTCAAATGAGCATATTTTAGAGTGTGGATTCACTCATTTTGCTTCGTATGTAGTCACTCATTCAAATCTCTAGAATGACAAATACTCTGGAGTATATTTAAGAACCGAGGGAGTAGTGCACAACCGCATGGGAGACTCAGCCCGGTCGTTGCGCCGCATTAATAGTGAGTAATGAGCAGTCAAATCATAAGCCCCACCTTTCCCACTATAAGTTGCTTGGAAGAAGCAACCATCAATATGCTCTTCTTTGAATCTGCTCATACTACTCCATCCATCACTGTATATAGAGCGCGTTTCAAAAAAAATAAAAAAATATCTGGGACCAAGGCGACTAGCGATTGGCCTGAAAAATAACATTGGTAGTTATAGCGCAGCGTCTAATACTAGAGGAAATAATGCGTACACACATGCATGCAGTGCTTCCACCATGGGTACACACATGCATGCACTTAATACACTCTGTAGTACATCGAGAGAAAATTGTGGACTTGATTGCGGTTACCATGCCTTAATTAATTGAGCATTAAACCAAATGCATATAAAGTCTCTCTGGTGGTGCAAATGCATTGAGAGAAATGCATCAGAATGAAGCGCACCCTGTAAACTGTGACGGAGGGAGGAGTAGTATGAAGGTGCAAAACCAAGTACGCGTATGGCCAATCGGTCAACGGACCTCATCTTGGCATATCACTTACATGTGGGACCGGAGTGTGAGCAAACCGATCTCAATTGACGGCAAAACGGCCAACCCGCCGTTCCTTGAGAGAGACGAGGAGCGAGAACGCACAGACGGGCTCGCGCAGAGGCCAAGATATATTCGAGCATGGTTGATCGATATCATCATTACATGTTTGATGTTTTTTAATACTATACTATTGGGCTGCCGTTTTCCGCCCTTCTCCTGAATAAATGTGTACTTTATCAGAGATTAAGATAAAATTAGAGTACAGATGCTCCAGCATGCGGTTCTAGTAGTAGTACTACTCGTACTACTAAACCTTGCGCCTGGCTCTTCGTGAAGTTGAACAATGATGGTACTCAACATGTTGGGTACTACAGTGTATGCCTCTGGCAATCTGACACCGAATGAACTGATGCATGTCCACCGCTTGGGCGAGGGCAGGTTGCATTAGTCAAAAGGCGTAAGCGAGCTTCACCTTGTCCTGCAAGCTTCTCCTCATTCTGCGAGTTGACGGGACACACTAAAAAGTAGTGCTAGTCCATACTCCCTCCTTTCCGCTTAATATGGCTTCATCTTTTTTGCGGGTAAATGAGAGAGCTTTATTCATATATAAGCATTCTTAGGACGATCAGCCAAGAGACTGGTCACTAGGAAGCGAGGTACCCCGCAAAAAAAGAAGAAGGAAGTGAGGTGTTTCATCAAGCCAGCTCTCGGCCACATTCAAAGTGCAGCAAGCACGGCCGCACAAAGATGCGCGCAAGGTTTGCTGACCTGTTTACATGCTGAATAACAAAAAAAGGAAATATTACCGAGCGCTCCTATTTGTATCAGGATACGAGCGAGAATTAAGCGAGAATTGTGGTGAGTGTTCCATGCAATCAACTTCCATTATCACATGCGAGAACCCTCGAAGAGAACCAAATGTGTGGAAGATTGCTTTATCACATTTTTAAAATATAATAAGAGTGCAGACGCTCCTCCATCCGGTTCCTAGTAGTATAGTACATACCTCTATAGTAGTAGTACTAGTACTAGTAAACTATGCGCTTGGTTGTTCGCCTCTTCGGGAAGTCGGACAATAATAGTACTAGTATAGTGTATGCTTCTGGCAATCTGACACCGAATTAACTGTTGCACGTCCACCGCCTGAGTGAGGGAGATCTTGCATTAGTCAAAAGTTTCTCCTTGTCCTGCGAGCCACCGCGTGCAAGCTTCTCCCGTCCTGCAAGCTTCTCCTCATTCGGCAAGTTAACGGGACACATCAAAGTATTGCTAGTCTATACTGCCTCCTTTCCGGTTAATATGGCTTAATTTCAAACGAGATAAATACACTGTCTGTGACTGTATATTTGTAATAATACTGTCAGTGGACTTCATAATACGCTCATTGCGCTCAATATATACATTTTCCGCTGTTTATACGGTCACTAGCTCACCCTGGCTGAGTATGTGTGTGCGTGCACGTGTAGGTTGAGCACTTGAGCGTGACCGTGTGTGTTCCGTCGTGTGCTCGGACATTCATGCATTAGGGCATCGTGCGCGTTTTTGCGTCCATGTGTACGTGTGACTGTTGCATGCATGCACGAGGTTCTAGTCCCTCACATTCACATGTTCATAAGTCAATGCTTTGTCAAAACATTGCATGCAAGGTTTAATCATTCATTTTTCACGCATGCATTCCCGATATTAATACATTGGTAAAGACAATTTCTTGAGGAAAACGAGCCCATGAACTGAGTACAAAGGGGACCAATAAGCCAGGACGGAGGGAGTACCGGTAGTGAACCAGAAGGAGGGAGTAGGTAGTAGTAGTACAGTACTACGTAACAATGTGCAGTAACAAAATTCCTCTATGTGCATCCTGTCTACGTGTCATCCAAGAAAATAGAGATAAGTACAAGTGAGACTTAGGAATGGTCATACACGTAGGGGGAGTATGTGTAGGAGCCACTAAGGAGCAGTCAAATCACACAGTAAGTTAGTCGGAAGATGCAACCATCATTTCACTCTTCAATAACACGTACGCAATATAAAATGGTTGATATGGTGCGAAAAAGAAAACCACTATATATACACTAGGAGGAGCCTGAGCTACAAGCTTGCTTGCTTGGGTTGCTCTCTTCACAAGCATAGAACGACAGTGGCCACACCGCTGATCACATATCCGGCCTGATCCCGCCGCTGGGGGAAGGGAACAATGTTCTGCGTAGACGCGGTCGACATCGGCGAGGGAGAAAACCCACAGTCGGTGCGTCCCAATCGGGGGTCCCCGCGGTATGGACTAATGCCGCGTCCCAAACGCCCTTCTAGCTACAGCCTGATGTCCCGGGTAGTAGTACATCTTCCTTTTGGAGCCGGCTTGTTCCACTGCCGCAGCTCCCTACGTAGCTCCATCTCCATGTCGATCTTTCTCTACTTCTACCGGCTTCTATTTGTGATGAGTTTATGTCTCATGAACTAGTGCCAGTACTATTATTCTAATCACACTTCTCCAATATCTTTGCCATCAGGGATGCTCAGCTCGATTTTAGTGGCACTGCACAAAAGCATTGTATGATCTGAGGGTGCCAGCCGTCTTTCCTTCGACAGGTTCTACCTAGCCAGGAAATTAAATCCTGTTTAGGGTTTAGGGTTTAAGTCGTAGTGACCCCATCAGTAGTTTTTCTTTTGTACACACTCTCACAACTTTTCTCTTTAGTTGTGAAGTAAAAATTGGTTATGTTATGTGAATCATTGAGATGCATCAGCATGCGTCTTAGTTTTCCTTTGTATTTGATGGAATGTTGTAATGGGGCAACCTTGGAGTAGGAATGAAAATGGAGTGCAAAGTTTCCGTTTTTCCGAAGAAAATATGGAAACGGAGAGAAACCAACATTTCGTTTCGTTGGATCGCGCCATCAAGCAAAACCAACGTTTAAATCACGTCTGTCGCGTTCGTGTCTCATCCTCCTCCACGGCTCCACCCCACACGGTCGTTCGGCATGCCACTCACCACAAACGGAGTATACGATAACTTTCCCGCCTGCTTGTCAATGGATCGCGCCATGGAGTACTAGCACTACTGGAAGAGATTGACGAGTTGGGGAGGACATCTAGCTGTAGAAAGGACTCCCAAGAACTTTTTACATGCATGTTGTGGCCGGCTATTGCGACCTTTGTACACGGAGCAGTCGCATCCACCGGGAAGCGGCACGGGCGACGCTCTCTCGGCCGGTGCACCGCTTCAATGCCGGCGCCAGTGAGAGGTCCGTCCGCTCTGGCCGGGCATGAATGCGGCACTGACCGTTTTGGGCTGGAAGCACGCGCGGGTGATGAAAAGGGTTCGGGTTGGTCAGGAGCGGGCATGGCAGCGGTCCGGACGCCCGCAAACAAGAGATGATGCACGTTAATATTGCTGCTTATATAATTAACAACATAAATAATGTGCCAGTTGGACAAATATGATTGGCGATGGAGATGGAGATGGAGATGAAATTTTATGTAAACATGGATATGCATTTCTATGTCTATGTGTGTGTGCGTGACAACTATCGCGACCTGGAAGCAGGGGCGTGTTTTTGATCGAGTTTTCTTTCTTGGTCAATTTTCGTTTCTTTTTTCTGGGAATGCGCGTATTCTATTTAAAACCACTGCTATGGAGAGATTTTTTTACTCCATTGTATATATAGCCTCTTGTTTGATAGGGTTTCTCGCGTCTCGCTCTCTCACCCTCTCCATATCAAAACAAGATGACAGTGTCCACTCTATCTCTCTCCTCAGCGGTGGTCACCGATCCGGCTGAATCCCGTCCGCTGCGGGAGGTGAGGTGGTGCAGCATTGACGTTGTCACCGTCGGCGATGGAGGAAGCCGATGCGCACCGTCCTCTCGGAGCCGGCGCTAGCGCGGACGAAGGTCCTCCGTGCCCTTGTTCGCTGCCGCCGTGTGGGGAGATCCCGCCTACCTGCCTAAGCAACATCTCGCCCGCCTGAGGTATAACTTCTTGTACTGGTCCAGCTCCCCAGGTCGCTGCATGCGGGTTTTCTTCTATGCGACTACTCCCCAGCTCCCCATGTATAGTAGCTAGGGTTCGTCGGCTGGTCCAACATCACCTACTATCATAGAGGAAATTCCACTTGAAAAGTTGTCCTGATTTATGCCTCGGTGGAGGTATACATGTTGTTTCGACAAAAAATACATGGTGGTTGTGTGATCATTGTCCATATGCTCCTATTGCCGCTGCTAATCTGATACTATCACTGGTTAAATGAAGAAATGCTTTTTTCTCGGGTATCTTGGTTTAGTTCCCATCAAGATAATCATGATACTTTTGTTTGTTGGTGTACTTTTCATTAATTCTTATTCACAATTCAAATGTCATTGTTAATCTTGTACCACTGCCAAAACAAAGTAACAACACTATATCCCTTTTTTATATTTTTGCAAACAGCGATGCGTATCTCCATACCCAGGCATGTCTTCCTCAATTTTAGTGCAACTGCACAAAATTGGATGGCCATTGTTGTTCCGCCTCATTGTCCTCTGCCACTTGGTTCTTCCTTCCTCGAGCTTGATTAATGAGAAGAAACAGACCACAGTGAGGATTTGTCGAACTTCATAGGTGCCTCACCAAAACTTGATGCCAAATGGATGATGCATCACCACGATGACCTATCGATGCTCATGGTTGCGCCTCATGGTTGCGTCGGCTGGTGAAGCTGATCGATTTTCGACAAAAAAACAAGTTGTCTTCCATCAGTGCTCTTTGCTTGGTTGCATTGGAGACGCAGTCGTCTTTCACGTTGGTGCTATTTCATCACACAATTGGCTATGAACCAAATGTTTCCTCGAAGAAGGATCGACGTTGGTACTAAGAGCATAAGTTTTGTATTGATTTCTAAGCCTTCTCACAACTTTGTCTTCAGCTCCCCTGTAATTTTATTTATCCAGCTATTAACTTTGATTAAAAAATGGTGTGGACTAAAAACCCGGATGGACGTAGTAGCCCTCCATTTTTACTTACTCCGCATATTAGATTTGACTGAAGTCAAACTTTATAAAGTTTGACCAAGTTTAGGCTGAACGCAGCAAACCATAATTATTGAGAGAGGGCAAACTGTACATACTCTCAAACCTTTCCGATAATTGAAATTGAAATTCTTTATTTGTACACACTCTCACATGTTTCTGATAATTTGGCGCATGTGTGGTTGTTCACTTAAGGGAGGGTAGTGTACCGCACGTGAAGGACAGGAAGTGCGACCGGAATGGCGTGGATCGTTAGTTCATCAGAAGTAGTAGTTTTCTTCACTGGTATGTTAAATAAAGAGTTTTGTTTCGTACTTACACAATTTAAAACGATTGTTATGGAGAGAATAAGAAAACCACTCCACTATATATTAGTATTATACATGAGTACTATATGGACGCAGCTTCATTGACTTAGTGCACCTGCCTTTGGGTGTATGACAGGTGGGCCCAAAATGTGGCTGGCCCACCTGTCATATAGCCAAAGGCAGGTGCAGTTAAGGCACCGGAGCTCAGTCCGTAATATAGTATATATGTAGTACACTATATAAGCTGGAGCCTCAGTGCTTGTTCGCTAGGGTTTGCACTCTGCACACTCTCGCCGCACTACATATATATGGCACCCATATATATATACACGCTGGCGGCTCAATGTTCCTTTGCTACGGTTTGCTATATTCACAAACTCTCACCCTCTTCACCAGATCTAAACAAGACTGCGTTGGCCTCTATCTCTCTCTCCCCCCTCACAGCTGGTGAGGGAAGCGTCCGGATCCCGTCGCACCGGGAAGGGGAGGAGGTGCAGCGTTCACACTATCGCCTTCGGCGAGGGAGGCAATCCACTGCTGGTTGCGCTGTTCTCTTTCACCTAGCGCCTGTGCAGGAGGGCCACCGACCCCTTCTTCCTTGTTGACGTACGTAGTGTGGGCAGATCCAGCCTCCCGCCGCATGCCTTGCCACATCCTGTCGACCCTAAGGTATAAGTTTCTTTGAAACTGGCATTGCTCTAGCTGCATGCGGATCTTTTTTGATTTTGTAGTCGAATCCAGGTCTTGGTTCAAAGAGGAAAGAAGGGTGCGGTGGGGGGGGGGAGCATGAATCTAGGACGTGGTTCAATGAGGAAAGGAGGGAGGGAAAGTAGTATAGACTGGCTATCCAGCCGCTTTGTTGGTCGAAAAGGGAAAAATGGGGTAACCCAGCACACACATCTGTAAGGAACCGATCTCTTTATTGAAAAGGGAAAGAAACTAGGGGGTCGGGTAGTTTGTGCAAGACTAGATTTGTTGCCCTCACATAGGAAAAAGGTTCAAAGAGAACAAATATGGCACCAACGCAGATATGCTGCTTGGCTACATACTCTGCATCACCCATTTATACGTGTGGACGCACATGGTGCCGGCATGTCCCATGTCCCATACAACTATTTTGCTGTTGTTAATCTAAGAATGCTGCTGGAAAATTGAAGCAATGCCACTGTTAAAAGTAAATTACATTCTTCACGAATGTTGTTTTAAGAGAATGTCTGTGTTAATACGAATCAATGCAACCGTATTAGAAATGCTACTATCCCTACTTTGTTTTCCGTCAAGATAAGTTAGATGCTTCTTTTTGTCGCCGTTTTTTTCATCCTCCTTTATTGGCCAGTAGTTGTTTCCATTTTTGCCTCTGTTAAAACAGGGATATCTATTCAACTTGTTGCTATAGCAAACTTAAACGTCACACCGGCGACTTTGCTTGATTTCAGTGCAACTGCACAAAACGAGATTGGATTTCCTATTCGTGTTGGCAGATTCGTAGGTGATCTTGTGTGCGTCATGACAGGTTGGTACTTGCCTTCATCCACATGATCATGCAAAGGTGTTTTGAGATCTTTGTGCTACTTGTATTGGTACTATTTTAAATAAATGTTGAATTGAAGCTATTGTATTGCTCTCTTTTCCCATTAAGTAGTGAACAAAAATGGTACCAACCCAGACATGATGCTTGTTGCTTTGTTACAACAAACTTTGCATCACCCCCATTATAAGTAGATGGACGCACATGGTGTTGTTGCGCCCACTCTCCCCTGGAACTGTTTATGATTTTTCTTAATCTAATGCCACTGGTAAAATTAAGCAATGCCACTCTTAGAATTAACTACTGAACTATTTTAGGAGAATTTCTCTGTTAATACGAATCAATGCAACCGTTTTAGAAATGCTACTATCCTATACTTTGTTTTCCATCAAGATAAGGTAGATGCTTCTTCTTGTGGCCGCATGTTTCATCCTCCTTTATTGGCTAGTAATTGTTTCCTTTTTTGCCTCTGTTAAAACAGGGATTTCTATTCAGCTTGTTGCTATAGCAAACTTAAATGTCACACCGACAACATTGCTTGATTTCAGTGCAACTACACAAAACGAGATTGGATTCCTATTTGTGTTGGTAGATTCGTATTTTATGTTGGTTGTCTCATGAAAGGTCAGTACAGGCCTTCATCCACATGATTGTGCAGTGTGCTTTGAGATGCTGTGCTACTTGTATTGGTAATGTTTTAAATAAATGTTAAATTGAAGCTATTGTATTGCTGTCTTTTCCCATTAAGTAGTGAACAAATATGGGACCAACCCAGACATGATGCTTGTTGCTTTGTTACAACAAACTCTGCATCACCCCCTTTATAAGTAGATGGATGAACATGTTGTTGTTGCTCCCACTCTCCCCTGGAACTTTTTATGCTTTTTGTTAATCTAATGCCGCCGGTAAAATTAAGCAATGCTACTCTAGGAATTAACTACTGAATCTTAGTTCAAAACTGCAACACTTGTTAGGGATTGGCGGGATTACTATTTTTGTGGCCGCATGTTTCATCCTCCTTTATTGGCCAGTAATTGATTCCTTTTTTGCCTCTGTTAAAATAGGGATATCTATTCAACTTGTTGCTATTACGACATTTTGCTTCGCTATGCGAAGCACTTATGTTTTAAGAGTGTTTTGTGCAGTTCAACTTGAATGTCACACCGGCGACTTTGCTTAATTTTGGTGGAACTGCACAAAAGGATATCATGTATTTTCATATATGTCTTGGTATTTCTTTCAAGTCCTCCTCGCAAGTTGTTTCAAATCTTGGTCAAGAAAGGTCAGTACCGACTTTCATCCACATGATGTTGTAGTGTGCTTTGAGATGTTGTGCTAGTTGTATTGGTACTGTTTTCGATAAATGTTGAATTGAAGCTATTGAACTGTTGTCTTTTACCATTAAGTGGGCAAAAATTGTTCCAACCCAGACATGATGCTTGTTTCTTTGTTACAACAAAACTCTGCATCACCCCCCCTATAAGTAGATGGAAGCACATGTTGTGTCGGTGTACTAGAGTAGGGGTACCCTAGTATCCCGAACTTCGTGCCTGGGCGATTCTTGACACCTGCGGCAAGGCTTGCCTGGTCACCGCAAAGATCCTCCGTGGTTCCTTTGGAGCCATTCAAGAACAAAGTATTTAACCAAGAAGACAAGGCCCTGGCAAGAAGAGATTGCCGGGAAGGCCGCTCAAGGCACGCAGAAGACAAGACCCCGGCAAGAGGAGCTTGCCGGGAAGGCTCGGAGGGCGACAAGCCTCCGGACGCGACAAGGATTCAGCCGCGGCAAGGCACTTGCCACGGCAGGCAACCTCTCTTCATCTCCGCTCCAGCTCATCCATCAACGTGTCGCCATGGGACCATTCCATGCGCGCGTGTCAAGAAAGCTGTCTTGACGTGAGGAAACAGCGATAAGCGGGCGCCGACAAGCCTACCATCGTGGCAAGCGGTGGCGCTCTGACGGTCCCTGTTGCCTTTGTTTAGGCGGCTGTGGACGGGCATTTAATGCTTTTGTCCCTTGCCGTCGGGGTTAGGTATATTACCTCGTACCTTTGTTCAAGTAGGTGTACCAACTACTGTTTTTCCATTTGTACCCTCATCTACGTTGCCACAGCCGGAGACCCTTGAACATATAAAAGGAGGCCCATGCATAGCGTGGGGAGGTTCGATTCCAACGTAACCAGAGAACACTCTCACGCTAGGTCTTGTAGCTCTCATCGGCTCCCTAGCAAGAACACAATACAAATCGGACAAGCGGCGGTAGAGTATTATCTCTCCGGAGAGCTCGAAGCTAGGTAAACTGCTCGTGTGCCGCCTCGATCCGCTCTTCGTGCGATCTCCGCCCCCCTCCGAACCAAAGGGACTCGGCCGCCCGGTCCCATAGGTGTTCGTGGGTCGATCAGCCTCCCGACATCTTTGGCGCGCCAGGTAGGGGGCGTCGAGGCTGTGTGAACCTGATCCGGCGTTCACACGAGCAACATCTTCATCATCTTCGACATCTTTGGCAACATGCCACCGAAGAAGAAGGCTTCAGCGGCAGAAGCCCCGTCCGCGTCGAACCCACCGCCACCGGAGCAAACAGGTGGTGGGGTAGACGCCGGCGGGAGGACGGACATGACAGGCGCTCACGCTGCTGCCAAGGCCAAGGACAAGGCAGCGCAGACCTCGGTGATCAGTACATGTACCGCGCCCGTCTCGAGGCGCGGGACCGGCAGCGTCATGGCAGTCACAATGCCATACGCTTCGTTGGACCGAGATGGAGCTGGAGGATCTCGGGGCGTTCAAGACCAGCATCTTGCGCCAACACGCTGGCGCGGCGAAACTGATCGCTCGGACGGGATCTTGCTCCTTCTAACATAGATAGAAGTCCGAGCATATCCGCTCCTCGCGCCGTTCGCCATCGCCACCCACTACTCCAGCGAAGCTGGCGAGAGCTCAATCGCTCCTCGATTACCCTCCAACGGCCGACAAGGTCGACGGTGGAGGGCCACAATCTGAGTCTCATCGGCCGGCCGCTTAACGGTGGCGCTCGCGGCAACCGAAGTGCGTCGCTGCCAGCGAGCACGCCAAACGCGAGCCAGTGGCGACGAGACCGGTGGGGGTGCAACCACCATGCACTCTCCACCCCGAAGGCCAAGATCGCCGACTCGCTATATCCACCTCGACAGCGACTCCACTGCGTCATCGGATCCACAAGCTCGCCGCGATCAGCGCCAAGTTCTTCATGAACGACAACAAGAAGACGCTCGAACTCGCATCGAGCGCCGAAGAGAAGCACGACGTTAATCCGACAAGCGCGCCGGGCCCTCTGTTAACACGCACGCGCCAAAGGAACCAGGCGACTTGCCGTATGCGGTAGGTTGCCCTGCGTTCACTCGTGAGCTGCGGCAAGTCCAGTGGCCCAGCAAGAAAAACTTCAAGCGGGCGTGCGGAGAAATACGATGGCGGGGCGCATCCGTCGGAGTTCCTCGGCATCTACACCATCGCGGTGCAAGCTGCGGGGGCGAGACGACAAGATCCTTGCCAACTACTTCCCCGGTACTCAAGCCCAACGTCAGTCTGGCTCATGCACTTGGGACAACTCCATATCTTCTTGGGCAGATCTATGCCATCAGTTTGTTGGCGCCTTCACGGTGACCACAAGCCTCATAGCCAAGAAAGTGACCTTCATCGCGCTTTCGCCCGGAAGGAAGGAGAGTCCTGCACAAGTTCATTCAGAGATTCAGCCGTGTGCACTACAACATCGAGATGTCCACCTGCCGCGTTGATCGGTAGCGTTTCATCGAAACGTCGCGGAACCGCGGGATGAGGGAGGAGATGGCGATGTGCAAAGTCAAGGACGTTAGTGAGCTGTATGCCTTGGCCGACAAGTGTGCGCGTCTTTGAGGAAGGGAGGAGACTCCCAGGAGAGAATGCAGAAGCAGGATCTGACAGTGAGGAAACCGCTCCGGCAAAGAAAAGCCGGCAGCGGAACAACAGAAGAAAGAAAGGCACAGAAGTGCTAGCTGTTGAGCAGTCCGGCAATGGAGGTGGCGACAAGAACGCCAAGGCTGGTGGCTCCGGCAAGGAGGTTGCCGCTGACGCCAACCACCAGTCTGTGGCGGCCGCCGACAAGCAGGACGGCTCCGGCAAGCGATCTTGCAAGATCCACCGCACCAAGGGCCATGACCTCCAGCTGTAAGAAAGTCGAGCAGCTTGTTGAACAGCAGAAGGCTGAGTACGGCGGCGCGACAAGGAGAAGGCCCAGGAAGGTCTTTGGAGGAGCCAAGAAAGCGTCCGGCCGGGGAGGGCGCCGCGGCAAGGCCAAGCAGCGGCAAGGAGACAGGACTCCCCGCGGCCGCGACAAGGATGAAGATGATGACGACGATGAAGACATGGATGATGACGACGCTGATGAGCAGGAGTTTCAGAAAGCAACGGAGGTCCTCTGCATTGACGGAGGTGCTGCCCTGCATACTTCCCACCGCCAACTCAAGCAGTGGATGCGGGAGGTCAATGCAGCGGAACCATCCGTAGAGTCACGCAAGCCTCTGAAGTGGTTCGACCGCCTATCATCTTTGATATTGAGGACCACCACGATCGCATAGCTGCGGTCGGGTCCTTGCCGATGTTGGTCTCACCAACTATCCGCGACCTCAAGGTCACCAAGATGCTAGTTGACGGCGGGCCGGCTTAAACCTGATCTCCTCGCGGTGCTCCGGAAGCTTGGATCCTCGACAATGAGCTCGAAGGCGGCACATTCAAGGAATCAATCTGGGAAGGAGCAAGCGAAGGGGAAGATCGCGTTGCGGTAACATTTGGCAGCGAGCTAAACTTTAGGGCCGAGAGGGTCACTTCGGCGTTGCTGATTTCCCATTGCCTTACAATGGGATACTTGGCAAATCCGGCACTCGCTAAGTTCATGGCAGCCTCTCATTATGATACAACTTACTCAAGATGCCAGGCCGATAAGCATCATCTCTGTCCATGGCGACAAGAAGGATGCTCTTATCTGCGCCGACAAGATCTACCGGGGAAGCGGCAGCCGTGACAGATTGCAAGCCACTTGCGGCTGAAGCTCCGGGGAAAGAAGACCAAGTCCGGCAAGAGCTCGATGCCCACTCCGGCAAGCGCACCTCTTGAGTGCTGCGCTCTTGTCGAGGACGCACCATCGAGCTCCACCGGCAAGTGCAAGAAAGGCGATGGCAGCTCCGCCAAAGACCAAGAAGGTGTCCGCCAAGGAGGGCGGCACTGGTGGTACCTTCACCATCGGTGCATCTCTCGACCCTAAATAGGAAGGCGCTCGTTGCTTTCTGCGGGGGTAAACGTCGGCGTGTTTGCGTGGCAACCGTCGACATCCCCGGTGTTCGGGAAAGTAATTGAGCACCGTCGGCCGTTCGTCCTCATGCGCGACCCCGTCAAGCGAAGAAAGTCGAGAAAACAAGCGGTGGAGCGTCAAGAGTTCATCGCGAAGAGATCAAGCTGGAAGCGGCAGGCCTTGTCGGAGGTGCTCCATCCTACGTGGTTGGCCAATCACCGTAGTTGTGCGCAAGGCTAACGGGAAATGGAGGCTTTGTATCGACTTTACAGATATCAATAAAGCTTGTCCCAAAGATCCATTTCCCTTGCCGCGCATCGACCAGATTGTTGACTCCACAGCTGGATGTGATTTGCTTTCATTTCTTGATGCATACTCAGGATATCATCAGATCTTCATGGCAGAAGAAGATGAGGAGAAGACCGCATTCATCACCCGTGTAGCACATCTTGTTTTGTACGGATGCCCTTCGGGTTAAAGAATGCTGGTTCAACGTTTGCAAGAGTAGTCCATGACGCTTTTGAGCCGCAAATGCACAGAAATGTAGAAGCCTACATGGATGACATAGTGGTCAAGAGCAAAGACAAAGCAACTACGGTTCAATATTTGGATGAGACCTTTGCAAATCTGCGCCAAGATCAACCTCAAGCTCAACCCCGAGAAGTGCGTGTTTGGAGTCCCTTCCGGCAAGCTTCTCGAGTTCTTCGTGTCTCAGCATGGAATTGAAGCCAATCCCGACAAGATCAAGGCCATTGAGCAGATCGAAGCACCAAAGCGTCAAGGATGTCACGAAGACTTGCGGTTGCGTGGCTGCTCTCGGCAGAGTTTATCTCTAGGTCTGCTGAATGCCTGCCATTTTTCAAGATTTTGAAAAGGCGGGTCCAATGAAATGGACTCCCGAAGCGGAGGCTTGCTGCGAGGACTTAAAGGGGTACTGTCCTCCACTCCAATACTTGTCGCACCTAAGCCACAAGAGAAGTTGCTGCTACATATAGCGGCAACCAATCAAGTGGTTAGTGCTGCGCTAATAGCGGAGAGGAGGCGGACGATGAGCCGGCAACCATGGCGAGACACATCCGGCGACAAGCGGGGCTTCACCGGCAAGCTACGGTCCCGACAAGGGCGGATCTGCGCAGACGCATGAGCAGATGCAAAAAGGATGGTGCAGCGCCCAGTTTACTTTGTCGGTTCCCTTCAGGGGGGCTAGGTCAAGGTACTCTGGTGTGCAGAAATTGCTTTTCGGCCTCCTCATGGCCTCGAGAAAGCTGCGCCATTACTTCCAAGCACATGAGATAACAGTCGTCACTCGCTTTCCGCTGAAGAGGATATTGCAAAATCCAGAGGCAACAGGCAGGATTGTCGAGTGAGCCTTTGGGCTGTCGAGCTTTGGCCTCAAGTTTGAGAGCACTTCAACTATCCAAAGTAGAGCATTGGCAGAATTCATAGCAGAATGGGCGCCAACACGGATGAAGAAATTCCAGAGGCGACCATTCCGTCAAGGAAGCAAGCAAAGAGTGGCTGATGTACTTTGATGGTGCCTTCTCGCTGCAAAGGCGCCCGGTGCGGCGTCTGCTTGTCGCACCCAGGAGAGCACCTCAAGCACGTAGTCCGGATGCACTTTCCCAAGGAGCAAGCAACAAACAATACCGCAGAGTATGAAGGTTTGCTTGCCGGTCTCGAGATTGCGATAGACCTTGGGATTAAGAAGCTTATTGTCGAGGGTGACTCGCAGCTTGTCGTCCGCCAAGTAAACAAAGATTATCAGAGTCCATTGATGGAAGCCTACGTTGATGAAGTGAGAAAGCTAGAAGAACACTTTGACGGCCTACAAATGGAACATGTTCCAAGAGCTCAAAATGATATTGCTGATGGCCTGTCAAAGTGCGCTCCACTTAAGTTGCTTGTGGAACCAGGGATTTTTGTGCTCAAGCTAACTCAACCAACCGTAACACCGTCAACTGGACAGAGCAAGAAGAGGAAGTTGATTTCTGATGACTATTTTCCGGCAGAGCTTCCGAAGCCGCCACGAGAAGGTCCCAGGATCAACACCAAGAATCTTTGAGGCGATCTGCTCGACAAGACCTAGGGTTTGTTTCGTTGAAGCAGACGTTCCCGACAAGCATTGCTCCGGCAAGCTTGCCGGGGGACGTCAAGCTTCGGCTGGAGCCGCAAGTTCTTGCCGTGGAAGCTGATGTTCCCGCAGCAGCAGATGTGCCTTTAGTCCTTGTTATCGAGCCGCAAGCTCCAGCATGGGCGCAGCAGATTGTCCATTTCCTTCAGACAGGAGAACTTCCCGAACAGCAAGAAGAAGCTGAAAGAGTAGCCCGGCAGTCAAGTATGTACCAGTTTGTCGATAGCACCGCATGCGAAGAAGACTCAACGGTGTGAAATTGAAGTGTATTTGCCGGAAGATGGACAAAAGCTGTTGGCGAGATACACGGAGGCATATGTGGTCATCACATTGGCGCAAGAGCACTTGCGGCAAAGCTTTCCGGCAAGGTTTCTTACGGCCGACAGCCCTCGAGGATGCAACTGCACAAGTAACCAAGTGTGAAGCGTGCGGTTCCATTCCAAGCAGATACACCAGCCAACTCAAGCTCGCCAGACGATCCCTTTATCCTGGCCATTTTGATGCGGGGCTCGACATCCTCGGCCCCTTCCCCGAAGCTGTCGGGGCTTTGAGTACTTATGCGTTGCAATCGACAAGTTCACAAAGTGGCGGAAGTGGAAGCGATGAGGAAGGTGACAGCATAGTCGGCGATCAAGTTCTTGGTCGATTGTTTGCCGTTTGAATCCCTAACAAGATCATCACCGACAACGTCACACAATTCTGAGTCGCACCTTCATGCGGTCGTCCAAGATCTTGGCGCCAAGGTCTGCTTTATACATTGCTCATCAGAAGCAACGGTCAAGCGAGAGAGGGCAAATCTTTGAAGTCTTCTAGCGGGCTCAAGACCAGAACTTTCGACAGGCTGCACAAGTGCGGAAGAAACTGGATTGAGGAGCTGCCGGTGGTTCTTTGGTCAATAAGGACGACGCCAAATCGAGCCACTGGCCAGACACCTTTCGCTCTAGTCTATGGAGCAGAGGCAGTTCTCCCCACGGAACTCGTATACGGATCGCCTCGAGTGCTCGCTTATGATGAGCTTGAGCAAGAGCAGCTGCGACAAGATGACGCGCTGCTCCTTGAGGAGGATCGTCTTCAGGCTGATGTACGAGCTGCTCTTTACCGGCAAGCTTTGCGTCGCTACCATAGCCGCAAAGTTAGTGCCAGAAGCCTCGAGGAAGGCGACCTTGTTCTTCGGCGCGTTCAGTCCGCCAAGAATTCAAACAAGTTGACGCTGAAGTGGGAAGGCCCTTATCGGGTGAAACGAGTCACTAGGCCTGGCGCTGTCCGCCTTGAGACCGAAGATGGCATTCCGGTGAGCAACTCCTGGAACATTGAGCATCTTCGTAAGTTTTACCCGTAGGGCGCGGTTGCCGGAACCAGTTCCGGCAACCACCTTTTGTACAAGTCTTGCCGCTGTTGCATGTAATCCTTTGTACAAAGCCGGGCGCAGACCACATGCATCAGTAAAGCTCATGTGTTGCGCACAATTTGTCAAGTTCATGCTTTCATCATTTTATTGCATGTTTTGGCTAACACTTTGTGCAGCACCCACACCCGGTAAGCAATATCGAGCATTGGGCTCCATAACTTTATTTTCTCTTCTTTCTCTTTTCTCAAAGGAAGGAGGGTTCCCTCGCGCACAAGTTAACCAGGGGGGAAGGAGAAGATAATACTATGGACCAAGCGTTCCTCGAGGAAGTTTCACCTTACCGGGAAGCAAACGACAGAAAAGCTAAGTTGCCAAAGTTTGAGCAATCAGTTTTTAAATTTTTAAGTTATCTTCCTCGAAGGATAGTACTTTGTATGGAAAACCTGTGCGCGAAGGAACCAACTCGCAGCTAGTCACGCCCTTACTTTGTTTCGAGTCCGCTCAACAACTTAAGTGAGTTGCGGCTAGTCGCGACAAGGTTGCTTGTCGGGGGCGGCACCGCCAGCAGGCTGCTGATGTTCCCCACTCAGCGCTCGCGGCAAAGGTGCCTGCACCGACAAGTTCCCTAAAAGCGTAGGGCAAAAGCATTACAAAGGAAGGAATCAAGTAAAGGAAATAACATTGCAATCATCGCCTAAGATAGAGTTATATTACAAAATAGCTTGTCGCAGATCTAATAAATTGTTCTAAACATGATCAGCAGCGACAAAGGAAAGATAAAATTGGCAGCCTAGTCAACACGGTCGCCATCAACCCGCTTGATCTTGCCCGCCTTGTCCACAATGGGTGCGACAAGGGCTTTGAGCGCCTCCACGTCAGCATCTGGCGGCAAGGATCTGAGGACGCCGTTGAGGTTGAGGCTTGGATTGCGGAAGGCCACCTTCATCAACACCTTCTGGAGGGCTCCTGCACAGATCTGTCGCGATTCCTCGGCCAGCTGCTTTGGGATCTCTTCCGAGAGTCATTTGGAGAGCCGTCACCACGCCCTTGAAGAATAAGCTAAGCTTGGCGCTGGGTTGGAGGTGCTCGTCGGAGGAGTATCCGAGATCCACCATCCCCAGCTCCATCAGCTCGTTGTGATGGCGATAGCAGTATCCACAAGACCTTCGGTCCAATGCTCCACACTCTCCCTCAAGGCGCTCTGGGTGGCAACAGCATTCGCCAGCAGCTCCTCGTTGGCCTTGATCGTCTCCAACAGGCCCACCTCCCGCTCCTTGGCGCCGTCCAGCGTCTGCGTCAGAGTGGTCAGCTTCAGCTCAAGATCTGCCTTGGAATCCTTGGCGGCGTCGAGCTCCTTGCTCCTCTCGGCGAGGCAGCCTGCAGCTTCGCCAAGAGTGTAGGCGTCCTTCTCGGCGCTCGTGCTCGAGTGCGGCAAGCTCCTCGCCGCTCTTGCAGGCGGCCTCCAGCTGCATCACCTTCGTCTCCAACTCTTTCTTGGCGGCCTCGGCGGCTGCAGCATCCTTCGCCTCCTTAAGAGCCCGCCAAGTGACTCCTCAGCGTGACAAGCTCTTCCTCGTGGCTGTCCAAGTTGACCTTCCGCTGCGCCGGCTTTCGCTTTCCTGTAGCGGACAGCTCCTCGGCGGCAAGCCGCTGCTCCTCCTCAGCTGCGGCCTTCTCGAGGATGAAGGCAATGCGCTCTTCAGCAAGTCGCTCCCGCTCCTCCGCCAAGGACCGGAGAGCTTCCTGGTTGCGGCCCCGGAGCTCCTCCGCGTGCTTCTCCATGTCTGCTCCCGCCCTCGCGACAAGTGCTTCCCGGGACTCCAACTTGGCTTGTCGGGCGCGGTAGAGCGACAACAGCTTCTTCAGCAGCTGCTCCTCCTCAGACTACTTGGCTGCTGCTTGGCGCGTCCACCAGTGTCGGCCAATGGAGGCGAGCAGCTCTCCGTCGAAGGTCTCTCCTTCGACCGGCGCCTGAGCTCGACTCCCATGGGAGTTTGATGAAGACGCCGTCGCCCGGCCTTCAAGTAAGGCGCCCGGGCTGGGGCTCTTGAGCAGCTGGCCTGCGGCTGTGGGAAGTCGGCCCGATCGGTGTGGCGCTGGCGCTCCTGCGGCCCCCTGGCCGTCGGTCTGATCGCGAAGACCCTCGCCCGGCCTGCGTCGGCGACCTCGGTGTGGCGTCCTCATTTGGCGGGCTCGTCGGCGCGGCCTCTTCTTCCACGACGGCGGCCGTCGGTGTTGCCGACGTGTCCTCCTCGCCCGGCGACATCAGTCTCCATCGGCTCTGTGGCGGACAAAGAAAGAACAGTCAAGCAAATGTTCAAAAAGAAAAATAGAAGAAAACAAGCCCAAGGGAAATTTTCGCGCAAGAGGATTACCTGCAATGGGATCTGCAGCCATGGTCTTGACCAATCGGAGGATCACTAGTGCTGTCCCTTGCGAGTTGTCTCCCTTGCCGGGGCGCTCCTTGCGGAGAATCCTCCCTTGGCGGCGTGGTCGGCAGACAGAATTTCGAGGCGGCTCCGGGCCTTCCCGACGAGGCTGCTCTGCTCCTACACAAACCAACGATCGAGATATCAATGAAGAAGGAGCACCCATGCACACCTAACGATGAGAGAAAACCGCATACTTACTGCGGAGGCTGTCTGGGGGCTGCTCTTAGGAAGGGTTGCCGGGTCCGGCAAGGGGTCTCGAGCAGCGCCTCCTGTTGCCACGGGTGGATCGTCCTCAACGGCGACCGCCGGGGTCTTGGCTCTCTTCGACGCTCTACGGGCCAGCGTCACGAAAAGGAAAGAGTTGAGCAAGCAAATCAGATCCAAGATGAAGCAACAAAATTGAAGAAATACAAGCACAATATCGAAGCTTACTCTTCTTCCTCGTCCGGAGCTTAGTGCGGAGAGATCAAACTCGGCTCGCCTCGGTCTGACGAGGCGGAGGAGTGGGCTCTCTTGGCCGCTTAGCGGGCGTCGGCGGTGGCACAGGAGGATCCCGCCCGATTATCGCAGTAGTGTGGGGTGCTCCAGCGGCAACATCGCTTGCAGCGGTAGAAGCGCGCGTCGCGGCATCTTGACTGTTAGCCCGTCTGCCGCCCGTCTCGTCTCGGCCTTGCGGAGGCGCCTCTTTAAGCGGAGCCGGGGGCTCCGTTTGGACAAGCCGCTGGATGGTGGGGAAGAAGCGCCCTCGGCTGGTTCGCTCGACTCGGCCTCGGGTTCGGCAAGCTCTTCCTCACCGGCGAACTCCCTTCGCTCGGCAAGGCTTGCCGCCTCTGCTGCATCTGCCTCCTCCATGGTATACCCGAAGATGCCAGCGGCAGCAGCTGCTGCCGCCTCCTCCAACCTTGTGGCGATGCGCACCATCTCTTCGTCGGTGGTGTCGTGGGTGAGCTTCTTCTGCTCGTCGGGGCGGATCGGCACTTCTTCCAAGCTATCGAAGAACTGCCGCACGATGTCGTCGGAAGGCTCTTGCCAGGTTGGAACGATCCCATGAGAATCGCTGGCGGCATCATGGCGTGGATGCGGTCAAGCGAAGAGTTGTTGCACAATGGGACGACCCCCCTCGGCAACCTAAACCACTCGGGGTGATCGGGGTCATTCTTGAACAGCTCTAGCAGCATCGCATCCAACTCCAAGACAGTGAAATTCCAATTGAGACCCGGGCGCAGCCTCATGATGTCCGCTGCGTTTTGGAACTCCCAAGCAGGTCTCCTCCTCTCCTGCAATGGAAGCGTCTTGGCGAAGGAAATCTGCACCAACCGCGCCTACGGTAAGTCCGGCAAGCTTTGAGGCGCAAAATCCGGGTCTGACTATCTTCAACCTAGCATCCTTCAGCGCCAAGTTGCTCCAATCGTTGCCGTGCACTATTGGGGTTTGGCGCAGAGCAGTGAAGGGCTACGGGTTCTCCTCTACGATCCAACACCAGTTGGCTCTCCACTCCTCCCATTCGCTGTGGAACTCCCCCTCCAGATAGGCCTCCTTCTTGCCGACCCTGGAGACCCAAGCAATCCCTCCGGCAAGCGCCTCCCCTCTCTCAGCAGGGGCATGAAGAAGTGGCGGAAGAGGGCTACGTTTGGGTGGATCCCGACAAAGTTTTCGCAAAGGTGTGCGAAAACTGCCATGGTCAAGACGGCGTTGAGGGGTGAAATCAAGGAGGCGGAACCGTAGGTGTTCATAATGTCGCATAAAGAATTGGAAAAGGCGGGCGAGCCCGCAATAGAAGAAAAGCGCAAAGAAAGGATACCCAGTTGGGGCTAGTTCGAAGCGGTGGCGGGAGTACCTTCGATGCGCGGATGCGCCTGGCGTCTCCGTCGACCGAGAAGAGGTAGAAGCCCTCCCTCAGCTCCTTCGCGTCGAGCTGGGGAGAAGATGGCCCGCTCCTTTCGCGGCGCCCGGCGAGCAGCTGCGCCTCGGCCGATTCACGCCCTTCCCTTGTCGACTTCGAACCATGGCGGGCGGTGGAGGAGACCGGCGGCGTTGATGGCGCTTTGGCGAAAGGGGAGGCGCTGCTCTCTTCGCACTAGAGAAGAAGGGGAGCGGCGGTGGTTTTCGAGACGAGACAGCAATGGCAAGGTGGGCGACCTGCCCTGTTTCCCCTGTTTATAAGGGGGAGAGGCGGACGTTCGCTTTTCTAATAAAGAAACCCCACGATCTCTCCCACGGCGCCCACGTTCGGTGCGTGCCGTTCGTGGGGGCGTGGTGGAGTCGAGCAAGTTACGGCGTGATCAAGGCGCGTGTAACCGTGACTGTTTTGGGCACAGCCCAGCCTTTCGGCACCGTGTGTGGCCCAGCCGGGGCTCTGTCGGTGTACTACGATGAGGGGTACCCTAGTATCCCGAACTTCGTGCCGCAGGCGATTGCAGCACCAGCGGCAAGGCTTGCCTGGTCACCGCCAAGATCCTCCGTGGTTCCTTTGGAGCCATTCAAGAACAAAGTATTTAACCAAGAAGACAAGGCCCCAGCAAAAAGAGCTTTCCGGGAAGGCCGCTCAAGGCACGCAGAAGACAAGACCCCGGCAAGAGGAGCTTGCCGGGAAGGCTCGGAGGGAGACAAGCCTCTGGACGCGACAAGGATTCAGCCGCGGCAAGGCACTTGCCGCGGCAGGCAACCTCTCTTCATCTCCGCTCCAGCTCATCCATCAACTTGTCGCCATGGGACCATTCCATGCGCGCGTGTCAAGAGGTTGTGCGGCCAGCGGGGAGCAGCGATAAGCGGCGCTGACAAGCCTACCATCGTGGCAAACGGTGGCGCTCCTGACGGTCCCTGTTGCCTTTGTTTAGGCGGCGAGGACGGGCATTTAATGCTTTTGTCCCTTGCCGTCGTGGTTAGGTATATTGCATGCATACCTTTGTTCAAGTAGGTGTACCAACTACTGTTTTTCCATTTGTACCCTCATCTACGTTGCCACCTGTCGGAGACCCCTTGAGCATATAAAAGGAGGCCCATGCGCAACGTAGAGGGGGTTCGATTCCAACGTAACCAGAGAACACTCTCACGCTAGGTCTTGTAGCTCTCATCGCTCCCTAGCAAGAACACAATACAAATCAGACAAGCAGCAGTAGGAGTATTATCTCTCCGGAGAGCTCCGAAGCTGGGTAAACTGCTCGTGTGCTTCGCCTCGATCCGCTCTTCGTGCGATCTCCGCCCCCTCCGAACCAAAAGGGACTCGGTCCGCCGGTCCCATAGGTGTTCGTGGGTCCGATCAGCCTCCCCGACATGTTGATGTTGCACCCACTCTCCCCTCGGAACTGTTTATGCTTTTTGTTAATCTAATGCCGCCGGTAAAATTAAGCAATGCCACTCTCAGAATTAACTACTGAATCTTAGTTCAAAACTGCAACACTTGTTAGGGATTGGCGGGATTACCATTTTTGTGGCCGCATGTTTCATGCTCCTTCATTGGCCAGTAATTGATTCCTTTTTGCCTCTGTTAAAACAGGGATATCTATTCAACTTGTTGCTATTGCGACATTTTGCTTCGCTTAATTTTGGTGGAACTGCACAAAATGAGACCGGATTTCCATATATGTGTTGAGATCTCTTTTAGATCTTCCTCAGGAGTTGTTTCAAATCTTGGTCTTGAAAGGTCAGTACCGACTTTCCTCGGAATTAACTACTGAATCTTAGTTCAAAACTACAACACTTGTTAGGGACCGGCGGGAGTACCATATCTGTTAGGGATCAGCCGGAGTACATGTTTAAGAAATGTATTGTTCAGATAATGTCTCTGTTATTATATATCGGTTACGGTGTTTTACAAATGGTACTATCCTGCTTGTAGTTCTTTCTACATGTTTAACCAAGGTATTGTTAAGATAATGTCTCTGTTAAAATGAATCAGTCGCATTGTTCTAGGAATGGTACTTTTCTGCTTTGTCGTTCTTTATACATGTTGAAACAAGGCATTATTAAGATAATGTCTCGGTTAATATGAATGAATCACACTGGTTGAGAATTGCTACTCTCCTGCTTTGTTTCCCATTAAGATAAGGTAGATCAGTAGATGCTTTTTTTCTGGGAGTACAAGTCATCAACCGTTATTTCTCCGTAATTGTTTCCCTTATACCTATTGTTGCTTATAGGGATATCAAAATTGAAGCTCGGCTTTATTCCGACTTTGATTTTAGTGAACTGCACAAAAGGAGCCAATGTGTCTAAGGCAAACTGCTGCATTAGTGGGTCCAGTTGGTCTTACCACTTTGCAGAAAGAAGCAGTCACTTTTTGCGCTACATTACACAAGGAATGATCGAGAAGCTTTACAGAGTATAGTAGACGTTGGTGACATGACTAGTCTGCAGAGAGCATAGGCAACTCTACAACACATGGAGTGCACTGGGCAAAAAGTGCCCAAACAAGTACAAGAAGCCATGAGAGGACTCCAAGTCTGTCAATGTCATTCTAAGAAACAATGATGGGGCATCTGGGTATGGTAATCTGTTTACCATACTTTCAGTTTGTTAGTCCACCGATTGGTGGGTTGACACTGGGGCCAATATTCATGTGTGTGCTGATGTGTCTTTGTTTTCTTGCAGCATATAAATATGAAATCCACAGGGATGGTCAGCTTGATTTTAGTGGAACTGCACAAAATGTTCAGATGGTTTGTGTCCTCCATAATAATTCATCATGCACAATACATCGAATGGTTCTCTAATCATTCATTTTCACTTTGAGCCACCGGACTATCAGTTGTCAAACTGATGACAAACCCTGCATGTTCCACAATCATAGGCATTACATATTTTGAATGGGAAAAGCTTGTCAAAGTTTAATCATTGATGGTATCCATAAGACATTAGTTTAATATATTGGAATTGGAAAACCTTGTCAAATTTTGCTCATTGATGTTAGCCAAAAGACATGCATTTGATATTTTTGAGTGGGACGCACTTTGCTGTGAGCAACGTCGATTGTTTTTTCCTATTCCTGTCTTAAGTTCAGAAATATTTACTCTGCTGAGATGCATAGTCACATGAATGTTGACTTATGTAAGGTATTTTAAGAGTTTGTTCTGAATGTTGTCTATGTAATGCCAGGCCTTGTGAGTTTGATTGCAAAGTGGAGCTTGGAATGTTGTGGCATGCGGCATCATGAGCTGTTCACCGTGCCTCCTGAGAATAATGCTTCATATTGTTTTGCATGTTGAGCTAATGCCTGTGATTTGCATGTTATGAAGATCATCCTCTTCTGTTGTTTCTGTGCTTAAGAAGTCCATTGTCTTATGTTTCATTCATAGCCTATACGACAACTCGGGTAGGTTAGAGGTCAAAACCATATGATCTTGCGACCAACTCATCATCTTAGCTAGGCCCTGATTGGATCATCGTTTCCAACCAAAACTGCTTGTAAAACTTACGCTTGTAAATAAAAGCAGATGGTCTCGGGCGAAGCGCTTGGTTGGTCGATTTCGACTAGTAAAATATACACTAGTCTCTCAAATTGCACGCGTAACCCGCCGGTTTTACTTACAGACCTCGGGCCCTCGGTTTCGTTACGCCTGTATTTTACGCGTTGTTTCCGATGACAAGTAAATTAGACTTGTATCTTAATACAGGTGTGAAATAAACCAGAGCTCCCAAGTGCGGCCTTACCGTTTCATGCCGTCCCAGTCTCCCGAAGGTGCTCATAGGTGTCCGATGATCTTGGCTTCCTGAATGAGTAGCGGGCGCTGTGTCAGACAATCCGTAGGGCCCGCGAGGCCCTCTCCATTGTCCTTCGAGTTGTTGCGCTCGCTGTGGCGCTGAGGATTGTCAACATGGTCAACAAACATGAGGATTCAGGAGATTACTTTATTTTGAATGGATGACAGTAGGGACCCACTAGGCCCATATAGCCGTACGTACGCAAGTGCCTCCTTATTATGTACAACTATATTTTTTTTTGCTTCCTCCTGATTTCCTGACAACACGGTCGAACACCATTGTCAACCTATGTAGTCAATAAACGAGATAATTGCACAAGGAGCGGCCAACAGCTGGGACCAAGCAGCTCGAGCAGTATTTGTGTTTTTGAGGTGTGAGCACTATAGAGTTTTTCTTGAGCGATGATTTTGTTGTTGTTCAGAGGAGAGCGGGGTATTAACTGGGCAACGACAGAATTGCACAAGGAGCGGCCGACAGCTGGGACCAAGCAACTCGAGCAGTATTTGTGTTTTTGAGGTGTGAGCACTGCAGAGTTTTTCTTGAACGATGTTTTCATTGTTGTTCAGAGGAGAGCAGGGTATTAACTGGGCGGGTTGTGGCCCGTCTAGCCCAGGCCAGATATCCAGCCCAGATATTAATTTTTTCAAGCTGAAAATGGCTAGCCCAGCTATACTTTTTTTTGAGGAATACCCATGCAAGGTCAACTTGTTATTCTCCGCCCCGCTGGGCTGCAAATCTTTCCTAGGAGGGATGCATTAGGCTTAACAGGAAAATGAGCTTTAAGAAATATTAAATGGGATGTAATTATAGAAACTGGGAAGTAACTATAAAAAAATGCACCGAACACATAATTATTTTATAAAATATTATTTTTGGATTTTGAAAATTTTAATTTATTTAATTGTTGCGCGCGCAATGTTTTGTTGGATTTTTATGTAATACAAATTTATAGTGAAATTGTATTTAATCTGACTAGAAATTTTGGGATAAAAATATTTCGGGTCCCATCAAAATGTGGGTAATTTTATGGAATTCTGTTTTGAACGGTTGGTTGAAATTATTAATCGTTGTCCTAGCTAGAAAATGGGTTGTACTTTTAACAAACTGTAAATGGGTTGTAGTCAGTTCCATTAGAATTCAAAAATGGGTTGTACATTCTTACAAATCGCAAATGGGCTATAAGTTCTCTGCCACACACTTGTGGGCCTCCTAATGTGACGCGTCCCCTAAAAAAGTAAGTTCACGCGTTCAACTTATAGTCAACACACGGTTCTAGCAGCAGTGGACGTTGGGCGTCCATCCAACGGATGTGTTGCTTCTTCTTCAATCTCGGATGTTCTAGCTTTAGCCACCGAAAAAATGATTCCTCCCCCCGACATCTGGGGCGCACCGTTTTGCAGGCTGACCTGTGGGCCTACTAAGTTGACGCATACCAAAGGCTTTGTCAACTTTGTCAATATAAATGATTCTAGCTGCAGTGACCGTATGATGTCCATCCAATGGCCGTCGTGCTTCTTCAACTTCTGGTCTTCTTGCTCCAGCCGCCAAAAGTAGCGCCCGTCGTGTCTCCTGCTCCTACCTCACGTGGCCGGTTGTGCTGCCGCAGAGGCCTCACCACCCCCTACTACTCCCACAGCTGGCCAGGCCATCCCTCTACTCACCCACACCCCCTATTATTCTGCGGCGACGGCAGCCTCACACCGCAGCCGAACCAGTGAACCCTCGTACTCCTCTCCGCGTGGGCATCCACTGTCGCGTCTTCCCCGGCTCCGCGTCGTCCCCTTCCTATAGGCCTCGCCGTCGTCCACCACCCTGGTGCTCTGGGCGCGATGTGGTCAACGTGGTCAACGAACGACATCCATCGGACGTGGACTGTACGTGGAGAGGCTGACAGCTAGGTCCACAGCCGCACACAAGGAACTGCCTCCTTATTACGCGCAAAATAATGATCCTCCACCTGACATCTGGGACCCACCGGAAGGTCCTCCGTATTTGGCGAAAAAAACGTTCCCCACGCTGACAGGTCGGACCCACCAGCTATATCTTCGCACGCAAGAAAGTGCCTCCTTATTACGCACAAAAAAATGAATACCCCCTGCTAGCTGGGACCCAGCATAGTGGGAGGCTGACTTGTGGGCCTACTAAGTTGACAGGGACAGAGGGCTTTGTCAACTTAGTCAATATGAACGATTCTAGCTCCAGTGACCGTACGATGTCCATCCAACGACCATAGTGCTTCTTCAACCTCTGGTCTTCTTGCTCCAGCCACTCAAACCAGCGCCAATCGTGCCGTGTGCTCCTCCTTCCTGTGGCCAACTGTGATGCCGCGGAGGCCTCACTTTCCCCTACTACTCCCACCGCTAGCCAGGCCCTGCGGCGACGGCAGGCTCACACCGAAGCCGAACCAGTGAAACCTCGTACTCCCCTCCGCGTGGGCTTCCACTGCTACGTCTTACCCGGCTCCGCGTCGTCCCCTTCCTAGGCCTCGCCGTCATCCACCGCCCTGGTGCTCTCGCCGCTGCATGGTCAACATGGTCAAGGAACGACTTCCATCGGAAGAGTACTGTACATGGAGAGGCTGACAGCTGGGTCCATGGCCGCAACAAGGAAGTGCCTCCTTATTACGCGGATAATAATGATTCCTCCACCTGACAGCAGCGACCCACCGGACGGGCCATCGTATTTCATGAAAAAAAAAATTCCCCCCTGACTTCTTGGACCCACCAGCTACATCTTCGCATGCAAGGAAGTGTGTCCATATTACAGGCAAAAAAATGATTCGCCCCCTAACTGCTGGGACCCACCAGCTACATCTTCGCACGCAAGGAAGTTCCTGACAGTCGGGATCCACCTGGTCAAAGCGTACGTAGTGTTGTCACTCTGGTCGCGAACGTGTACGTAGTCGATGTGGAGGTGCGCACGTGTCGTAGTAGAGGCGCGCACATAGCATGTACATGTACGTTGCTACCTCTTGAGCACTGTGTTGGGTTTCCCTTGAAGAGGAAAGGGTGACGTAGTAAAGTAGCGTATTTCCCCTCAGTTTTTGAGAACCAAGGTATCAATCCAGTAGGAGATCATGCTCAAGTCCCAAGCACCTACACAAACAAATAAGAACCTAGCAACCAACACGATAAAGGGGTTGTCAATCCCTTCAAGGTCACTTACGTGAGTGAGATCTGATAGATATGATAAGATAATATTTTTGGTATTTTTATGATAAAGAATAAAAGTAAAGATTGCAAAAATAAACGGTGCTAGAAATAACTAAGTGTTGGAAGATTAATATGATGGAAAATAGACCCGGGGGCCATAGGTTTCACTAGTGGCTTCTCTCAAGAGCATAAGTATTACGGTGGGTGAACGAATTACTCTTGAGCAATTGATAGAATTGTGCATAGTTACGAGAATATCTAGGTACGATCATGTATATAGGCATCACATCCGTGACAAGTAGAACGACTCCTGCCTGCATCTACTACTATTACTCCACACATTGACCGCTATCCAGCATTCATCTAGAGTATTAAGTTCATCTAGAGTATTAAGTTCATAAGAACAGAGTAATGCTTTAAGTAAGATGACATCATGTAGAGGGATAAACTCATGCAATATGATATAAACCCCATCTTTTTATCCTCGATGGCAACAATACAATACGTGTCGTTTCCCTTTCTGTCACTGGGATCGAGCACCGCAAGATTTAACCCAAAGCTAAGCACTTCTCCCATTGCAGGAAAGGTCAATCTAGTAGGCCAAACCAAACTGATAATTCGAAGATACTTGCAAAGATAACCAATCATACATAAAAGAATTCAGAGGAGATTCAAATATTGTTCATAGATAATCTTGATCATAAACCCACAATTCATCGGATCTCGAAAAACACACTGCAAAAGAAGATTACATCGAATAGATCTCCAAGAATATCAAGGAGAACTTTGTATTGAGATCTAAAGAGAGAGAAGAAGCCATCTAGCTAATAACTATGGAACCGAAGGTCTGAGGTAAACTACTCACACATCATCGGAGAGGCTATGGTGTTGATGTAGAAGCCCTCCGTGATCAATGCCCCCTCCAGCGGAGCGCTGGAAAAGGCCCCAAGATGGGATCTCACGGGTACAAAAGGTTGCAGCGGTGGAAATAGGGTTTTGGCTCTCCTGCTGATGTTTTGGGGGTATGTAGGTATATATAGGAGGAAGAAGTACATCGGTGGAGCAACATGGGCCCCATGAGGGTGGAGGGCGCGCCTAAGGGGGTAGGCGTGCCCCCCTGCCTCGTGCTCTCCTTGTTGATTGCTTTACATGGACTCCAAGTCCTCTGGATCATGTTTGTTCCGAAAATCACGTTCCCGAAGGTTTCATTCCGTTTGGACTCCGTTTGATATTCCTTTTCTGCGAAACACTGAAATAGGCAAAAAAACAGCAATTTGGGCTGGGCCTCCGGTTAATTTAGTCCCAAAAATAATATAAAAGTGTAGAATAAAGCCCATTAAACATCCAAAACAGAATATAATATAGCATGGAACAATAAAAAATGATAGATACGTTGGAGACGTATCATACATATAGCGGCCAGGGTGCAAGAAAGAAAATACGGCCACGCACGTACGGGCGGGGTCTCGAACGCCTACTCGCACATACGTACGGCCAAGGCTCGTGTACATGGCTGGGTCAGAACAGAGAAGTTGCGCCGTCGTCGTGTTCATGGGGAGGCAACCGGCTGGGTCGGAACAGAATGCATCGTCGAGTTCATCGGGAGCCAACCGGCTTGGATGGAACAACCGAAGGAGATGAGGCCTGGTGTACCGCAGAATGGAGGAAACGGCCATGTGTTCGACCGGCCATGGTGGAAATGGGATCCTGCTCATCGGGAGGGGCCTGGCGTACCGCAAAACAGAGGAAACGGAGCTCCTACGGTCGAAACGGGGTCCCGTTGATCGGGAGGGGTGTGGCGTACCGCAAAACGGAGGAAACAGACTTGTGTTGGAGCGCTACGGTCGAAAGGGGGGTCCTGTTCATCGGGAGGGGTGTGGCGTACCGCAAAACAGGATTCCATGGGATACTTTTCATCTCCACTATCGACCTCCTCCAGCTTCCACGGGCTACTGTTCATCCACCGTCGACCTCCCCCAGCCTCCACCTGTGACTGTTCATCCATGGGCACCTATTCACCCAGCCTCCACAGCGCGCTCCTCCGTCAGCTACTGTTCAACCATCCCTCTCCACGGGGTCCTGTTCAACCACCCCTCCATGGGCTACTGTTCATCCAGACCTCCACCGGCTACTATTCAACCAGCCCTCCGCCGGCTACTGTTCAACCAGCCCTCCATGGGGTCCTGTTCATCCAGCCCTCCACGGGGTCATGTTCATCCACCAGCTCGATCGATCGGGGTACTATTCATCCAGCGGCAACGACCTCTACTACCATGGGGTCCTGTTCATCCAACCCCCCACCGGGAACTGTTCATCCAAACCCCCTCAACAACACTCACTGTAGCAGTGTTCGATTGGCTTCGGTTAGGAACAATAGCGAAAGAATCACTTGGGTTCAGTTAATAGCAAGGGATCGATCGATCGCTCGGGTTTAGTAATGCGTAGCCTGCAGTGCAATCGCTCGGGTTCAGTTAGAGCCCAACGCCTCGCTCGGGTTCAGTTAGAGCCCAACGCCTCGCACACACACGCGTACGAATGAGAGAAACGCGCATCGCTTGGCCCCCGACCACCCACCGTAACCGGGAACTCCCCGATATTTTCCTCGCCCTTGCTTCTACCATGGTTTTTTCCATCATGGACGGCCCAAACAATGTCATGCAGCTGCGTCTCCGGCCCGCCCAGGATGAAAAGCCCATTTTTTGTCATGATTTTTTGTCATAGAAGTAGGACCCCACCACATCTATGATGATACCAGGTTTTGTCACAATTATCGCCATAGAAATGTCATAAGTATGACAAAAAAAATTTCGTTCGGCCCAAAATGTCACGGATGTGTCTTTTTTGTAGTGGCGGCAGCAACATCTGCCTCGGGGATAGCAACTGGCGAGAGCAGCACAGCAGCTGTCCGTTCCGCAACGGTGGCCTTAGCCCTGACGGAGGCCGCCCACGACCATGTCGAGGCTGCCCACGCCCAGCTCGTGGTGGTCACCGCACAAATCGAACGAAGCTTCTCCGACAACGGTCGGCGACCCACGGCCGAAGAGTTGGCAATCACCGAGAGCGCTCGAGCGGCCGTCCGTTCCTCCACCGCATACCCTGCGACGACGGAGCCCGTCCAATCCCAGATCGCGGCCGCCCACGCCCAGCTCATGGCGGCCTTTTCCAAAGAGATGGCGGACGCGGATGGCGAGATGCTTGCCGTGTATGGTGCGATGGATGCCATGGAGCCCCTTCCCCTGGATACCATCGGGTGCGAGCTGGACATGGAGGCGGTGGCGGAGATCGACGAGCACTAGTCGTAGTACTAGTACTCTTTGTTTTGTTTAATTAAGAGCGCTGGTCTTTAATTTGTTAGAGTAATGTTTAGGTTAGCTAGCTCTGTTTAATTGTTGAACTTGCTCGATTAAGAAGTGTGGGTGTGCTGTAGTCTCCTTTGTGTACCCAAATTATACAATCACGTGGATGACCACTGTAACCATGGAAATTCGAACCAAAATTTTTGACGTTCAAACTCATCACACACGGGTTAAGCTATCTGAATCGTATGTGATGTTCACATATCATACACAGTTCTGAATAAGGGACTGTAATACATTGACACTAGCAGCCTTGATTTTTCATTTGAAGCGATTCCAAATTTTCGCTTCAAGGAAATATCTACCTCCCCTCCCCTCCCCCTTACCAAAAGCCACATTTCACATGTTTCCGCCTTCCTTTCCAAGTTGAAACCTTCAATCCTTGCTTGCAGCACCGCCTCCTCGCCGGCGACCCTCCTTCACGCTGCTCGGCCTCGTCTATCCAGGTAGGTAATCCACACCCGACCCCCATCCTCGTCCTCCTTCCACATCCCACATGCCCCGATCACTGGATGAAAAGCGACACCTTCCAACCAACTCACTGACCTCTCCACCAAATAAGCATCGCCCTAAGCCATGGTGCACACAGTTTAGCCAGGATCTCAAGGAGCATTTGGCAGCGGAGAAGCAAATCACGGCCGTACGCGTGGATGAGGTCGGAATGGCTAACATTCGTGCTGACCCCTAGATATTGGAGGAGCACATTGCCATTTGCTAGCTATGCCGGTTAAGCATGCTCCGTTTACCCGTTACGTGTGCTCCTCCTGCCTTTCCTTCACAAATTCTAGTGAATTGTGCTATCTAATTTTAGCATGCAATATGTTGCTCTAGTGTATATGTTCTATATGTCGTGCAGTGTGGTGCTCACTTATTAATTGTTTTGTTAATTAGTTGTCGTCTTCAGTTAATTGTTTGGTTCAATTCTGCAAATGTGATGTTCAATTCTTCAGGCTGCAATTTTGTAGTGTCTTCCATGTGAGAAATAAATCGAATTTATCTTCACAAAATACATGAGAAATGAATGCAATTGCTATATTTCCAAGTTGTCAAGCATGCTTTGTTTGGTTATACATTGTGCAATTTGGTGCTCAGGTAACGTTTGGTTCATTTGTGTTGTGGTGTTTAGTTAACTGTTTGGTTCAATTCTGCAATGCGATGTTCAATAGTTGTGGGTGCATTCTGTTATTGTATACCATGTGAGGAATGAATTCAATTTGTTTGTAGTAAATACATGAGAAACAAATACAATCACTGGTGCGCGTCGGTTCTAAACAAACGGTTTTTAACCCCTTTCCACGACGGCATTTGGAACCGTCGCCAAGTGAGTGTGGGCGATAGGGGGGTCCTTCCCACACGACCCAGAAAACGTCGGGGATAGGGCCCCTACAGTACTCCTACTCGTTTCTGCTCGCATTGCCATCGTAGTCGGTATTCTGTGGTGCTAAGTTTATGATGCGCGGCCCATCACAAACGGTTCACAATTATAGAACGTGTATGATGCGTGGCCCATCACAAACGGTTCACCGTTAAGAAGATTAGCTAATCGTCGTACGAGTGTCGGACAAGATTACGAAACGTCGGACTGTCATACCATCGCCGTACACGACAACTATCGCGCACGCTATTCTGTGGTGCAACATTTATGATGCATACTTCATCAGAAAAAGTTCATGGTTGCGAATCGTGTACGATAAGGGAACTAACACAAACGTTTAGTTTGCCCGCACTGTTTGTGATATTGTCTGACATCGCACACGCTTTGCAAACGGCAATTGTGTCCATGCTTGCACACATTTCCTCTCTGTGAACCGTCTCTGATTATAGTGCATATCGCAAACGTTTGTGTTTTACCAACCGTGTGTGCCGTAACAACCTGGAGAGCGTAATTTAATTGCTGCTTTTCCAAATTGTACCGGATTTGGATTTGAATTCGAATGTATGCTACAACTTTATTCATATCCATCAGGTTCAAAGAACCAATGCATTATTCGATTCATAGGTACATATGTTCAATAATTACATAAGAACCAAATACAGAATGATGAACCACAGTTGTATACTTGTACTATTAAAGAAGGAAAAGAAAGAGGCGAAATATATTCTGGTTGCTGAACAAGGTGAAGCGGAATGCCCATATTGTGCCCTCCTCCATGCAGAAGGCATGCACGACTCTAGTCCAACCCCTTGTGATGGCCGACCGCCCATTCTTCACGGTCTTCATGAAAACATCTAGATAATCATCGTGTTCTGGTAGAAATAATTTAACCTTTGCATGCCCACCAATCATGTAGTTTGAGAGGTAATCTTGAGTAAACTGCTTTGGCAGCCACTGCAAAGGAAAAAGATTCAAACATTGTCATCTAACACAACTCATTATGGGCAGTAAAAAGAAGGCTGCAGAGTTCTTACTTACCATCCTGCAGTTCGCTGTTGTCTTGGATAAAGTGTAAACAAATAGTCTAATTGCCATCTTTGGACCCATTTCACTAACAATCTTTATCAGCTTCCTCACTTGATGCTGGTTCATCGATATCTCATTGCCCCATACGCAGAAAGGGTTGAAACGCGGATCTTTACCAATGACATATGTACCTAAAAGCACCAAGTTAATATTAGAAGCTAAACAGCAATTACACAATGATGTAGTATAACACTCTTTTATAATATGTCTATATACATCTGTATGTGGTAATCCATTTGAAATCTCCAAAGAGATAATATTTAGGAATGGAGGGAGTATCTTATAACATCCAATATACTCTCATATTAGATGAATTAACATCTTATATTATGGGCCGGAAGGAGTTTAGTTCATTTTTACAAATTATCTGCTGTTGTATCCACGGGTTACAGTTAGTGAGGGAGTCCTAGATTAGGGGGTGTCCGGATGGCCGGACTATGACCTTTGGCCGGACTCCTGGACTATGAAGATACAAGATTGAAGACTTCGTCCCGTGTCCGGATGGGACTTTCCTTGGCGTGGAAGGAAAGCTTGGGGATACGGATATGTAGATCTCCTTCCATTGTAACCGACTCTGTGTAACCCTAGCCCTCTCCGGTGTCTATATAAACCGGAGGGTTTAGTCCGTAGGACGAACAACAATCATACCATAGGCTAGCTTCTAGGGTTTAGCCTCTCTGATCTCATGGTAGATCTACTCTTGTACTACCCATATCATCAATATTAATCAAGCAGGAGTAGGGTTTTACCTTCATCGAGAGGGCCCGAACCTGGGTAAAAACATCATGTCCCTTGTCTCCTGTTACCATCCGCCTAGATGCATAGTTCGGGACCCCTACGAGATCCGCGGTTTTGACACCGACATTGGTGCTTTCATTGAGAGTTCCTTCAGGCCGTCACCTTTAGGCCCGGTGGCTCCTCCGATCATCAACAATGCTGCGGTCCAGGGTGAGACTTTTCTCCCCGGACAGATCTTCGTATTAGGCAGCTTTGCACTGCGGGCCAATTCGCTTGGCCATCTGGAGCAGATCAAAAGCTACGCCCCTGGCCATAAGGTCAGATTTGGAAGTTTGAACTACACGGCCGACGTCCTCGAAGACTTGATCTTCGACGGGCTCGAGCCACAACCAAGCGCGCCGCACTGTCACGATAGGCATGATCTAGCTCTGCTGCCGAACAGTGCCCTGGAGTGAAAGTGCGTTATATCGACTAGAGGGGGGGGTGAATAGGCGATTTTTATGAATTCTTCACTGAGGAATTTGCCGGTGAGGAAATTCCTTAGCGAAGAACTACTTGCAGCGGAATTAGTACTCAAGTAAGCATAAGAGAATGCGGGCATGGTCATCATGATGAAATGAAGACAATCAAAGAGTACAAAAAGCGTAAACACAGGATAGCACAAGATGAAGACAAACAGTGAAGAAATTGAACCGAGGAAATTGAGAAAGTCTTGATCAAAGTCTTCAAACACAGATATGAACGATCACTCAACACAGTAATGAGGAAATGAAAGGGTTGAGGAAATAGAACCAGTAAGGTTGGTGAAGACATTGATTTGGTAGACCAGTTCCAACTGTTGTCTAAGTTGTACGTCTGGTTGGAGCGGCTGAGTATTTAAACTCGAGGACACACAGTCCCGGACACCCAGTCGTTGAGCACGCAACTCAGGACACCAAGTCCTCACCGTATTCTCCTTGAACTAAGGTCACGCAGACCTCGTCCAATCACTCGTGGTAAGTCTTCAGGTGACTTCCAAACCTTCACAGACTTGGTCACTCGGTGATCCACAATTCCTCTTGGATGCTCTAGACCATGACGCCTAACCGTCTGGAAGAAGCACAATCTTCAAAGGTAACAAGCGTCGGATCCACGCATGATCAATCTCTTGATGATGCTCAATCACTTTGGGTTTGTAGGGGTTTGGTGTTTGGATTTTTCCTCACTCGATGATTTTCGCTCAAAGTCCTCGGAGGATGGGTTGCTCTCAAATCACAAGTGTCAAGTTTCTCTCGGAGCAGCCAACCAGCTAGTGGTTGTAGGGGGCGGCTATTTATAGCCTAGGGAGCAGCCCGACATGATAAGACATAAATGCCCTTCAATGATATGACCGTTAGGTGGATAAGATATTTTGGGACAGCTGGCGCACAACACAGCAACGGTCGGAAATTTGAATCACAAGTTCGTCAGGGCTATCATGTTCCTCACTGTGTAGGCAATCCGCACTGGCAAATTCCTAACTCCTCAGTGAGAACAAATTCCTCAGCGACCAGAAGAACTTCGTCTCTGTCACTGAAGAAATTGACTGAACTGTATGAGATTTCCAAAGGCTTCACTCAAAGGGATTGGTAGGTGTAGGATTTTGAGTTGAGCATCACTTGGAAATTTTTCCGTAGTATTTCCTCGACCCCCTTTAACAAAGACGGTGTTTCCTATGACTCAAGAAAGAGAAAACGAAACTACGAAAACGAAAGTCTTCACGCTTCATGTTCCTCAAGTGAATACCAAGTCTTCAAGGTCACACCAATTTCTTCACTTTCAAAGTCTTCAGAAAGTCTTCAGAATACCAAAGTCTTGATCGAAGAACTTCATTTTAGGGTCGACTTTCTCTGTAAATATCAAACTCCTCATAGACTTATAGACCTGTGTACACTCACAAACACATTAGTCCCTTAACCTATAAGTCTTCAATACACCAAAATCACTAAGGGGCACTAGATGCACTTACAGTCTCCCCCTTTTTGGTGATTGATGACAATATAGGTTATGTTTTCAACGGGGATAAACATATGAAGTGTAAATACTGATATTGAGGAATTTGATTGCAAGATATAGAAGAACTCCCCTCGAAGATGTGCATAGTGAGGAATTTGCTTTTGAGGCAATGCACATTTGAAGAGTTGAATCATGGAGATCTCCCCCTATATCTTGTAATTCATACACGCATTTGACATATAATATGAAGAATTTGAAATGCATGATGAAATATGGTGCTTGATGAAATCCAGCATGCGTGCAGTAACATTAATGAGGAACATGCATGCCAAATAACGCATCAAGAGTATCAGAGCTCAAGAGAATCAGAGCTCAGTGCATCAAGAGTATCAAAGCACCATCGGGTTTAAGATTACAACTCGATCCAATAAAAGTTTCAGAAGAACGAGAGTTGTAACTTAACAAAAAAATTCCCATATAATAGACCCGCTTGAAGACTAACTCAAATTTCTCCCCCTTTGTCATTGAATGACCAAAAGTATCGAAACTGAGGACTAACGCCCCTGAAGAATTTCAAGTTGATGAAGGAGCGCCAGCGTTGGTGGGGTCGGTTGTCGTAGTAGGGCCTGCCGCTTGATGTCGTCCAAGTCTTCATTTTCATCAGTGTCTCGTGATGAAGAACAGGAGCTGGCCACCAAGGAAGGAACTTTGACCTTCTTGTATTTCTTCGGAGGAGGTGCAGACCAGTCAAATTCTTCCTTGAGACCCATTTCCGGAGGAGGTGCGTTTGAAGGTTTCATGGAGGTAGTAGTGGTTTTTCTTCACTACATTGTGTGTAGAGTTCATGTTGTGAAGAATTGAACCAAACTGACGCTTGACCCATTTATGATTGCGATCAACCTTCTGATGAAGACTGAGGAGTAACTCACGATCAGTCATCACCCTGGGTGCTATGGCTTGAGGACTTTGCTTGACTGAGGTATTTGCTGCAAAGTCATCATTGGTGGAGTAGGGTGCAGCTTTGCGAAACTGTCCATCCACTGGACGAATGCCTTCATCGATCACAGCAGTTGCCTTGCCCTTGTCATCAGCTGAGGTAAATGTCCGTTTGAGGACTTCACTCGGGGGCAAGTAGCTGCAGTGGTTCAGAGTATCAGCCTTGTAATTGAGTGAAGACCTTGTCCCGATGAATATCATTATCCAAGGCGCATAAGGCTTCAGCTCAAATGGTGACATAGCAATGTTTGCCGAGTCCTCATGAAGAAATCATGGAAGTTGACGGAACGCCATGAATGATATTGAAAAGCATATTCTTCATGATGCCAACGACTTCTTCATCATTTGAGTCGTGGCCTTTGATAGGGCTCATTGTCTTCGTCGAATCCGATAGACGGTCCGAGGCACATACAATAATTCCTTGACGAGGAATTTGGTTCTTGGGGCCTGCCACGGCTTCAAAGGCTTCATCGGCACTTGCATATAGTGATTTGAAAGTTCGGTTCGTTGTAGATACAACGAGCACCATCAAGTGGAGGATCGAGTGGTAGGGCACGAAGCAATTGATTCTTTGGTGCCTTGTAGTGAGTATTTTCGGACATCGGTCTAATACCCATGAGTTCACGTCTTGGCGTCTCCGGTGATGTGCAGCGTTGCATAGAATTGAAGAATGAGTTCTTCATTCCAATCACAGATGTCAAGGCAGAAATTGAAGTCCTGCATCGTGAAGAACACTGAGGACTGGCTCAAAGCCTGGCAGAGACTCCATGTCCACATGAGGAATATGTGCATGATCGAAGACTTTGTCTTTGTTGAAGAGCAATGAGGAATAGAAATTAGCTTGACTGGCAGTCCAGAAATGCCTCTTCCTTATGCGAGCAGAATCATATGGATTGTAATCTGTGAAGAATACGTGCTCGCTGAAGAAATCTTCAGCCTTGAACTTTTGCTTTGTTGAGAAGGGATTCTTTGGCTTTGGCAGTGGAGTGTTAGTGAGTTGCATCACGACCTCTGGAATCGCAATCTCAGGTTCTTCAGGCTGAGGAATTTCTTGTTCCTCTACAGGTGCAGTCTGAGGATCAGCAGCAGGTTCATCAGCGCTAGTGGCTGGAATTTCTTCATGGACAGATGAAGTGGGATGAGTTTCTTTAGAGCCCATTTGAACTGTTGGAGCAGGGGACTGAGGTATCTGTTGGATTGGGGTGAAGAGTGGAGAATTTGGATGCTGACTTTCCCAAAAGTCATCGTTCATCACTGGCGTTGTGCTTCCAATATCCACATCTTCTTCAATTTCCTCAACACCGGCCTCTTCAGCTGTGAACTAAGGCATAGGCGAGGAAATGATTGGGGTTGAAGGGATTGCTTCCACTTCAATTTCTTCATCAATCTGCTCTAACGAAGCAGCAGAATGATTTTCTTCATCAGATTCGCTTGGGATCACATAATCTTCATCAAAAGGAACAAGGTCCTTTGATGGAATTGAGGAAATTGGAACAGCATCAATAGGATTTTCAAAAGAGCTGGTCATTGGCTTCATTTTCTTCGCAGCCGAAGATTTGACGCAGCTGATGCTTTCCGTTTCTTCACTGTAGCTCGTTCTGCAGCCTTGGTCTTCTTCACACCAGAGGCAGATGGAAGAATTGGAGTTGGTGTTGGCGCAGGAGGAGCTGAGGAATCTGGTTGATTTTCCTCAGGCGCAACTGATGCAGCTGGTTCTGACTTGTTCGATTTCTTCAGCGCACCACTAGTGGATGCCCCAGCAATTTCTTCGGTGGTGGAATGGGATCATCACCTCGAACTAGCATTTTCTTCAGCAGCCTGAACTTCATCAGCGGTGCTGGCATGTTCTTCAGTTTGATGAGCTGAGGCTCCAGCCTGAGGAATTTCTTGTTGCATTGGGGCAGCAACATTGGTGAATTTCTTTGTCAGGTTGACGAATCTGACTTTGGCTCCTTGCCAATCAGCATAATAAGCATCAAAGTCTTTCTTTGAGGGCTTGAATTTCAGTCTGGACCTTGAGAAGTTCCTCAGGTGTCATTCTGACAATGTTTTTCTTCGGGAACTTCTCCTTTCTGTATTGAGCTTTCTTGATCTCTCTTGCCTTTTCAAACTTCCATTTCTCTTCAGTGATGAAATGGGTCTGCATGTGACTATGTCCAGGGGTCAGATGAAAATCAGGCATAGGGGTGTTTGGATCCTTGTGCCAGAGATCAATGTAATCGAGAATTTTCCTCGGATCCAACAGCAGTGGCACAGATGTGCCTTTGGCTCTAGCGGCCCTTCCTTGGCGGTCTCTGATGATTTCCATAAGTTCATCATCATCAGTCTCATCATCTTGGTGGCTCTTGGAAGGCGACCTGTTTCTTCTTGGGACTTGGCCGAGGACCTCGTCCATTGTGGCCTTAGTCTTCATGAGTCGGGCAGATGAAGACTTTGGTGCGGTGAGGAACTTCTTTGAAACACCAAAGGCAATGGAGAAGCCTGCACTCCTTTGACACGTGGCGGATGCTGCAGTGCGAGAGGACTTTGTCGGAACTGGCGAGGATTTTGTAGGAGCGGTGAGGATTTGGGAGGAGCAGGAGCAGCATGAGGAATTGGCCGTGAGGGCACATCTGAGGAACTTGGCCGTGAGGGCACTGTTGGTGAAGCACTTGGCTTGTGTGCGGGCTTCTTTGCCATAGATTTTCTTGGCTTGACAGAGGCCTTAGTGGCAGGAGCAGCAGCAGAGTCCTCATTGAATTTCCTCACTGCCTCGTTGGCTTGTCTTGCCAATTTGGCTTGGCGCTTGGCCCATTCTTCAGGAAAGTCCTCACCACGCTTGATGCTGGTGGGGTCAACTTCTTGACCAGGTGCCAATGGAGCTCTTGGGCATGGAGGATTGAGTGCGAATTTCTTCATGTACTTTGGAGTTACATATCTGTACTCCCTCCATTCCCTTGCCATCTCCGTTCAATCCTTTGAATGCGCACCTTGCGCTGATTTTTGTTTTCTTTGCGAACTCGGCTTCATCAGTGTGCAATAATCAGCATATATTTCCTCGAGGATTTCAAACACAGTCATGACCTCAGCCTCTTTCCTCCTTTACGTGGCTTCTTTCCTTACGCCATATTCTTGGTGAGGAATTTGAACAAACGAATTCTCTGAAGAAGTATGCAACTTTTCTTCAAGGAACGCTGCAAATGAGTTAAGTTGATGAGAACCTAGTGATTCAGCGGCGGACATGAGTACCGTGTGAACAGAGTATAGTTGCGAGGAATTTGGAGAGGTCATATGCGTTCTCAGAAGGTTTTTCAAAAAGAACAAGTTTGAGGAATTTGACCAGATGAGCCTTGAAGAATTTCACTAAGCGATCTTTATCTTAGGTTCCAGAGTTGTATAGATCGAGGATCCACACAATTGAGGAATCTTGAAGAAAATCATTGCTTAGAGAAACGAATCAAGAGCATATTTTGTTGGAGGTGTTCATATGTGTGAAGATTTGATGAATAAACACCTTTGAAGATTTTCAGGAAGGTTTGAGAATCAAAGCGAGTAATAAAAGAAAATTTTAATTACCCGAAGTGAAGAACACGACGAACTAAGAAGAACAGATGGGAAGTTAAATCGATTCAGATCTTCCACGCCCTAACTTGGCGGAGGAAGACAGCTACGGCGGCGGAGTGAAGATTTCCATAATCGGCGCGAGTACGTCGGTGATGATGAGGTCGAGCGCAGTGAAGCTCTTCCTCACCGGGCTGACGATGGAGTAGCGGCGGCGCTTAGGGTTTGAGAAGCTCGAGCGAGAGACAGCGGTCGGCGGAGTAAAGGAAGTGAGGAAGGGGAGAGGGGGTATATATAGCCATGGTGAAAAACTGTTCGCCCGAAGATTTGGGACGAACGTGCCCCTGACCCTTCTCATTCGCTTGACATGTGTCACCCACGTACTGAAAAGTGGAGATCGTGTTAGACCGTGGGTAAATAGATAAATCCATCATGGGATGCGGAATGGTTTGAGCGGCAACACCGAAAGTTTGGATAGGATCAGTTTTAAAGTTTCGTTCGCAATTTCTTCAGCTGACAAGGACTCAGTGAAGATTTTGAACAAGTTTCAAATAGAACGCACATGAAGAATTTGTGAATAGATTGGGTTGAGTATAGCATAGAGGGGGAAGGGTCCGTTCACATTCACTTAGCAGAAAAAGCAACTTGAAGAAATAGCTATAAGTGAATGCTGTATAGGACATAAACCCATATATATATATATATATAGCTAATGAAGAAAAACGACGGAAACAGTGAAGATTTTGAAAAGTTGAAGAATTTGAAAAACTGAAGAATTTCAAAAGCTGAGGAAAAACTCAAATTGAAGATTTTCAACTTTGGTGGTGGCGTGACCCACTGTCTAAGAATGATGATTTCAGACACTGCGTACAATTGTCGAGGGGTTACGAGAATCAAATTCTTCATTAATTTCTTCACACTTAGAGAGTTATTCTTCATGATTGAAGAAAATCGTTTCTTCATGTGTTGCACATCTAAGTCATCAATTTTGCATAAGTGTCAGGATGTGTGTCCTTTTCAAAGAACATTCGAAGATTCTAAGATATTTAGCTCACACCGCAACTTGCTAAATCTCTTCTCATCCAAGGTCTTAGTGAAGATATCGGCTAGCTGTTCTTCAGTCTTCACATGCTCGATGGATATGTCGCCCTTCAACACATGATCACGAAGAAAATGATGACGAATTTGAATGTGCTTTGTCTTCGAGTGCTGAACTGGGTTGTGAGCAATCTTGATGGCACTCTCATTGTCACGATGAGAGAGGCACATTCTTCACATTGATGCCGTAGTCCTTGAGAGTTTGCTTCATCCACAGCAATTGAGCACAACACGAGCCAGCAGCAATGTATTCAGCTTCCATGATGAAGCGGTGATACGTGATTCTGTTCCTTCGAGGACCAACAGACGAAAGATCGTCCAAGGAAATGACAAGTACCAGATGTTGACTTGCAGTCCACACGATCACCAGCATAGTCAGAGTCAGAATATCCAATGAGATCAAAAGCAGAGCCCTTGGGGTACCATAATCCTAGTGTTGGTGTGTGAGCTAGATATCGAAGAATATGCTTCACAGCCTTATGGTGTGATTCCTTCGGTGTAGCTTGAAATTGGGCACACATGCAAACACTAAGCATTATATCTGGCCTAGATGCATATAAGTACAATAGAGAACCAATAATGGAGCGGTATACCTTGTGATCGAAGTCAATACCATTTTCATCAGTGCATAGATGGCCATTTGTGGGCATAGGAATTTTGACGCCTTTGCAATCTTGCATGCCGAATTTCTTCAGGACATCTTTGAGGTATTTCTCCTGAGATATGAATATGCCATTGTGTTGTTAACGAATTTGAAGACCTAAGAAGAATTTCAACTCTCCCATCATAGACATTTGATATTCTTCACTCATCATATAGGCAAATTCATCACTATAACGTTGGCCAGTACAGCCAAAGATAATATCATCAACATATATTTGGCACACAAACAGTTCACCATCATATGATTTAGTAAAGAGAGTAGGGTCTAGTGAACGGGTGTGAAGCCATTCTTCACGAAGAATTCCTTCAATGTATCATACCACGCCTGGGGGCTTGTTTGAGACCATAGAGGGCCTTGTTGAGTATGAAGACTTTGTCGATTCTTTGGATCTTCAAAACACAGGGGTTGAGCAACATATACTTCTTCCTCAAGCTTACCATTGAGGAATGCACTTTTCACATCCATTTGATATAAAGTGATATTGTGATGGTTAGCGTGGCGAGTAATATGCGAATAGACTCAAGTCTAGCAACAGGTGCAAAAGTTTCATCGAAATCAATTCCTTCAACCTGTGTGTAGCCTTGAGCTACAAGTCGTGCCTTATTCCTCACCACTAGGCCATTTTCATCTTGCTTGTTGCGGTAGATCCACTTTGTGCCAATGATATTATGCTTGCGAGGATCTGGACATTTGACCAGTTCGAGACATTGTTGAGCTCGAATCGATGTAATTCTTCTTGCATGGCCTGGATCCACTCGGGCTCGAAATGCTTCATCTACCTTAGTAGGCTCTGTGATAGAGACAAAAGCATAGTGCCCACAAAAGTTAGATAAATGTGAAGCTTTTGAGCGTGTGAGAGGACCTGTCGCTTCAATGTCATCGATGATCTTGTCAACTTGTACTTCTTTTGCAACGCGAGGATGAGCTGGTTGTCGTCTAGGTATTTGTTCATTTTCCTCGGCACCATTGTCTTGACATTATCTTGAGTGCATCAGCTCGGCGTTCTTGGCGTCTGAGGAATGAATTCTTCAGCAGATTCTTCAGTAGGAATGACATCCTTAGTTGCCTTGAACTTGATAGATTCCTCAGGAGCTGGTTCATCTAACACAGAAGGTAGGTGCTCTCTTCGCGAGCCATTAGTTTCATCGAACCGCACATCTACATTATCAACAATCTTGCAAAGAGCGATGTTGAAGACTCTGTAGGTATGTGAGTCCTTTCCGTAACCAAGCATAAAACCTTCATGTGCTTTCGGTGCAAATTTAGAACTGTGATGAGGATCTCTAATCCAGCATTTAGCACCGAAGACTTTGAAATAACTCACATTGGGTTTCTTGTCAGTGAGGAGTTCATAGGCAGTCTTCTTGAAGAATTTTTGAAGATATACTCTGTTGATGATGTGGCACGCGGTATATATTGCATCAATCCAAAAACGACTAGGCGTTTTGTATTCATCAATCATAGTGCGAGCCATCTCAACAAGAGTTCTGTTCTTGCGCTCCATGACGCCATTTTGCTGAGGAGTATAGGGAGCAGATAACTCATGAGTAATACCAAGTTCATCAAGAGAGGCATCAAGACCGGAATTCTTGAACTCAGTTCCATTGTCACTCCTGATGTGTATGATCTTCACACCAAAGTTAGTTGAAGCCCTCGAGGAAAATCGTTTGAAGACTTCCTGCACTTCATTTTTGTAAGTAACAATGTGTACCCATGTGTAACGAGAGTAATCATCAACAATAACAAAGCCATATAGAGATGCATCATTAGTGACTGCTGAGTAATGATTAGGACCAAAGAGGTCCATGTGAAGCAATTCGAAGGGACGAGTAGTGGTCATGATAGTCTTCGCTGGATGCTTGGCCTTGGTCATTTTTCCAGCTTCACAAGCTCCACACAAGTGATCCTTGAGGAATTTGACATTCTCAATGCCAATGACATGCTTCTTCTTTGCAAGCGTGTGCAAATTCCTCATGCCTGCTTGACCAAGTCGCCGATGCCATAGCCAGCCTTCTGAAGCTTTTGCAAGTAGACACACGGCTGGTTGTGGTCCTGTAGAGAAATCAACAATATACAAGTCTCCTCTCCTAAAGCCTTCAAGACTTTGGAATTGTCGCTTCCATAATCACAACACAACGATACTTGCCAAAGATAACAACCATATCAAGATCACAAAACATTGAGACTGACATGAGGTTGTATCCTAAGGACTCAACAAGCATGACTTTGTCCATGTGTATGTCCATAGAGATCGCAACCTTACCAAGACCCAATACCTAACTTTTGCCTTTGTCAGCAAAGATGATATGCTTCAGATGTGACGGTGATAAGGGAGCATCCATCAATAGATTCTTGTCACCCGGTCATGTGATTTGTACATCCACTATCGAGAACCCACTCAGTGGCTTTGGGTTGATCATCCTGCAGATGAATTAGTGCAACTTACGATCTCATATACTTCATCAGTGAAGAATATGATATCAAGTTCATCAGATGAATTTCATCAGGCAGTATAACAAATAAGTAGTATGAGGACGTGTGACATGAAAGTTCATTTCTTCATGATTAGCTTGCGTCCTTTCGAGCATTTTTGTCGTGCCCCGGCAAATTCTTGAGACGTTTAAAGCACGCCCGGAGACCTGACCCTGCAGAAGAGGTTAGTTCTTTTCTTCACCACCCACATACGAAGGGGTGGCAAAGAGTTCATCACTCTGCGAGCACCATATGAGAATGGTGGCATAGAGGCCAATCCATTTCGTTTCACATAAGAGGGGTTAGGGCAAGCATATGAATAAGCAGAGAAATTCTTGAGGGTGATGAACATATTGGTTTGAAGAATAATGCACATATTCATAGCCCTTAGCTCTACCTGCGAAAGCGAGTTGTAAGCACGATGATAATCATATGAGGACTTTGATCCTTTTGAGGAATTTGATCCACGTGAGGAATTTGGTCCGTATGAGGACTTGGATCCATATGAAAAATTTGGTCCATATGAAGAGTTTGATCTGGGGTTCCTATTCTTCACTGGTGTCATGAGGACATTCACTGAAGACTTTCAAGGCACTTCTTGGGAACCCAGATTTTCTTCATAGGGGAACCGTTCTGCGATTAGTGCCAACATATCTAGCAAATACTTCACCATTCTGATTTTTGAACAGTTTATAGTTGGAGTCAAATGACTCATCAGAAGAATGAGGAGATTCGCTTGTAAAGCCAGATAAGTTAGATGGATCAACTGGAGGTCCCTTTGCAGCAACCCATGAGGTTTTGGGATACTGCTCAGGCTTCCAATATGTTCCATCAGCATTGAGTTTCCTCTCAAAGGCAATACCCTCTTTCCTAGGGTTCCTGTTGAGGATCTGCTTTTTAAGCACATCACAAAGATGCCCTTTGAGGCTTTTGTACATGCCTGTCATGTACAATTCCTTCAGCCCTGCATCGTCAGTGATACTAGCAATGTCCTCAGATGAGGAATTAGTGATAGCAGAGGCAGGTGAAGAATTTGTAACAGTTGAAGCATTTGAACATACAGGTGAAGAATTAGCAGATTCACGTTCAATGCACTTTAAGCATGGAGGAACAAATTCTTCCTGAGAAGCGCTGATTTTTTGAGCAAGTAATGAATCGCGCTCCTTCTGAAGATCTTCATAACTCACTCTTAGCTTCTCAAGATCTTGCTTTCTTTGAAGAAATTCATAAGAAAGTTTTTCATGATCAGACAAGAGAGTGTTATGATGACCTTGAAGGCTGTCAAACCTAGACTGAAGTCTCTGAAGATTTTCAGTCAGGGCTTTAGTGCGGTCCATTTCTTCACCTAACATATCATCACTCTTATCTAGCATGTTTTGAACCTTTTCAAAAGCCCTTTGTTGTTTTACAACAATCTTAGCAAGTGTTGAGTAACTAGGCTTTAGATCTTCATCAGATTCATTTTCACTAGATTCAGAGGAGGTATATTTGAGTACCTTGGCACCCTTTGCCATGAAGCAATAGGTGGGAGCGTAGTCATCACTATCTTCATCAGCTTTGTTGGTGAGGTCATTTTCTTGAGTTGAAGATGGACTTGCTGACGAAAGCGATGAGCGTAGAGCTAGACTCGCCACACCGGACTTAGATTCTTCCGATGCCTCCTCTTCCTCATCTTCCTCGTGTTCAGCTTGTAGTCCATTTCCTTGCCAATGAATGCCCGAGCCTTCTTGGAGCTGCTTTTCTTGTGAGAAGAGGGCTTTGAGGATTTTTATGATGAAGATTTGACGATTTCTTCTTCTTCTTAAGCGCCATCGTAACTGTAATCCTTGTATTTCTTCTTCTTTAATTCCTTTTCCCATCGAGGACAATCTTGAATGTAGTGACCAGGTTTCTTGCATTTGTGGCAAAGTCTTCTCTTATAGTCCTTTGGATGAGGAATCACCGCTTCTTGAGGATTCTCCAAAGAGACCACGTCTTGAGAACTTACGGAATTTCTTCACGAAAGCGGTGCTAGCTCTGGCTTAATTCTTCAGGATCTCCAAGGCTACTACGAGTCTTCACACTCAGATTGAGACACAGCCTTGGCCTTGAGGGCACGTGTTTTCCATAGCTAGAACCATAGAGATCTCTCTTTTCAAAGCTGGACCTCATGAGTATTTAGCCTCTCGAGGATATCAGCTGGATCAAGTGACTTGTAGTCAGACGCTCTTGTATCATCGGTGCGAGTATCAAATGAGGAATCAAGCGATCTCAACAATTTCTTCACCACCTCATGGTCGGTGATGTCAGTGGCACCAAGCGCTTGAAGCTCATTTGAGATGTCAGTGAGGCGATCGAAGGTTTGTTGATCATTTTCGTCGTCGAGTCTTTTGAAGCGGTTGAAGAGATTGTGAAGAACATAAACTTGTGAGTCATGCTGAGTTGAGACTCCTTCATTTACTTTGGACAGCCTGTCCCAGATGAGCTTGGCAGTTTCCAAAGCACTCACTCTTCCATATTGTCCTTTGCTCAGATGGCCACATATGATGTTCTTCGCTTGAGAATCGAGTTGCTTGAATCTCTTCACATCGGCAGCATTCGGAGAAGGTGTGACTGAGGGAACACCATTTTCCACAACATACCAGAGATCGTTGTCAATTGCCTCAAGATGCATTCGCATCTTGTTCTTCCAGTAGGGGTAGTCCGTCCCATCAAAGGTAGGACACCCTGCTGAGACCTTGATCATACATGCGGTCGACATAACTAAAACTCCAGGTGGTTAAACCAAAATCACATAGAACAAGGGAGTACCATGCTCTGATACCAATTGAAAGTGCGTTATATCGACTAGAGGGGGGGTGAATAGGCGATTTTTATGAATTCTTCACTGAGGAATTTGCCGGTGAGAAAATTCCTTAGCGAAGAACTACTTGCAGCGGAATTAGTACTCAGAAGTAAGCATAAGAGAATGCGGGCATGGTCATCATGATGAAATGAAGACAATCAAAGAGTACAGAAAGCGTAAACACAGGATAGCACAAGATGAAGACAAACAGACTGAAGAAATTGAACTGAGGAAATTGAGAAAGTCTTCATTCAAAGTCTTCAAACACAGATATGAACGATCACTCAACACAGTAATGAGTAAATGAAAGGGTTGAGGAAATAGAACCAGTAAGGTTGGTGAAGACAATGATTTGGTAGACCAGTTCAAGCTCGCTGTCTCGGTTATGCGATACGGTTGGAGCGGCTGAGTATTTAAACTCAAGGACGCACAGTCCCGGACACCCAGTCGCTGAGCACGCAGCTCAGGACACCAAGTCCTCACTGTATTCTCCTTGAACTAAGGTCACACAGACCTCGTCCAATCACTCGTGGTAAGTCTTCAGGTGACTTCCAAACCTTCACAGACTTGGTCACTCGGCGATCCACAATTCCTCTTGGATGCTCTAGACCATGACACCTAACCGTCTGGAAGAAGCACAGTCTTCAAAGGTAACAAGCATCGGATCCACGCAGGATCAATCTCTTCAGTGATGCTCAATCACTTTGGGTTTGTAGGGGTTTGGTGTTTGGGTTTTTCCTCACTCAATGATTTTCGCTCAAAGTCCTCGAAGGATGGGTTGCTCTCAAATGACAAGTGTCAAGTTTCTCTCGGAGCAGCCAACCAGCTAGTGGTTGTAGGGGGCGGCTATTTATAGCCTAGGGAGCAGCCCGACATGATAAGACATAAATGCCCTTCAATGATATGACCGTTAGGTGGATAAGATATTTTGGGACAGCTGGCGCATAGCACAGCAACGGTCGGAAATTTGAATCACAAATTCCTCAGGGCTATCATGTTCCTCACTGTGTAGGTAATCCGCACTGGCGAATTCCTAACTCCTCAGTCAGAACAAATTCCTCGTGACCGGAAGAACTTCGTCTACATCCTTTGAAGAAATTGACTGAACTGTATGAGATTTCCAAAGGCTTCACTCGAAGGGATTAGTAGGTGTAGGATTTTGAGTTAAGCATCACTTGGAAATTTTTCCTTAGTATTTCCTCGACCCCCTTTAACAGTACGGTGTTTCCTATGACTCAAGAAAGAGAAAACAAAACTACGAAAACGAAAGTCTTCACGCTTCATGTTCCTCAAGTGAATACCAAGTCTTCAAGGTCACACCAATTTCTTCACTTTCAAAGTCTTCAGAAAGTCTTCAGAATATCAAAGTCTTGATCGAAGAACTTCATTTTTAGGGGTCGACTTTCTCTGTAAATATCAAACTCCTCATAGACTTATAGACCTGTGTACACTCACAAACACATTAGTCCCTTAACCTATAAGTCTTCAATACACCAAAATCACTAAGGGGCACTAGATGCACTTACATGGAGGCCGCACCAGTGTCCGCTCCGACCCTTAGCTCGGAGCCGACTGCGCCAATCGAGGACGGGTGGCTGGACACTGCCTCGGGGGCTGCAATCTCCACGGCGATCGAGCCGAACACCATACCTGTCCTTTGCAAAGCTCGTGACTCCAAGGTATCGGACTCCTCTCCGGACTCCGAACCTTCCGCGCCCCTGCCAATCGAATCCGATTGGGCGCCGATCATGGAGTTCACCGCCTCGGACATCTTTCAGCGCTCACCTTTTGGCGACATTCTGAATTCACTAAAGTCTCTCTCTTTATCAGGAGAGCCATGGCCGGACTATGGTCAGCGAGGTTGGGATGCGGACGACGAAGAAATTCAAACCCCACCCACCACCCACTTCGTAGCCACTGTCGATGATTTAACCAACAAGCTCGACTTCGACCAAGACATCGGCGATGTGGGCGACAATGCAGGAGGCGACCAAGAAACAGCGCCTACGAGGCCTTTGGAAGGCCATCTCGTCAGATGACATATACGTGGTGGACACCCCAAAAGAAGGAACGGCGATGGAACAACGGAGGATGACCCTCCAAAAACAGCCTAAGTGTCGGCCACCGTGTTGCTCTAAATCCTGCCACAAAGAAAAGCGGCGATTCGGCACCGGAGATAATAACACCGGACAAGGTGCGAAGACAACCCCCTCCAGCAGGATTCAAAGACAGGGGAGGATGGAGAAGCCAGCCCTCATGAGAGAGCGGCGAGAGAGGTAGAGGACGATAATTACATGCCTCCCTCCGAAAACGAGGCAAGCCTCGACGATGACGAATTTGTCGTGCCTGAGGATCCCGTCGAACAAGAGTGTTTCAAACGCAGTCTTATGGCCACGGCGAGCAGCCTCAAGAAAAAACAGCAACAGCTTAGAGCTGACCAAGACTTGCTAGCCGACAGATGGACTGATGTCCTTGCGGCGAAGAGTCTGAACTCGTACGCCCCTCCAAGAGCTACCCAAAACGCAGGCTGCTACCCCGATTAGAGGAGGAAGCACCTAGACCTATATCACCAGCGCATGATGCGACCGACCTGCCACCTCGTGGCCGCGACAGAGAGGCCTCTCGGCCCTCCACTCAAGCCGCACCCCAGCGTCGCTCAAAAAGTACCAAGGCACGGGGAAATGTGCCAGACCTGCGAGATATATTGGAGGACAGGGCAAGGCAATCAAGATCGATCTATGGATCACGTGGGCGCCCCACGACACGTGACGATAACCGTCATGCCGGATATGGTAAATCCGGTCGGGCCGAACACAGTAGACAAAGCTCATTCGAGCTACTTCGTGATATAGCCCAATACAGAGGCGCCGCACACTCACTACGCTTCACAGATGAAGTAATGGACCATCAAATCCCCGAGGGTTTCAAACCCGTAAACATCGAATCATACGATGGCACAACAGACCCTGCGGTATGGATCGAGGACTACCTCCTTCATATCCACATGGCCCGCGGTGATGATCTACACGCCATCAAATACCTCCCACTAAATCTTAATGGACCAGCTCGGCATTGGCTTAACAGCTTGCCAGCAAAGTCAATTGGTTGTTGGGAGGACCTGGAAGCCGCATTCCTCGACAATTTCCAGGGCACTTATGTGCGACCACCAGATGCCGATGACCTAAGCCACATAATTCAGCAGCCAGAGGAATCGGCCAGACAATTCTGGACACGGTTCCTAACGAAGAAAAATCAAATAGTCGACTGTCCGGACGCAGAGGCCCTTGCAGCCTTCAAGCATAACATCCGTGACGAGTGGCTTGCCCGGCACCTAGGACAGGACAAGCCGAAATCCATGGCAGCCCTCACGACACTCATGGCCCGCTTTTGTGCGGGAGAAGACAGCTGGCTAGCTCGTAGTAATAACATGACCAAGATCCCTGGTAATTCGGATACCAAGGACATCATTGGCAGGTCGCGTCACAGCAAGCAAAAGCGCCGCATTAACGGCGACAATGCTGGGGATACATGAGTTAACGCCGGATTCAGAGGCTCTAAACCCGGTCAGCGGTAAAAGCCATTCAAAAGAAATACTCCGGGCCCGTCCAATTTGGACCGAATACTCGATCGCTCGTGCCAGATACACGGCACCCCCGAAAAACCAGCCAACCACACCAACAGGGATTGTTAGGTGTTCAAGCAGCGAGCAAGTTAAACGCCGAAAACAATGACAAGGGCTGCATAGCGATGACAAGGAGGAGCCCGGCCGCCCGAACAATAGGGGATGAAGGGTTTCCCCACAAGTGCGGACGGTGAACATGATATACGCAACCCACATCCCCAAAAGGGAGCAGGCGTGCACTCGAGGACGTATATGCGTTGGAGCCAGTCGCCCCAAAGTTCAACCCATGGTCCTCCTGCCCGATCACTTTCGATTGAAGGGACCACCCCACTAGCATCCGCCATGGAGGATTCGCCGCATTGGTTCTAGACCCAATCATTGACGGATTTCACCTCATTAGAGTCCTTATGGACGGCGGCAGCAGCCTCAACCTGCTTTATCAGGATACAGTGCGAAAAATGGGCATAGATCCCTCAAGGATTAAACCCACAACGACGACCTTCAAGGGCGTCATACCAGGTGTAGAGGCCAACTCTACAGGCTCAGTTACACTTGAGGTGGTCTTCGGATCCCCGGATAATTTCCAAAGCGAGGAGTTAATCTTCGACATAGTCCCGTTCCGTAGTGGCTATCATGCACTGCTCGGACGAACTGCATTTGCAAAGTTCAATGCGGTACCGCACTATGCATACCTCAAGCTCAAGATGCCAGGACGCTCTCTCCGAACGGAGGAGCATACAGCGGCCCTCACGGCGGAAGTACAAAGCAGCCTGTCAAGGCAATTCTCCAGTCCGGCCATTAAACAACGGGACACCGTCAAACGCGCCCGGAGTAACCAACAACAAGACCGCCAGGCATGTTCCGAGCACGCGTAGCAATGCGGCCCCAACCCCAGCCCTCGCGAAACTGCGAAACCAGTACTACGCGTACATAACTACGCTCTGGAAATACCATGGGCATAGGGAGAGGGGCACGACCACGGCATGCCCAAAATGCGGCTCAACCGCACTGTGGGCTCCGATTTTGTCATTCTTTTTCTTACTTTCAGGACTCCACTTCCGGAAGGCCTGTCCGGCAAGATAATCGCCAAACACACGATGCAACAGCCGGGGAGGCAGAAAGCTACGTTGAGTGTCGGTGGTCTCTATAACGAGCAGTATACTTGTTTCACATATCATCCCGCAGCTTCGCCCACGGAGAGGACATGTTAAATAGTCCCATCTCTTGCTTATCGCACTATTTGTACCATTCTGCTTTTTCCGCAGACTTTTCGAATAAACAATACATAGCTTTTGTCTATTATTGCATTCCCTTTTTATATAAAAATATGTTCAGTTATGACATTATGCAACCGTACACTCTGGTACGGCCAATACACCAGGGGCTTACGTACCCCAGAATATGGTGTGAGAAGTCTGAAAACTCTCATGAGTGCGGCACCCCGAACTTATAGCATTATATGCATCGGCTCTGAATCATGTCTAGGGTCAATAGTTGGGTTTGCCCGGCACCCATGTTTTGGTGCCTTACGTTCCGTTATATCGGCTAAGGTAGCACTGGGAGAACCACTGCGATTGTGCCCCGGTTGAGCTGGGCTAAGCACCTTAGTGGAGAAAGCTAAAACCGATTTGTCATGATAGGGCGAGAGCTGGTCGCTGTTCAAGAGGTTTTCGAGCCCCTAAAGACTTATGCCGCTTAGAGCGAGGAGTCGGCTTTGTCCGCCTAGGCGTGGATAGCGCCCGAACTCGGTCTTCCGAATACTAGGGGCTTCGCGAAATTTAAAATTATAGAATTCTATGGCTAAGTGAGAGTGTTCAAGCATTATAGTCTGATTGCCTTGTTCGTTGTGTTGAGCGCCTCCCTCGAAGGACCCAATAATGGGAAAAAGAGCGCTCAAGTTTATCTCGAACACCCCACTTTCATGACATGGGGCGAGAAGCCGGCGACTCGCCATCTCTCAATTTTGATAAAAGGCCGCACAGAAGGTAATATTTTAAATTCAAAAGTGTTGCTTAGCGCATATGAACAAGTTTTCAACCTACAGGATTACAAATGCGAGTTTACTCAAAAATTACATCTTTGGAGCACTCATCCGCTATACGGCGGGCACCCTTCAGGACGCCCTCATAATACATCTCGGGCTTGCGGTGCTCCTTGCCAGGCAGTGGTCCGTCCGTCACAAGCTTCTCAGCGTCCATCTTGCCCCAGTGCACTTTAGCACGGGCAAGGGCCCAACGGGCACCTTCGATGCATACAGAGCGCTTGATGACTTCAAGCCTTGGACAGGCATCCACCACCCGCCTTACCAGCCCGAAGTAGCTCCTGTGCATGGCTTCCTGTGCCACGGCCGGATTCTGAGACCCTTCATGGCCTGTTCGGCCACCTTATGGAGCTCGACCAGCTGCTTCACTGGTCGCTCAAAGGCTGCCGGGTGTCCGGCCTCGACTATCTTGAGACCAGAACACCTTCTCCGTCGAGCTCCCATCTTCGGCTCGGTAGAATGCGGTAGCGTCAGATACACTCCGGGGAAGATCTGCGAATGCTCCTGGTGAGCTCCGGACTCGGGTAAGTAACAAGTAATTCACTTTCACGTGCTTGCTTTGCATAAAGAATGCCTTACCCGCCGCTATCTTCTTCATCGCCTCAATTTCCTGGAGGGCTTTTTGGGCTTCGGCCTTGGCAGATTTGGCGCTCTCAAGCACCGAGGCGAGCTCGGACACTCAAGTCTTTGAGTCAAGCTCCAAACTCTCGTGTTTTTCCACGAGAGCCTGGAGCTCTTGCTGCACTGCCGCCACCCACGCCTCCTGCTTCTCTCGCTCGGTGCGCACCACGGCTGCATTGTTTTCGGCCTCGGACAACATTTCCTTCAGGGTCGCCACCTCATTCATGGCCCCTGCAATACCCACGTTGGTCCTGACATTTTTTGCAACCACATATTTTTTTATGTACTTACATAAGGTATTACTTATCTTCCTTGTCCTCGAGCTGCTTCTTGGCAAGGCCGAGCTCGTGCCCGGACCACTCGAGGCTCTGCTTCAATGCATTGACCTCCGCAGTCAGTGCGGCAGAGGTCAGCAGCACAGCCTGCATTCCCGTATTGACATACTTATGTTAGACTCCTGCGTATATCTTTTTGATCCTCAGTTCGGCTTTGCTTTCCGAACACCAAACTGAGCATCAGGGGCTACTGTCTATGTGGTAATATTTTTACATATCTTAAATACATACCTCAAAGCATGTTAGAAGGCTAGCACAGGCTTCGGTCAGCCCGCTCTTGGTGGACTGAACCTTCTGGATCACCACACTCATAATAGTGCGGTGCTCCACATCGATGGAGGCGCCGTTAAGCACCTCCAGTAGATTATCCGGCGCCTCCGGTTGGACGGAGGTCACCGACGTCGTAGTTTTGCCCTTCCTACTAGGGGGGCGCCCGCCGGACTCCAGAACCACTGAAGGTTCCGGGGCAGTGTCCGGCCTAGGGCCGGACCTGGAGCCCTTCGGGGTTTTATCCCCTTTTCGCCTGGAGTCCGGGAGGTCGCCTTGTGGCGCCTCCAGGACCACCTCCTCCTGGCTTGGACCCTTTTGGGACGCCACCTCGACGTCATCCGCAGCGCGAGGAGAGGAGGCGGTCGGAAGTGAAGTGTTGTTCACATCTGACGAACCCAGGGAACCGCTCGACGAAGCGTCGAGCCCGGCCTTGGGCGGACTACATGATTATATTCGGCGTCAGAAGGTACTGTGCAATAAAGGAATGCCATAAGTTATTCTGGTATCCGGATACTTACGATTTTGCTAGGGGCTTGGCCCTGGGTGGCCACTCTTCTTCGCTGTCGTCGGTGTTGGTGGAGTATTCCGGAGGGAGGGTCCTTCCCTTCTTGGACCCTCCGCCCCCCCAGTTGGGCGGCCTTCCTTTTCTTCTCTCCCCCCGCTGGGGGAGAGGCCTCTCTTTCCTCCTCCTCGTCTTCACGGGAGGAGTCCGCCTCGGAGTCATCGGACGATGAGTCCGATACCACCTGGCGCCGGGAACTCTTTCGAGTTCCAGTGGCCTTCTTCTTGGCCTTCTTCTCCGGCACCACGTAAGGTGCCGGGACCAGCAGCCCCGTCAGGTGGGCGTCTGCTGGATCTTCAGGCAAAGGAGCCGGACAGTCGATCTGTCCAGTCTTCTTCTGCCATTCCTATCAAAGGAACGGGAGCTTAGATCCCACATAGAGTTAAAACTATGAAAAACAAGTATCCCGTAAAGGCTAAAATAAGCTTACCACGCTGGCTTGGCGCTTCGCGCGGAATCCGCGATCCTCGGTGATGGGAGGGGGAACCTCGGCGCTCTTGAATAGTACCTTCCAGGCATCCTCGTGCGTTGTGTCGAAGAGCCTGGTCAAAGTTTGGTGCTGGGCCGGGTTGAACTCCCATAAGTTAAAAGCCCGTCGTTGACACAGGAGGATCCGGCGGATGAGCATGACCTGGACTACGTTGACAAGTTTAACCTCTTTGTTCACCAGGTCTTGGACGCAGGATTGGAGTTTAGCCCGCTCTTCCGAATTACCCCACGACAGGCCCTTCTCTTTCCAGGAGGTGAGCCGTGTGGGGATGCCAGATCGGAATTCGAGGGCCGCTGCCCATTTAGGGTCACGCAGCTCGGTGATGCAGAACCACCCCGATTGCCACCCCTTTATGGTCTCCACAAAGGAGCCCTCGAGCCATGTAACGTTGGGCATCTTGCCCACCATGGCGCCTCCGCACTCCGCTTGTTGGCCACCCACTAGATTCGGCTTGACATTGAAGGTCTTTAGCCATAAGCCGAAGTGGGGCTTGATGCGGAGGAAAGCCTCGCACACGATGATAAACGCCGAGATGTTGAGGACGAAGTTCGGGGCCAGATCGTGGAAATCCAGGCCGTAGTAGAACATGAGCTCCGAACAAACGAGTGAAGTGGGAAACCTAGTCCGCGGAGGAAATGGGTGAGGAACACCACCCTCTCATGGGGCCTGGGGTGGGGATGAGCTGCCCCTTGTCTGGGAGCCGGTGCGTGATGTCGTTAGACAAGTATCCGGCCTCCCTCAGCTTTTTGATGTGTCCCTCCGTGACGGAGGAGACCGTCCACTTGCCTCCCGCTCCGGACATGGCTGGATAAGGTTGAGGTGGGAAGTGCGGACTTGGGCGCTGGAGCTCGAGTGCGCGAAAATGGATAAGTAAAGGAGGAAGAAGGCGTAGATGGAAAAGGTGGATCCTTATCCCCTTATATGGGCGGATGAAACTATGTGCCCCCACCAGCCTGGTAAAACTCGCTTATCTCCCAAGTGCCGTAAATTAATGGCGCGGTTGGGTTACCCACGCCCGTATTGATGAGAATCCCGGAATAAGGGGGACACGATCTCTGCTTTGACAAGACGTGCCAAGGAAACCGCCTCGCTAAACGCTCTGAGGTGGGACAGTAAAAATGATTCGAATAAAGGCTTGGCCGTGGTGTGATGTCACATTGCGGAATACGTCAGCAGATTGGATTTGTGCAAATATTATTCTCTCTACAGTGGTATGTGGAAATTATTTTGCAGAGCCGAACACTATCCTTCTGTTCAAAATCTTCTATGAAGTATTCGGAGGAGGAACCCACCTTGCAATGCCGAAGACAAACTGCATGCCGGACTCGTCGTCATTCAAGCCTGGTTCAGGGGCTACTGAGGGAGTCCTGGATTAGGGGGTGTCCGGATGGCCGGACTATGACCTTTGGCCGGACTCCTGGACTATGAAGATACAAGATTGAAGACTTCGTCCCGTGTCCGGATGGGACTTTCCTTGCCGTGGAAGGCAAGCTTGGCGATATGGATATGTAGATCTCCTTCCATTGTAACCGACTCTGTGTAACCCTAGCCCTCTCCGGTGTCTATATAAACCGGAGGGTTTTAGTCCGTAGGACGAACAACAATCATACCATAGGCTAGCTTCTAGGGTTTAGCCTCTCTGATCTCATGGTAGATCTACTCTTTTACTACCCATATCATCAATATTAATCAAGCAGGAGTAGGGTTTTACCTCCATCGAGAGGGCCCGAACCTGGGTAAAAACATCGTGTCCCTTGTCTCCTGTTACCATCCGCCTAGAAGCACAGTTCGGGACCCCCTACCCCAGATCCGCCGGTTTTGACACCGACAGTTAGTTTGAGCTAGTTTGGGCTCAAATAGCCCTAAAGTATACCTAAACATGAGGGCTAGTTTGAGCTAGTTGCATATATAACCCACCCAAAAAAACTAGTATCCAACCCAAGAGGTGCTAATTGGAGCTAGTTCTCCTAGTGCATTTATTGTCAATCTAACCCTGCCATCCAAACAACTCTTTGGATGGAGTTAGTTCAGGGTTAGTAATGAGCTAGAAACTAACTCTAACCTCTAGCTAAGTTGAGTATCCAAACAGGGTTGTGTTGTTGTTGTTGTTGCTGCTGCTCTTCAACGTATATCTAGACATCATTAGAACATTAATGTAACACTCTTCCTTGTTGCTATGTAGCCTAGGATTGCATATTTAGACATTAAGTATAGTGCATGTTGTTATGTAGCCTCAGATATATTACATATGGCCCTAGTTAACCTAAGGAAAAATGGGTTGCAGATATATTCAGTTAAAAGTTCGATTCACCGATTAGTCCCTTATCAGCCGTCGGCCTATATGGTACCAGCTACCGATATCCTGAACAGTGAGCAGATATAAGCCATGGGATGAAACTAACCTCGATGGAAAACAACAGTCGTTCCCAAAATTGTCCTGTGTAGGTACATCAAGAAGCATGTTAAGCACAACAGGCTAAACATCAACCAAAATTACACATGGCAGACAAAATAATCTCCAAAAGATAGCTTCAGTGTGCAGGTTTAAGCATGCTAGTAAAGAAAAACAAGTGGAAAGATGTGCTAACTGCAACAGGCCTAACATTTCACAACAAGAAAACATGGTCATTCAAACTGGTATTGTGCCGGTCTAAGTACACTGGTTATGGTTAAATAAAAATGGAAAGGTGTGTTAACTACAAATGCAGCAACCAAATGTAGTCATTCATAGTGGTACTGTTGAAACTGGTTCTGATGAAATTGAACTGCACAGTTCATACTTGCACATATAGAACATCACGTTGTGAATAACTGGAATAAACAAGGCATACTACGAACAAGCAAAGATAGTATTTGAAACTGAACATATGCTAACTACAAACAATCAAACAATCAAAAATCTTTAAAAGAGGCATATGCTAGCTATAACAGGCTTAACAGCAAGCAAATATATGCATTCCTATCAGTATGTTTAAAACTGGATTGATGAAATGTACTGCACAGTAAATAATTGCACATATAGAGCATCACATTGTGAACAAATGAAATAAACAAGGCATACTGCAAACAACCAAATATAGCAATTAAAACTGGACATATTCTCACTACACTACAAAAGGGACTCGACAAAACAAATCATGGGTTTCCCCCTGTGAAGAGGCACGGCAAAACAAATCATGGGTTTCCTCACTTGTCACGGATGGGCTCGTTCCCGTGGGAAGAGCCCAAACCCTGGATGCGCTCCATGTTGTCGCAGATGGGCTCCTTCCCCTTAGAAGAGCATGGCTGTGGGGTGCCCTCCCTGATATTGCAGACGGGTGCTTTCCCCTTGGAAGAGTAGATGGGCTCTTTCCCCTTGGAAGATCCAGAGAGGGTGCCATCCTCGTGGTCGCCATCGATGAGGTCTGACTTGGAAGCTGTGGATCCCAAGCCAGCGTCGCAGAACGTGTCCTTCAGAAATGACAAAAGGGGCTCGATGGTGATGTAGAATGGCAAATTGTTAACAGCGAGCCAGAGGAGATCAGCAGCAGGGCCATGGATGAGATCGATGGCGGTTGAACCCGGGGGGTTGGGGGGGGGCCACTTAACCTGTGACACATCCCGCCTCAGGGCATCACTGTCGATGACCTCGATGTTGTAGCCAGCGGACGAGACATGCCCGCATACTCTAGCCCGCTGCTTGAGTGCATGCCGCCAGTAATGGTCGTCAGCTTCCTCGAAGACGTCGGGTGAAGAGACCGCTATACACCTCTTTTGGGCCAGTCGCTCCTCGAGCTCCACGGGAAGCATAGCCGGGCTTAGGCTGCGACGCTCTCGAGTGGGGGATGGGGATCTGTGGGAAAGGGGGAGTTTGGCAGGCGTCATCTAAGAAACTCAAGGCGGCCTGGGTATGGAGATCGGTGGGTAAGCTGCACGGGCAAACCGGCAGATGTTGACAATGGAGGCCTCGCGGCGGCGGTGGGGGGGGGGGGGGCTTTGCTAGGGTTTCGAGCGAGGGACGGTGTGTGTGTGTGTGTGCGCGCGCGCGTGCACGCCCGAGGAGGTTTTGGTGTGTGTGTGTGTGTGGAGGGGGGGCACGGGGTGTTTGAGGAAATGACGCGGGTACTAAAAATTTTACTACGCGGGAGTGAAATGTCGGGCTATTGAAAATTTTGATGAGAGTGCATCGCACACGGTCCGGAGATAACAACCGAGCGTAATGAAACAGAAAAACCCTCGAGGCGGGCAGATATTTTCTAGGGATGCAGGCGGGATTGGGAACAAGAAACATCGCACACGGTCTAGAGATAACAACCGTGTGTTATGAAACAGAAAAACCCTCGAGGCAGGCAGATATTTTTGAGAGGGGGAGCCTCGTGGAGCCCAATGTACTGTGCGGATGTGTGCGTGACAGGTGCACCGGCGTGGCACATGGTTAGTTTGAGTGAACCGTGTCTGTTGCGTCATCCGACTTGTCTAATGTTCATAAATTTGGCGAAAAATGACGCGGGAGAGGGTCAGAATACAAACACACTTGCATGTGGACCAAATTTATGTATCAAAAGGGTGGTTTGATTTTTAAATACCAAATGCAACTTCGATTTGGCACCTCTCTCGCAAAGCGTACGGTATTGCTTGCCCCCACCCCCCACCCCCCTCGTGTCGGCATGAAGGGAATCCTAAGCTATGAATGCATGCCCCCTTCCCCTCAATCGAGGTTCACCTAGAAAAGTGCAAAGTAGCTAGCAGACCCCCTCCTCGCTCGTGTCGGCACGAAGGGAATCCCAAGCTATGAATGCATGCCACCCCAACCGAGGTTCACCTAGCAAAGTACAAAGTAGCTAGCAGACCCCCTCCCTCATGTCAGCACGAAGGGAATCCTAAGCTATGAATGCATGCCCTCGCCCCCCCCCCAACCGAGGTTCACCCTAGCAAAGTGCGAAGTAGCTAGCAGCCACCCCCCCTCATGTCAGCACGAAGGGAATCCTAAGCTATGAATGCACATGCCCCCCCCTTAACCGAGGTTCACCTAGCAAAGTCTTGAAGTAGCTAGCAGCCCCCCCTCGTGTCGGCACGAAGGGAATCCTAAGCTATGAGCATGCCCCTCCCCCAACCGAGGTTCACCTAGAAAAGTCTTGAAGTAGCTAGCAGCCCCCACCCCCTCGTGTCGCCACGAAGGGAATCCTAATTAAGCTATGAATGCATGCCCCCCAACCAAGGTTCACCTAGCAAAGTGAGATGTAGCAACCCCCCCCCCCCACACACACACACTTTCAGTCAGCGGGCCAGAGAGGCATATATCTCACCAAGATGGATCGTAAAACGGACCAAGAATAATCCACCTTGGTCGTACAACCTCTCTCTTGTTGTTGGTCAAAGTGATGGTCGTCCATGCGACCCCGGAGATGGGCTAGCTCGCCAATAATCACGCAAGTAGCTAGTCCCCGAGGACAACCACTGCATACCTGTGGCCCAAACATATGTATGGAGAGGTGTGTTTTTGAGTAAAAATGGAACAACTTTGATGTGGCACCGTGATTTCGAACTAGAAATCCCCACGCTAAGTGAGGGTTAGGTTGACGATGCATATGTATGTTACACCACACTTCAAGCCAACGACGGGGATTCATATTTGCATGCATGTGTGCATAGTATATGCGCTCAAACTTAATTAGGTCTGAATCTCACCATGACCTATACTACGATAACACGAACCAAATGAAGAATCCGCCATGGTAACCTATCTTGTTGTTGGTCAAGGTGATCATGGATGTCCACGCGGGCCCACGAATATATAGGCTTGTCGCCGATAACCACACGAGGGAGTGTATCATTCGAAGGCAACCACTACATGCATATGTATGGAGGTGATGTGTGCATGCATGTTTGAATACACAACATTGATCTAGCGCGTGTGTGTCAAAAATCGTACACTAGCTCCCCACACAGAGTGAGATCGGTTCATGATGGTGTCGTTGTACTAGCCACTTTGACTCGATGGGAGGGATTCATGCATACACATGCATGTGTGTGTGCTCAAAGTGTATCATGCATGTCATCCCAGAGCAAAAATAATAATCCCCTCCTAAGTCAAATTAACCTCTCTTGTTGTCAGGCAAAAATAAGTGATGGACCAAGCGGGCCCACAGATGGAAAGCATCGATATCACTGATAACCGCTTAAGTGGGTGTGAGAGGACAACCACCACCGCTTTGCATGTGGGCCAAACATATGTATGTTGAATACCCAAAATGCACAACTTTGATATGCCACATGCCTCAAAAACAGTAAACCATGCACCCACATGGAGCGAGGTTCATATCAAGCGTACTACAGATGATGGTCCCCTTCCCCCCTCTTTACCGCATACTACTCCTACCGTAATATATGTACAACCCAAAAGAATCCTCGTCGATGGTGAAATTAATTAACCTCTCCCGATGTAGGTCAAAGTGATGCATGCATGAATGCATTAACGATGGCCTCATGGGCCCACAGATGGAAGTGTCACACGTGAGTGTCCTAGCTAGGATATATATGCATGTGGCCCAAAAAGGTGTTGTGTGATGTTTGAATAACCAATTTCACAATTTTGATGTGGCACGTGCCTCGGTAACCAAAAAGTCCTGACACTGAGTGAGGTGTACTTGTTCACGGACGCATCCGTATAGTATATATGTTAGTACCCTCCCACCTCTTCGACGCGTACTATATACCACCATAACACAAACAAAAAAGATTCTACCTTGCTGGTCAAATTAACCTCACTGCCGGCTGTTCATCAAATTGATGGACGACGACCTCGCGGGCCCACAGAAAGTGTCACACGTGAGTATCAAGTGTTGTGTAGGACAACCATCGACTACATGTGGCCAAAACATTTATGTATGAAAGGGTTGCGTAATGTTTTAAATAATGATTTCACGACTCTAATGTGGCACCAGCCTGCCAACCCACACGGTGGCTCACAACTCATAGTGTACTACGAGCCACCCGCCACCCCCAGACGCACACACCCACACACACACACCGTGAATTAATCCACCGCAACTACGATGTATGTTAAATTAATTATCCCACGGTGAACATACATGTTACCAAAGGAGGGACGTTTTAATTTCAAAAAAATCACAGAGATCATTATGACATTTTAGTACATTGATTGATTGATATTCTATGGGTATAATGTGCAAAAATCAAATTTGAGCTACATGCACACATGACAGTGCACCTAAATGGATTGCAAAACACATGTGTCTCACTGGGTGCATGTTTACTCCTCGTGGAACAAATTTCAAACATTGAGAATCTTGATTTTTAAATTCTAGTACATCCAAAACTTATTTGAAGTTCATGAAACTTATCGTGTTGTCATATGGACACCAATACAAAGTGGCATTGTACTTTTTTGTCAAATTTGAGACCAGTTTTGATGTAATCTTTATCTAGTTACAAACGGGAGATTATTAATAATTGGGAACCAATATCCCAAATGGAATATTTATTCGAACCATGAGCGTTAGACCAACAATGGATACGTGACATGCTTCGGTTAAGCAATAAAGCGGCAGCATTAATCATCCAAATAGAAAAACAATATACGTGCCGCCGCTGCTTTCCGTGTGGCGGCGAAAGCGTTAGTTGACGGGACGCATGCGAGCAGTCCGCCGTGCAGGCAGACGGGGAGGCGTGCATGCATGTGTGTGTGAATTGACGGAGGCGTGCTCATTGCGCAGTGTCATTGGGAGGCGTGCGAGTAGCTGTGTGAAACTTTGGTAGGCATGCGAGCAGTCCGGTGCGCAGGCTCACCGGGGCGAGCCATATCAGTTTGACCACCGCCCGCCTCTCTCCCACAACTCCCACTACTCCATATTAATGGTGTGCCCGAGCGGCCGCACCCCCCATCCTCGCTACACACACACAATCCTCTCTCTCCGCTTGCATCCTCGACGCCGCTCTCAGTCCTCAAAGTCGTCAGTGTATGTGGATGCCGCCGAAGCGCCCCATCAGAGGGAGTGGCGACGCCGTGGCTATTAAAGCACCGGAGCACAGCATGGAGATGGAGACAGAGGTTGCCGTCACCGCCAGCGAGTTACCGTTGCACCCTGACGTCGTCAACGGCGTCGAGCTTCCACACTGACTCCGACGACCACTCCGACAACGACTCCGACAACGACGGACAGCTCGTTAGTCATCTATACCCATTTATGTGTCAAATAGATCATAGGGTTTCTCTGGTTACTCCTGCCTCCCCCGTTTTGGAATAGAAATCATGTGGTTATGTTCTCCTAATCCATGAAATCTGAGTATGTTTCATTAGATCCGTGTAGTGTATTGATTGTTTGAATGGTATAGGTGATAAGTGATTAGTTGTTTCACCTGTGCAAATGATTTCTGCTAGTAATCTGATTAGGGTTAGTGTTCGTGCTAGTAATTCCTAGCCAGGACTTGACAATTGATTTTGAATGACCTACATATGTTTGTGCCATTATTTTCTTCAAGATTGGTCTGTATATAGACGACTGTGCTTAAAAATCGAACCATAATCTCTGGATATGTATAAATAAATAGCCATAAATTCCTA
>CM038671.1:149425050-149601930 GCA_021605145.1 Aegilops bicornis | reverse complement strand
AACACAAATCTTCTGGGCTTGAACACATCATTCATGAGTGCTTGAAACGTTGCAGGAGCATTTGTAAGCCCGCATCACATATCTTTGGCTGTACTGACCAACGTTATAATGATGAATTTGCCTATATGATGAGTGAAGAATATCAAATGTCTATGATGGGAGAGTTGAAATTCTTCTTAGGTCTTCAAATTCGTCAACAGCGCAATGGCATATTCATATCTCAGGAGAAATACCTCAAGGATGTTCTGAGGAAATTCGGCATGCAAGATTGCAAAGGCGTCAAAATTCCTATGCCCACAAATTGCCATCTATGCACTGATGAAAATGGTATTGACTTCTATCACAAGGTATAACGCTCCATGATTGGTTCTTTATTGTACTTATGTGCATCTAGGCCAGATATAATGCTTAGTGTTTGCATTTGTGCCCGATTTCAAGCTACACCGAAGGAATCACACCATAAGGCTGTGAAGCATATTCTTCGATATCTAGCTCACACACCAACACTAGGATTATGGTACCCCAAGGGCTCTACTTTTGATCTCATTGGATATTACGACTCGACTATGCTTTGGTGATCGTGTGGACCGCAAGTCAACATCTGGTACTTGTCATTTCCTTGGACGATCTTTTGGTGCATTGGTCCTCGAAGAAAGCAGAACTGCGTATCACCTTTGTCTCATCGCGGAAGCTGAGTACATTGCTGCTGGTTCTTGCTATGCTCAATTGCTGTGGATGAAGCAAACTCTCAAGGACTAAGAGTGCCATCAAGATTGCTCACAACCTAGTTCAGCACTCGAAGACAAAGCACATTTAGATTCATCATCATTTTCTTCGCGATCATGTGTTGAAGGGCGACATCTTTATTGATCATGTGAAGGCGAAGAACAGCTAGCCGATATCTTCACAAAGCCCTTGGGCGAGAAGAGATTTAGCAAGTTGCGGTGTGAGCTAAATATCTTAGAATCTTGAATGTTCTTTGGAAAGGACACTCATCCTGACACTTACGCAAAATTGATGACTTAGATGTGCAACACATGAAGAAACGTTTTTCTTCAATCAATGAAGAATAACACTCTAAGTGTGAAGAAATTAATGAAGAATTTGATTCTCAGAACCCTACGACAATTGTACGTGGTGTCTGAAATCATCATTCTTATACGGTGGGACACGCCACCATCAAAGTTGAAAATCATCAATTTGAGTTTTTCCTCAGTTTTTCAAAATTTTCAACTTTGCAAAATCTTCACTGTTTCCGTTGTCTTTCTTCATTGGCTATATTTATATATGGGTCTATGTCCTCTACAGCATTCACTTATGGCTATTTCTTCAAGTTGCTTTTTCTGCTAAGTGAATGTGATCGGACCCTTCCCCCTCTATGCTATACTCAACCCAATCTATTCACAAATTCTTCATGTGCGTTCTATTTGAAACTCGTTCAAAATCTTCGCTGTGTCCTTGTCAGCTGAAGAAATTGCGAATGGAACTTTTAACTTATCTTATCCAAATTTTTGGCTTTGCCGCTCAAACCGTTCCGTATCCCACGATAGACTTATCTATTCACCCACGATCTAACACGATCTCCACTTTTCAGTATGTGGGTAACACATGTCAAGCGAATGAGAAGGGTCAGAGCACGTTCAGTCCCTAAATCTTCGGGCGAACAGTTTTTCACTGCGACTATAAATACCCCCTCTCCCCGTCCTCACTTCCTTTACTCCGCTCGACCGCTCTCTCTCTCGCTCGAGCTTTTCAAACCCTAGCGCCGCCGCTACTCCATCGCCGCCGGCGAGGAAGAGCTTCACTGCCTCGACCTCGTCATTAAATCGTACTTTCAGCGCCCGACATGAAATCTTCACTCCGCCGCCGCCGTAGCTGTCTTCCTCCGCCGAGTTAGGGCATGGAAGATCTAAATTGACGAGCTTCAAATCTACACTTCTCAGTTCGTCATGTTCTTCATTAAGGGTAATTAAAAGTTACTTTTACTGCCCTCTTTGATTCAAATTTTCTCTACAAAATCTTCAAAGGTGTTTTATTCTTCAAATCCTCAAAACACCTCACTAGTCATTTGTTCTTGATTCGTTTGCCTAAGCATCATTTTCTTCAAGATTCCTCAATTGTGTGGATCCTGGATCTATACAACTCTGGAACCTAAGACAAAGAACGCTTAGTAAAATTCTTCATGGCTCATCTGGTCAAATTCCTCAAACTTGTTCTTGTTTTGAAAAACCTTCTGAGAACGCATATGACCTTTCCAAATTCCTCGCAACTATACTCTGTTCACAGGTACTCATGTCCACTGCTGAATCACTAGGTTCTCATCAACTTAACTCATTTGCAGCGTTCCTCGAAGAAAAGTTGCATACTTCTTCAGAGAATTCGATTGTTCAAATTCCTCAACTGAAGAATATGGCAGACGGTAAGAAGCCGCAGAAAGGAGGAAAGAGGCCTGAGGTCATGACTGCTTTTGAAATACCTGAGGACATCTATGCTGACTATTGCACACCTGATGAGGCCAAGTTCGGAAAGGAGAACAAAAATCAGCGCAAGGTGCTTACACAGAGGATTGAAAAGAGATGGGCAAGAGAATGGAGGGAGTATGGTATGTTACTCCAAAGTATATGAAGAAATTCACACTAAATCCTCCATGCCCAAGAGCTCCATTGGCACCTGGCCAAGAAGCTGACCCCACCAGCATCAAGCGTGGTGAGGATTTTCCTGAAGAATGGGCCAAACGCCAAGCCAAGTTGGTGAGTGTCGGTGTACTAGAGTAGGGGTACCCTAGTATCCCGTACTCGTGCCTGCAGACGATTCTGACACCAGCGGCAAGGTTTGCCTCGTCACCGCTAATATCCTCCGTGGCTCCTTTGGAGCCATTCAAGAACAAAGTATTTGATTGAGAAGACAAGGCCCCGACAAGAGGAGCTTGTCGGGAAGGCCACCTCGTGCACGCAGAAGACAAGGCCCGGCAAGAGGAGCTTGCGGGAAGGCTCGGAGCGACAAGCCTCCGGGCGCGATAAGGATTCGCCGCGGCAAGGCGCTTGCCGCGGCATGCAACTTCTCTCCGTCTGCTTCCAGCTCACCCAGCGACGTGTCGCCATGGGACCATTCCATGCGCGGCGTGTCGGCGGTACATGTGCAGCCAGCGGAGAGCAGCGATAAGCGGCGCTGACAGGCTCGCCATCGTGGCGGCGGAGGCGCACCAAGGCCTCTGTTACCTTGTTTGGGCGACAACGACGGGCATTTATTGCTTTTGTCCCTTGCCGCCGAGTTAGGTATTTTGCCTTTGTACCTTTGTTCAAGTAGGTGTACCAACTCCTGTTTTTACATTTGTACCCCCGTCTATGTTGCCACCTGTCGGAGACCCCTTGAGCATATAAAAGGAGGCCCGAGTGCAACGTAGAGGAGGTTCGGTTGGTTCGGTTCATTCGACTCACCAGAGACCAGAGACACTCATGCTAGGTTTTGTAGCTTGCATTGCTCCCTAGCAAAAACACAATAGATCAAGCAAGCAGCAGTAGGAGTTTTATCTCTCCGGAGAGCTCCGAAGCTGGGTAAACTGCTCGTGTGCATCGCCTCGATCTGCTCTTCGCGCGATCTCCGCCCCCCTCCGAACCACAAGGGGCCTGCTCTGCCGGCCCCATAGGTGTTCGTGGGTACGATCAGCCTCCCCGACATCTTTGGCGCGCCAGGTAGGGGCGTCGAGGCCGTGTGAATCTGATCCGGTGTTCACACGAGCAGCGTCATCAACATCTTCCTCAACATGCCACCAAGAAGAAGGCTTCGGCGGGAGCAGAGCCGTCCGCGTTGTACCCACCCTCACCGCAGCAAACGGGTGGTGGGACAGACGCTGGCGGAGGAACAGGCGCCGACGAAGGTGCTCGCGACGTTGCCAAATCCAAGGACAAGGCACCGCAAACCTCGGCGTCCGCGCATCCCCCGCGCCCGTCTCAGGAGGCGCGGGACCAACAACGTCATGGCGTTCACAACGCCATACGTTCGTTGGATCGAGACCCTCAAGACCAGCATGCGCGCCAACATGCTGGCACGAGTGAGATACGGTCGCCCGGATGGGGCGCTGCTCCTTCTAACGTAGTTAGAAGTCCGAGCGTGTCCCGCTCCTCGCACCGTTCTCCAATGCCGCCTACTACTCCAGCAGAAGCTCTGGCGAGGGCTCAGCTGCTCCTCGACTACCCTCCAACGGCCGACAAGGTCGACGAGTGGAGGGCCACTATTCAGAGCCTCATCGGCTTTGCCAACGGCGACGCCCCGCGGCAACCAACCCCATCGTTGCCGCGGCGAGACGACAAGGCACGAGCCGGTGGCGACGAGACTGTCGGAGGTGCAACCACCGTGCACTCTCTGCCAAGAAGGCCAAGATCGCCGACTCACCGGATCCACCTCGACAGCGACTCCACCGCGTCGTCGGATCCGCGAGCTCGCCGCGATCAGCGCCAAGTTCTTCATGAGCGACAACAAGAGGACGCTCGAACTCGCATCGAGCGCCAGAGAGAAGCGCGACGTCAGTCCGACAAGCGCGCTGGGCCTTCTGTTGACATGCGCGCACCGGAGGAGCCAGGCGACTTGCCGTACGCGGTAGGTTGCCCTGCATTCACTCGTGAGCTGCGGCAAGTCCAAAGGGCCCAGCCAGAAAACTTCAAACCAGACGTGCCGGAGAAGTATGATGGCGGGACGCATCCGTCGGAGTTCCTTAGCATCTACACCATCGCGGTGCAGGCTGCGGGGACGGGACGACAAGATCCTCGCCAACTACTTCCCGCTTCGTGCTCAAGCCCAACGCCGATCTTGGCTCATGCACTTGCCGGACAGCTCCATATCCTCTTGGCAGATCTGTGCCATCAGTTGTTGGCGCCTTCACAGGTGGCCACAAACCTCATGGCCAAGAGAGTGACCTTCACTTGCTCGCCCAGAAGGAAGGAGAGTCCCTGCGCAAGTTCATTCAGAGGTTCAGCCGTGTGCACTACAACATCCCAGACGTCCACCCTGCCGCGGTGATCCGCGCATTTCATCAGAATGTGCGGAACCGCAGGATGAGGGAGGAGATGGCGATGTGCAAAGTCAAGGGCATCGATGAGCTATGCGCCTTGGCCGACAAGTGTGCATCGCCGAGGAAGGGAGGAGACTCGTGAGAGAATGCGAAGCAGGATCTCGACAAGGATGACACCGCCCGGCAAAGAAGGGCCGACGGCGAGGCAACAGGAAGAAGAAAGCCGTAGAGAAGTGCTAGCAATCGAGCAGTCCGCAATGGAGGTGGCGACAAGAATGCCAAGGCTGGTGGCTCCGGCAAGGAGGTTGCCACGACACCAACCACTGGTCGGTGGCGGCGGCCGCCGACAAGCGGTGACAGCTCCGCAAGCAAGATCTGCAAGATCCACCGCACCAAGGGCCACGACCTCCGTGAGGCTGCAAGAAGGTCGAGCAGCTTGTCGAACAGCCAGAGAGCTGAGTACGAGCGACGCGACAAGGAGAAGGCCTGGGAAGGTGCCGGGGAGCAAGCAAGAAACGTCCCGGCCGGGGAGGACGCCGCGGCAAGGCCAAGCAGCGACAAGGAGATCGACCTCCCCGCGGCCGCGACAAGGATGAAGATGATGACGACGACGAAGACATGGAAGACGACGATGCTGATGAGCAGGAGTTTCAGAAAGCCACAGAGGTTCTCTGCGTTGACGGAGGTGCTTCCCTGCATACCTCTCACCGCCAACTCAAGCAATGGATGCGGGAGGTCAATGCAGCGGAACCATCCAGAGTCACGCAAGCCTACGAAGTGGTCCAAGACGCCTATCATTTTTTATATTGAGGACCATCCTGATCGCATAACTGCGGTCGGGTGCCTGCCGATGTTGGTCTCACCAACCATCCGCAACCTCAAGGTCACAAAAATGTTAGTTGACGGCGGGGCCGGCTTGAATCTGATTTCCTCCGCGGTGCTCCAGAAGCTTCAAATCCCTGACAACGAGCTTGAAGAGACCGATACTTTCCAAGGAATCAATCCAGGAAGGAGCAAGCCGAAGGGGAAGATTACGTTGCCGGTGACATTTGGCAGCGAGCTGAACTTCAGGACTGAGAGGGTTACGTTCGACGTTGCCGATTTCCCATTGCCTTACAATGGGATACTTGGCCGCCCAAAGACTCGCCAAGTTCATGGCAGCCTCTCACTACGCCTACAACCTACTCAAGATGCCGGCCCGATAAGCGTCATCTCTGTCCATGGCGACAAGAAGGATGCCCTTATACGTGCCGACAAGATCTTTCGGGATGCACGAGCCCATGACAGATTGCCGAGACACTTGCCGCCGAAGCTCCCGGGGAAGAAGACCAAGTCCAAGTCCGGCAAGGGCTCGATGCTCACTCCGGCAAGCGCACCTCTTCGAGTGCTGCGCTACCGTCGAGGACGCACCATCGAGCTCCACCGGCAAGTGCAAGAAGATGGTGGCTCCGCCAAGACCAAGAAGGTGCCAGCCAAGGAGGACGGCATCGGTGGTACCTTCACCATCGCTGCCTCTCTCGACCCTAAATAGGAAGGCACGCTCGTTGCTTTCTCATGGGCGAATGTCGACGTGTTTGCATGGCAACCGTCGACATCCCCGTGTTCCTGTGAAAGTGATTGAGCACCGCTGGCCGTTTGTCCTCATGCGCGCCCGTCAAGCAAAAAGTCGAAGCAAGCAAAGGAGCGCCAAGAATTCATAGCGAAGAGATCAAGAAACCGAAGCAGCAGGCCTTGTCGAGGAGTGCTCCATCCCACGTGGTTGGCCAATCTCGTAGTCGCGCAAGAAGCAAATGGGAAATGGAGACTTTGTATTGACTTCACGGATGTTAATAAAGCTTGTCCCAAAGATCCATTTCCCTTGCCGCGCATTGACCAGATTGTTGACTCCACGGCTGGATGTGATTTGCTTTCGCTTCTTGATGCATACTCAGATACCATCAGATCTTCATGGCTGAAGAAGATGAAGAGAAGACCGCATTCATTACACCATGTGGCACATACTGTTTCATACGGATGCCTTCGGTTTGAAGAATGCTTTGGTTCAACATTTGCAAGGGTAGTCCATGACGCTTTTGAGCCGCAGATGCACGTAAATGTAGAAGCCTACATGGATGACATAGTGGTCAAGAGCAAGGACAAAGCAACTCTGGTTCAAGATTTGGACGAGACCTTTGCGAATCTGCGCAAGATCAACCTCAAGCTCAACCCCGAGAAGTGCGTGTTTGGAGTCCCTTCCGGCAAGCTTCTCGGGTTCTTCGTGTCTCAGCGAGGGATCGAAGCTAATCCCGACAAGATCAAGGCCATTGAGCAGATTGAAGCACCGAAGCGCGTCAAGGATGTACGAAGACTTGCCGGTTGCGTGGCTGCTCTCAGCAGGTTTATTTCTAGGTCTGCTGAGCGCGCCCTGCCATTTTTCAAGATTTTGAAAAGGCAGGTCCAATGAAATGGACTCCCGAAGCGGAGGCTGCGCTGCAGGACTTGAAGAGATACCTGTCCTCCACTCCAACACTTGTCGCACCTAAGCCACAAGAGAAGTTGTTTCTATATATAGCATCAACCAATCAAGTGGTTAGTGCTGCGTTAGTAGCGGAGAGGTAGGCGGATGACGAGCCAAAGAACCACGGCAAGCACATCCTGTGACAAGCGTGGGGCTTTCACGACAAGCTCTGGGTCCCGACAAGGATGAATCCGCAGACACATGAGCGATTACAGAAAAGGATGGTGCAGCGCTACCTACTTTGTCAGCCTCCTCCGCAGGGGCTAGATCGAGGTACTGGGCGTCAGAAATTGCTTTTCGCCTCCTCATGGCCTCGAGAAAGCTGCGCCATTACTTCCAAGCACATGAAATCACAGCTTGTCACTCGCTTTCATCAAGAGGATCTGCAGAATCCAGAAGCGGCTGTGCAGGATTGTCGAGTGGGCACTTTGGAGCTGTCAAGCTTTGGTCTCAAGTTTGAAAGCACATCAACTATCCAAAGCGAGCCTTGGCAGAATTCATAGCAGAATGGACGCCAACACGGATGAAGAAATTCCGGGACGAGCATTCCGCCAAAGAAGCAAGCAAAGAGTGGCTGATGTACTTTGATGGTGCCTTCTCGCTGCAAAGGCGCCCGGTGCTAGCGTCGCTTATCGCACCCACCGGAGAGCACCTCAAGTACGTTGTCCAGATGCACTTTCCCAAGGAGCAAGCCACAAACAATACTGCAGAGTATGAAGGTTTGCTTGCCGGTCTCAGGATCGCCGTGGACCTTGGGATCAAAAAGCTTATTGTCAGGGGTGACTCGCAACTTGTCGTCCGGCAAGTGAACAAAGATTACCAGAGTCCGTTGATGGAAGCCTACGTCGATGAAGTGAGGAAGCTGGAAGAGCACTTTGACGGCCTGCAAATGGAACATGTTCCAAGAGCTCGAGAATGATATTGCCGACGGCTTTGTCAAAAGCGCTGCACTTAAGTTGCTCGTGGAACCAGGGATTTTCGTGCTCAAGCCGACTCGACCAACCGTAACACCATCAACAGGACAAAGCAAGAAGAGGAAGTTGGCCTCTGGTGACTACTTTCCGGCCAGAGCTTCCCGAAGCCGTCGTTGCTAAAGGTCCCCAAGATCAACACCAGAGGTCTTTGAGGAGCGATGCTGCTCCTGCACCCTGTGGTTTGTTTCGTTGAAGAGACACTCGACAAGTCTTGCTCCGGCAAGCTTGTCGGGAGCATCAAGCTCGGCAGGCCGCAGGTCCTTGCCGTGGAAGCTGATGTTCCCACAGCAGCAGATGTGCCTTTAGTCCTTGTTGTCGAGCCGCAAGCTCCAAAGATGGGCGCAGCAGATTGTCCATTTCCTTCTGCAGAGAGAACTTCCCAAGAGCAAGAAGAAGCGGAAAGAGTAGCCCGGCGGTCAAGTATGTACCAGTTTGTCGACAAAGATACTGCATGTAAGAAGACTCAACGGTGTGAAATTGAAGTGTATTCCTGTGGAAGATGGATGAAGCTGTTGGCGAAGAGATACATGGAGGCATATGTGGTCACCACATTGGCGCCAAGAGCACTTGCCGGCAAAGCTTTGCAAAGAGGGTTTCTTCGGCCGACAGCCTCCGTGATGCAAGCGCACAAGTAACCAAGTGTGAAGCGTGCGGTTCCATTCCAAACAGATACACCAACCAGCTCAAGCTCTCCAGACGATCCCTTTATCCTGGCCATTTCGGTCTGGGCGCTCGACATCCTCGGCCCCTTCCCCCGAGCTGTCGGGGGCTTTGAGTACTTGTACGTCGCCATCGACAAGTTCACAAAGTGGCCGGAAGTGGAAGCAGTGAGGAAGGTGACGGCCAAATACCGGTCAAGTTCTTGGTCGATTGTTTGCCGCTTCGGATCCCTAACCGCATCATCACCGACAACGGCACACAATTCACGAGTCGCACCTTCATGCGACGCCCAAGACCTTGGCGCCAAGGTTCTGCTTGCTTCATTGCTCACCCGAGAAGCAACGGTCAGCGAGAGGGCAAATGCTGAAGTGCTGCACGGCTCAAGACCGTAACTTTCGACGGTGCTGCACAAGTGCGGAAGAAACCGGATCGAGGAGCTGCCGGTGGTTCTTTGGTCGATCAGACGACGCCAAATCGAGCCATCGCCGACACCCTTTGCTCTAGTCTATGGAGCAGAGGCAGTTCTCCCCACGGAACTTCAGATACGGATCGCCTCGAGTGCTCGCTTATGATGAGCTCGAGCAAGAGCAATCGCGACAAGATGACGCTGCTCCTCGAGGAGGATCGTCTTCAGGCCAGGCGAGCCGCTCGCTACCAACAAGCTCTGCGTCGCTACCATAGCTGCAGGGTTAATGCCGAAGTCTCGAGGAAGGCGACCTTGTTCTTCGGCGCGTTCGGTCGCCAAGAATTCAAACAAGTTGACGCCCGAAGTGGGAAGGCCCTTATCGGGTGAAACGAGTCACTAGGCCTGGCGCTTGTCCGCTTTGAGACCGAAGATGGCGTCCCGGTGAGCAACTCCTGGAACATTGAGCATCTTCGTAAGTTTTACCCATATAGGGCGCGGTTGTCGGAACCCGTTCGGCAACCACCTTTTTGTACAAGTCTTGCCGCAGCTTGCATGTAATCCTTTGTACAAAGCCGGGCGCAGACTTCTGCATCAAGAAAGCTCATATGTTGCGCACAGCTTGTCAAATTCATGCTTTCATCATTTTATTGCATGTTTTTGCTAACACTTTGTGCAACAACCACACCCGGTAAGCAGAATCGAGCCGCTAGGCTCCATAACGTTATTTCCTCTTCTTTTTCTTTTCTCAAAGAAAGGAAGGCTCCCTCGTGCTCGAGGAAGTTTCACCTCATCGGGAAGCAAGAGACAGAAAAGCTAAGTTGCCAAAGTTTGAGCAATCAATTTTTAAATTTTCAAGTTATCTTCCTCGAACGATAGAACTTTGTATGGAAAACCTGTATGCGAGAGGAACCGACTTCGCGGCTAGTCGCGCCTTTACTTTGTTTCGAGTCCGCTCAACAACTTAAGTGAGCTTATGACTAGTCGCGACAAGGTTGCTTTGTCGGAGGCAACCTTGCCGGAGGCTGGCGTTCACTTTTCGGCGCTTCGCGGCAAAAGTGCCCGCACCGACAAGTCCCCTAAATGCGTAAGGCGAAACGCATAAAGGAAGGAATCAAGTAGAGGAAATAACGTTGCATTGATCGATTCACCTAAGATAGAGTATATTACAGAATAACTTGTCGCTGATCTAACAAAGTTTTCTAAACATGATCAGCAGCGACAAGAGAAAGATAAGGTTGGCGGCCTAGTCCACGCGGTCGCCCTCAATCCGCTTGATCTTGTTCACCTTGTCCACAATGGGTGCGACAAGGGCTTTGAGCTCCTCCACGTTGGCTTCGGGCGGCAGGGATCGGAGGACGCCGTTAAGGTTGAGGCTCGGATTGCGGAAGGCCACCTTCATCAACACCTTCTCGAGGGCTCCCACGCAGACCTGGCGTGATTCCTCGGCCAGCTGCTTCGGGACCTCTTCTCGAGTCGCGGAGGCCCGTCCGCCACGCCTTTGAAGAATAAGCTGAGCTTGGCACTGGGTTGGAGATGCTTGTCGGAGGAGTACGCAAGGTCCGCCATCCCAGCTCCATCGGCTGCTAGGATGTCGGCGGCGGCGTCCACAAGACCTTCGGTCCGGTGCTCCACGCTCTCCCTCAAGGTGTTCTCGACGGAGACAGCATTCGCCAAAGAGCTCCTCCTTGGCCTTGATCGCCTCCAACAAGCCCACCTCCCGCTCTCTGGCGCCATCCAAAGTCTGCGTCAGAGCGGTCAGTTTCAGCTCCAGATCTGCCTTGGAATCCTTGGCGGCGTCGAGCTCCTTGGCCCAGTCAGCGAGACGGCTCTGCAGCTTGCCAAGGGTGTAGGCGTCCTTCTCGCGCTCACGCTTGAGCACGGCAAGCTCTTCGCCACTCTTCTTGAGGGTGGCCTCCAGCTGTGCCACCTTCGCCTTCAGCTCTTCCTTGGCGGCCTCGGTGGCTGCGGCAGCGTCCTTCGCTTCCTGAAGCGCCCCGCCAAGCGACTCCTCGCGTGCGGCAAGGTCTTCTCCGTGGCTGTCCAGATTGACCTTCCGCTGCGCCACCGCTTTCTGCTGGGCGAAGCTTCTCGGCAGCCACCGCTGCTCCTCATCACCGCGGCCTTCTCAAGGATGAAGGCCGTGCGCTCTCATGAAGCTGCCCCAGCGCTTCCGCCACGTCGCGGAGGGCTTCTTTGTTGGCGCCCGGAGCTCCTCGGCGCTTCTCCATATCCGCTCCCGCCCTCGCGACAAGGGCTTCCCGGGTCTCCAACTTGGCCTGCCGGGTGCGGTAGAGCGACAACAGCTTCTTCAGCAGCTCCTCCTCCTCAGACTCGCCGCTGCTGCTGCTTGGCGCGTCCACCAGCGTCGGCCAGCGGAGGCGAAGCAGCTTCGCCGTCGAAGGTTTCTCCCTCGACCGGGCGCCTGAGCTCGGCTCCTGTGGGAGCTTGATGAAGACGCCTTCTCCGGCCTTGGTAGGCACGGTGGGGCTCCTCGGAACTGGCCTTGCCCAGCTGGCAGAAATCGGCTGTCGGTGTATGCGCGCTTGCCGCTCCTGCGGCCTCGAGCCGTCGGTCACGATCGCCCGACCCCTCGCCGGCCTCCGCGTCGGCAGCCTCGGTGGCCTCCTCGCCGACAGGCTCGTCGGCGACGGCCTCTTCCTCCACGACGATGACCTCTTCTTCTTCGACGGCGGCCTCGTCGGTGTTGCCGCGCGTTTCCTCCTCGCCGGCGGCCTCGACCTCCATCAGGTCTGTGTCAGACGAAGAAAGAGCAGTCAAGCAGATATTCAAAAAAGAGAAATAAAAGAAAGCAAGCCCAAGGGAAAATTTTCGCGTAAGGGAGTTACCTGCAACGGGATCCGCAGCTATGACCTCGACCACTGGAGGGTCACTGGCGCCGTCCCTTGCCGGGGTGGCCTCCCTTGCCGGGGTGGCCTCCCTTGTCGGAGGGAGCTCCCTTGCCGGGGAGTTCTCCCTTGGCGGCGTAGTGGCGCCGGGCAGGATCTCGGAGGCGGCTTCTGAGCCCTCCTGATGAGGCTGCTCTGCTCCTACACAAGCAAACAGTTAGATATCAAGAAGAAGGAGCACCCCACACACCTAATAGTAAGAAGAAAACTGCACACTTACCTGGGGGCTGTCTTTGGGCTGCTCTGGGAAGGGTTGTGGTCCGGCAAAGGCGGTCTCAGACGCGTCCCCGCCGCCACAGGAGAATCGTCCTCGACGACCGTCGGGATCTTGGCCCTCTTTGCCGCTCTCTGGGCCAGCGTCCTGAAAAGGAAAGAGTCCAGAACGAAGCAAATCAGATTCAAGATGAAGCAATAAAAATTGAAGAAATACAAGCACGAGTCTCAAGAGCTTACTCTTCGCCTTCCTCCTCGGAGCTGAGCGCGGAGAAGTCAAACTCGCCCGCCTCGGTGCGATGAGGCGGGGAGTGGGCTCTCTTGGCCGCTGGCGGAGGCGTCGGCGGTGGCTCGAGAAGATTCCGCCCGGTTGTCGGCTGCGGTGTGAGGCGCTCGCGGCAACCTCGCTTGCCGCGGTGGAAGCGCGTCGAGCGGCGCTTGCTGTGGGCGGTCTGCCGCCCGACTGCCTCCAACCCTGCGGAGATGCCTCCTCGGCGGGGCCGGGCTCGTGGCGGCAAGTCGCTTGGCGGAGGAGAAGCGCCTCGGCGGGTCCACCCGACCCGGCCTCGGGCTCGACAAGCTCGTCCTCCTCGCCGGCGACCTCCCTCGCCGGGCAGCTTGCCGCCTTTGCGCGTCCGCCTCCTCCACGGTGAACCCGAAGGCTCCAGCGGCTGCTGGCCGCCTCCTCCTCCACTGGTGGCGACCCTCGCCATCTCCTGGTCGGTGGTGTCGCGGGTGAGCCTCTTACGCTTTCGTCGGCGCGGATCGGCACTTCTTCTAAGTCATCAAAGAGTTGCTGCACGATCTCGTTGGGGGCTCTCGCCATGTTGGGACGATTCCGTGGGAGTCGCGACGGTGGCATCATGGCGCGAATGCGGTCGGCGCCGAAGTTATTGCACAAAGGACGACTCCACCGCGGCAACCTGAACCACTCGGATGTTCGGGGTCGTTCTTGAACAGCTCGAGCAGACTGAATCCAGCTCCATGACGGTGAAGTTCCAATTCAGGCCCAGCGTGATCTCATGATGTCCGCCGTGACTCGAACTCCCAAGCAGGCCTCCTCCTTTCCCCGCAAGGGAGGCGGCGGCGGCGAATGAAGTTCGCGCCAACCGCGCCGACGGTCAACCCGGCAAGCCCGAGGCGCAGAATTGGTCACATCTATCTTGACTTCGCGTCCTCCGTGTAAGTTACTCCAATCCCTGCCGCGCACTATTGGGGTTTGGCGACGGCGGTGAAGGCTGCGGTTATCCTCTACGACCCAAAGACCAGTTGGCTCTCCACTCCTCCCACTTGTTCCGGAACTCCCCTCTAGGTAGGCCTCTTTCTTGCCGATCCTAGAGACCCGAGCTATCCCTCCGGCAAGTGGCTCTCCTCTCGACGCTGGGAACAAAGAAATGGCGGAAGAGTGCCACGTTCGGTGGACTCGACAAAGTTTTCGCACAAATGCGCGAAAACCGCCATGGTCAAGACGGCGTTGGGGGTGAAATCAAGGAGGCGGAGGCTGAAGGTGTTCATTATGTCGCAAAAGAACACGGAAAACGGCGGGCAAAGACCGCAATAGAAGAAAAGGGCGAAGAAAGGGTACCCTGTTGGGGCCAAATCAGCGGCGGAGGCAGGGAGCACCCTCGTGCGCGGATGCGCACGAGTCTCCGTCGACCGTAAAAGGTAGAAGACGTCCCGCAGCTCCCGTGCGCCGAGCTGCGGGGGGAAGATGGCTCGCTCCTTGCGCAGCGCCGCGATCCGCTGCGCCTCGACCGACTTGACGCCCTTCTCCTTATCGGCCTTCGGAGCCATGGCGAGGGGGCGGAGGAGGTCGACGGCGGTGAGTGTGCTTGTGGCGAAGGGGGCGGGCGCTGCTCTTCGCACCGGAGAAGAAGAGGGAGCGGCGGTGGTTTCTTGACAAGACAGCAATGGCGGGGTGGTCGGCCTGCCTGCTTCCTCCGCTTATAAAGGGGAGGAGGCGGACGTTCGCTTATATTAATAAAGAACCCCCACGACCGCGCCCACGATCTTCGCACGACGCCACGTCCGTGCGTGCCGTTAGTGGGGATCGTGGTGGGTCCGGCGAAGTGCGGCGTGGTCGAGGCCGGCGTGTCCGTGCTGCGATTACGGGCCTGGCCCGACAAGCGCTTCGGCACCGTGCTGCCCAGGCCCGGGGGCTCCTGCCGGTGTACTAGAGTAGGGGTACCCTAGTATCCCGTACTCGTGCCGCAGACGATTGCAGACACCAGCGGCAAGGTTTGCCTCGTCACCGCCAATATCCTCCGTGGCTCCTTTGGAGCCATTCAAGAACAAAGTATTTGATTGAGAAGACAAGGCCCGACAAGAGGAGCTTGTCGGGAAGGCCACTCGAGCACGCAGAAGACAAGGCCCGGCAAGAGGAGCTTGCCGGAAGGCTTGGAGCGCGACAAGCCGGGCGCGACAAGGATTCGCGGCAAGGCGCTTGTCAAGGCATGCAACTTCTCTCCGTCTCCGCTCCAGCTCACCCAAATGACGTGTCGCCATGGGACCATTCCATGCGCCACAGGTCGGCGGCTGTGCAGCCAGCGGAGAGCAGCGATAAGCGGCGACAGGCTCGCCATCGTGGCGGCGGAGGCGCACTGACGGCCTCTGTTATTACTGTTTGGGGCGACAACGACGGGCATTTATTGCTTTTGTCCCTTGCCGTCGAGTTAGGTATTTTGCACTCGCATAATCGTTCAAGTAGGTGTACCAACTCCTGTTTTACATTTGTACCCCGTCTATGTTGCCACCACGGAGACCCTTGAGCATATAAAAGGAGGCCCGAGTGCAACGTAGAGGAGGTTCGGTTGGTTCGGTTCATTCGACTCACCAGAGACCAGAGACACTCACGCTAGGTTTTGTAGCCTGCATTGCTCCCTAGCAAGAACACAATAGATCAAGCAAGCAACAGTAGGAGTTTTATCTCTCCGGAGAGCTCCGAAGCTGGGTAAACTGCTCATGTGCATCGCCTCGATCCGCTCTTCGCGCGATCTCCGCCCCCCTCCGAACCACAAGGGGCCTGCTCTGCCGGCCCCATAGGTGTTCGTGGGTACGATCAGCCTCCCCGACAGTGAGACAAGCCAAAGAAGCAGTGAGGAAATTCAATGAAGACTCTGCTACTGCTGCTGCCACTGAGGCCTCTGTCAAGCCTAGAAAATCAATGACAAAGAAGCCCGCTCACAAGCCAAGTGCTTCACCAACTGTGCCCTCACGGACAAGTTCCTCAGCAATGCCCTCACGGCCAGGTTCTTCAAAGCCCTCACGGCCAGTTCCTCATTCTGCTCTTGCTCCTCCAAAATCCTCAGCTCCTCCTCCAAAGTCCTCAGCTGCTCCGGCAAAGTCCTCAGCACCTGTACATCTGGCCATGTGCCAAAGGACTGCAGGCATCTCTATTGCTTCTGGTGTCTCAAATGAGTTCCTCATTGCACCAAACGCCTTCATCAGGCCCCACTCCGCTGAAGACAAAGGCAATGGCTGGTCGAGGTCCTCGACCAAGTCCAAAGAAGAAACAGGTTGCCTTCCAAGTGCCATCTGACGATGAAGCTGATGATGATGAACTTGCAGAAATCATCAGAGACAGACAAGAAAGGGCCGCTAGAGCCAAAGGCACACCTGTGCCACTACTTTTGGATCCAAGGGCGATCCTCGATTACATTGATCTCTGGCACAAGGATCCAGACACCCCTATGCCTGATTTTCATTTGACTCTGGCCAAAGTCACATCTTGACCCATTTCATCACCGAAGAGAAATGGAAATTTGAGAAGGCTAGGAAGATCAAGAAGGCTCTGGGCCAGGAAAGAGAAGTTCACGAGGAAAACGTTGTCAAAATGACAACCGATGAACTCCTCAAGATCGATCTGAAATCAAAGCCCTCGTGATGACTTGATGCTTATTATGTTGATTGGCAAGGAGCCAAAGTCAGATTTGTCAACCTGACTAAGAAGTTCACCAATGTTGCAGCTCCAACGCAACAAGAAGTTCTTCAGGCTGGAGCCTCTGCTCGACCCCATCAAGAACATGCCAGGCCTGATGATTTTCAACCTCTTGAAGAAAATGCTAGTTCGAGGGCTGATGACTCCATTCCGGCCATTGAAGAAATTGCCGTGGCATCCACTAGTGGTGCGCTTTGAAGAAATCGAAGAAGTCAGGGCAACCGCATCGATTCTTTGAGGAAATTCAAACAGATTCCTCAGCTCCTCCCGCGCCTACACCAACTCCTATCCTTCCATCTGCATCATATGTGAAGAAGACCAAGGCTGAAGAGCGAGCTGCAGTGAAGAAAAGGAAAGCATCAGCTGCTTCAGAGTCTTTAGCTCCAAAGAAGATGAAGCCTATGACAAGCTCGTTCGAAAATCCGATTGATGCTGTTCCGATTTCCACCATGCCATCAAAGGACCTTGTTCCTTTTGGTGAAAAATATGTGATCCCTAGCGGATCTGATGAATAAAATCATTCTGCTGCTTCGTCAGAGCAGATTGATGAAGAAATTGAAGTGGATGCGATCCCTTCACCACCTGTTGTTTCCTCGCCAATGCCTCAGTTCACAGCCAAAGAGGCTGGCATTGAAGAAATTGAAGATGAAGACGTGGATATTGGATGCACTACGCCTGTGATGAATGATGACTTTTGGGAAAGTCAGCATCCCAATTCTCCACTCTTCACCCCAATACAACAAATACCTCAGTCCCCTGCACCAACTGTTCATTTGGCTCAAGAAACTCATCCCACCTCGTGCATGCATGAAGAAATTCCGGCCACTAGTCTTTGAAGAACCTGCTGCTGCTGATCCTTTGAACACGCAGACTACAAATGAAGAGGAACCAGAAAATCCTCAGCCTGAATAACCTGAGATTGCGATTCCTGAGGTAGTGATGCAACTCACTGACACTCCTCTGCCAAAAACAAAGGATCCATTCTCGCGCAAGCAAAAGTTCAAGGCTGAAGACTTCTTTGGCGAGCATGTTTTCTTCATCGATTACAACCCTTATGATTACGCGCGCATAAGGAAGAGGCGTTTACGACTGCTAGTCAAGCCAATTTCTATTCCTCTGTGCTATTCAACAAAGACAAAGTCTTCGATCATGCACACATTCCTCACGTGGACATGGAATCTCGGCCGGGCTTCAAGCCAGTCCTCAGTGTTCTTCACGATGCCGGATTGCTGAATTTCTACACTGACATCTGTGATTGGAATGAAGAACTCATTCTTCAATTCTATGCGATGCTGCACATCACAGGAAATTTTGAAGATGTGAACTCATGGGTGCTGGACTGGATGTCAGAAAATACTCACTACAAGGCACCAAAGAATCGAATTGCTTTGTGCCCTCCCACTCGATCCTCCCTTGATGGTGCTCGTTGCATCTACAACGAACCGGAGCTTACAAATCATTACATGCAAGTCTTGATGAATCCTTTGAAGCCGTGGCAGGCCCCTCGAACCAAATTCCTCGTCAAGGAATTATCAGATGTGCCTCGGATTTGTCTATCGCATTCTCGACGAAGACAATGAGTCCTATCAAAGGCCACGACTCAAATGATGAAGAAGTCGTTGGCATCATGAAGAATATGTTTTTCAATATCATTCATGTATGCTCCTGGCCAACTTCCATGATTTCTTCATGAGGAGTCTGGAGAATATTGCTATGTCACCATTTGAGCTGAAGCCTTATGCACCATGGATTATGAGGTTCATCAGGACAAGGTCTTCACTCAATTACAAGGCTGATACTCTAAACCACTACAGCTACTTGTCTCCAATTGAAGTCCTCAAATGGACATTTTCCTCAGCTGATGACAAAGGCAAGGCAACTGTTGTGATATATGAAGGCATTCGCCCATTGGATGGTCAATTTCGCAAGGCTGCATCCTACTCCACCAATGATGACTCTGCCACACATGATTCTACCGCCAACAACTCTGCCAAGCAAAATCCTCAAGCTTACAAAGACTTGTGGTGATGACTGATCGTGAGTTACTCCTCAGTCTTCATCAGAAAGTTGATCGCAATCATGAATGGGTCAAGCGTCAGTTTGGTTCAATTCTTCACAACATGACCTCAACACACAATGCAGCGAAGAAAAACCAATACTACCTCCATGAAACCTTCAACCGTACCTGGGCTGTTCTATCTCATGTCTACAGCGCAGAAGATCTAAAGAAAATGGGTCTCAAGGAAGAATTTGACTGGTCTGCACCTCCAATCAAGAAATTCAAGAAGGTCAAGGTTCCCTCCTTGGTGGCCAGCTCCTATTCTTCATCGCGCGACATCGATTTAAAAATGAAGACTTGGGCGACATCTTGGCAGCCCTACTACGACAACCGACCTCGACAACGCTGGCGCTCCTCCATCAACTTGATATTCTTCAGGGGTGTTAGTCCTCAGTTTCGATCCTTTTTGTCATTCGATGACAAAGGGGGAGAAATTTGAGTTAGTCTTCAAGCGGGTATATTATATGGGCATTTTTCTGCTAAGTTACAACTCTCGCTCTTGTGAAACTTTTATTGGATCGAGTTGTAATCTTAAACCCGATGGTGCTCTGATACTTTTGATGTGTTCCTCTGCATGCTTATTCTTCGTTATATGTTAATACACGCATCTTTGAATTACATCGATCACCATATTTCATCATGCATTTCAAATTCTTCATATTATATGTCAAATGCGTGTATGAATTAGAAGATATAGGGGGAGATCTCCATGATTCAACTCTTCAAATGCGCATGGCCTCAAAAGCAAATTCCTCACTATGCACATCTTCAGGGGGAGTTCTTCTATATCTTACAATCAAATTCCTCAATATCAGTATTTACACTTCATATGTTTGTCCCCATTGAAAACTTAACCTATATTGTCATCAGTCACCAAAAAGGGGGAGATTGTAAGTGCATCTAGTGCCCCTTAGTGATTTTGGTGTATTGAAGACTTATAGGCTAAGGGACTAATGTGTTTATGAGTGTACACAGGTCTATAAGTCTATGAGGAGTTTCATATTTACAGAGAAAGTCGACCCCTAAAAATGAAGTTCTTCGTCTGAAGACTTTGGTATTCTGAAGACTTTCTGAAGACTTTGAAAGTGAAGAAATTGGTGTGACCTTAAAGACTTGGTATTCATTTGAGGAACATGAAGCGTGAAGACTTTTGTTTTCATAGTTTCGTTTTCTCTTTCTTGAGTCATAGGAAACACTGTGCTGTTAAAGGGGGTCAAGGAATTACTAAGGAAAAATTTCCATGTGATGCTCAACTCAAAATCCTACACCTACCAATCCCTTCGAGTGAAGCCTTTGGAAATCTCATACAGTTCAGTCAATTTCTTCAAAGGTGAGACGAAGTTCTTCCGGTCTCACGAGGAATATGTTCGACTAAGGAGTTAGGAATTCGCCAAAGGCGGATTGCCTACATAGTGAGGAACATGATAGCCCCGAGGAATTTGAGAGTCAAATTTCCGACCCGTTCTTGTCTGTCTTGGCCACCTGTCCCAAAATATCTTATCTACCTAACGGTCATATCATTGAAGGGCATTTATGTCTTATCATGTCGGGCTGCTCCCTAGGCTATAAATAGCCGCCCCTACAACCACTAGCTGGTTGGCTGCTCCGAGAAACCGACACTTGTCATTTGAGAGCATCCCATCCTCCGAGGACTTTGAGCGAAAATCATCGAGTGAGGAAAACCCAAACCCAAACACCTACAAACCCAAAGTGATTGAGCATCAGAAGAGATTGATCCTGCGTGGATCCAACGCTTGTTACCTTTGAAGACTGTGCTTCTTCCAGACGGTTAGGGCGTCATGGTCTAGAGCATCCAAGAGGAATTGTGGATCGCCGAGTGACCGAGTCTGTGAAGGTTTGGAAGTCGCTCAAGACTTACCATGAGTGATTGGACAAGGTCCGTGCGACCTTAGTTCAAGGAGAATACGGTGAGGACTTGGTGTCCCGAGCTGCGTGCTCGGCCGATCGGGTGTCCGGACTGTGTCCTCGAGTTTAAATACTCACCGCTCCAACCAGACGCATAACCGAGACCGCAATTGGAACTGGTATACCAAATCATTGTCTTCACCAAGCTTACTGGTTCTATTTCCTCGACTCCTTCATTTCCTCATTACTGTGTTGAGTGCTTCATCATATATGTGTTTGAAGACTTTGACTGATGACTTTCTCAATTTCCTCAGTTAAATTTCTTCAGTCTGTTTGTCTTCATCTTGTGTTATCCTAATTACGCTTTCTGTACTCTGTGCTTGTCTTCATTTCATCATGATGACTATGTCTCAGATTCTGTTATGCTTACTCGAGTACTTATTCATTGCAAGTAGTTCTTCGCCAAGGAATTTCCTCACCGGCAAATTCCTCAGTGAAGAATTCATAAAAATCGCCTATTCACCCCCCTCTAGTCGATATAACGCACTTTCAATGGGTGACACGATGGTTTTAGCGAGTTCGGGCCTCTCACAGTGGAGATAACAACCCTATGTCTCGTGCTCCGGAGAGGCTTTGTTTTATCTTAGTATGTATCCGGAGATTACAATGAGAGAAGAACGGATCCCCGTAGTCCTGAGACTAATGGTGAAAAAGAGAGAGAGAGATGGAAGAAAAGAGCCTGCCTGAGCTAGTGGTGGGGGTGGCTTATATAGAGTGTGCCACCCCCTCACCTCCTATGTTACAAAGTGGGGCATGAATGCCATGATGCCAGATCACTACCAAGCCTTCACTATGAGAATGATGCTTTGACTGCTTTGCTGCCTACTGGTCTTCGTATGCCCGAGTGAGTCGTACGGTCGAGTGGTGAACTGTTATCCGAGTGGATGGTATGCTGCTTGGTCGAGTGGATAGTATGCTGTTTGCGCGAGTGGATAGTATGCTGCTTGTCCGAGTGATAGTATGTCTGTATGAAATTTATCTGGACCCACATGTTGTGTGGACCCCATGCTTTATGATATTTTGACCCTTCGTGGGCCTACCTGTTATGTGTGTCCTCAACATTAGCCCCCGAATCAATTGCGATTTTGCAGAACGAGTTTGTGAAAGACACAATTTGGCTCCGAGTGATTACAGAAATACTCGCACTGGCCATCGTGCTTTCGTGACAACCAAGGTTTGAACAAAATCTCAATGGATTCTGCATCGCATTTCCCAGCTGATCTGGGGTAAGTGCCCGCGAGGAGCAACTTGGTGACATTCGATCATCTCTCGGAAGAGGTTAACTTGTGATTAGAGTATGGATGTGTCATTAAATCCGGGCAACAAGATTGATGCATGGACTGCTCTCTCGGAGTGATGCCATTCTTATCCCGAAGGAACGTCAATACGAGTCGGTTCTAGATCCAAACTTATGAGTTTCACGCTTTGAGTACTAGAAGAAGGCTCAAAACAGGTCCACGGAGGAGCGTTAAACTCACCTTATAGCAATTTTTCTTGGTAGCCGACAGGAGCCTTAGAACTTGTTTGTTTGTTGTTCGCCACTCGGACTGCCGCATCGAAAGTGGAGATTACTCCGATGGGGGGCACGCTGAGTGCACCCACCGGGTGTAGTCCTCGAGACCCGCCGATCGGCGGCGATCATGGGGTCTAAGAGAACTAAAAATCTTCTTAGCTGGTACTGATAGAACTTGTTCCTGTCCGCCTCGGAGGTCGAGTGGTACTTGAGGATCTGGTACTGGTCTAGCTTGCCCTTCCTCAACTCGGAAGTCGTGTAGCACTTGATTGATCCGCAGATGGTCTTGCATCAAGCACAATTTTTCTTTCTGAGTTCTCTCTAGCTTGCCCTTCCTCAACTCGGAAGTCGTGTAGCACTTGATTGATCCGCAGATGGTCTTGCATCAAGCACAATTTTTCTTTCTGAGTTCTCTTCCAGTGGGGGCACGCTGAGTGCACCCACTGGGTGTAGTCCCCAAGCCTCTGTCAGATAAGATGAGTCGGGCAGAGGGTTTAAGTCTCCTCGTAAACCTCCACACAGTCGACACGGTAAATATCTTTTAGTCTGGAATTGAGTCAATCGGATGCATCTTCAGGCGCTTGACATGGTAAATAAACTCAGCCTGGAACTGAGTCAGTCGGACTGATCTTCGTGCACTCGGCACGGAATAAATTCAACCTGGAACTCGGTCAAGCAGGTGAATCTTCGTGCTCTCGGCATGGTGAATGAATTCGTTTTTGAAACTGCCGACTGTAGAAAAAAGCTGGACACTCCAGGGAGTAATCGTTCCAGTAGTACTTCTTATATTGACCATTAGATTTTGTGTGACAGGGGTATTTGTAAGAGTACATTGTATCCGTAGAGGAACTTCATTTTCACCCTTTTGCATGAAAGGGGTATTTGTCCGAGTGGACATGCTTCCCGACTGATCAGGGTATGTTGACTGCAAGGAAAATTTTGGTGGCATTTGTATGTCTCCAGGAGGAGATAGACTAGTGGTCTGACATGGACGTGCCATGAAACCCAAGTGACGAGGCTAGTGTGTGGGCTGAATCTCTGGAGAGAGGCCACTCATTATCCCGGGGAAACATCAGCACATGCCATCTCTGAGTCCAAGTTTGTGAAACTGCCTTGGAGCCTAGGATAGGGCCAAGTGTATCCATAGAGGAGCGCTGTTTTCACCCTTTTGCATTCCTGAAGATGACTTTAGGTAATAATTTGGGCGATCATCCGAGTGGACAGTACTACCCTTATAGATTTTCGGCAGAACGAGCATGTATGGTCAAAAAGTTATTCCTGATGTGATCAATGGGTTGATTGAATGGGCGTAACCCCTGAGGGCGGCATGGCCAATGGATGTGCGTAGCCCCCGAGTGATGCTCAAAAAAGGTAAGCTTGCTATAGAGTGTGATATGAGGTTTGATCATATGAGTAACTTAGTCGTTCCCATGTTGGGGGTGTAGAGGTAAGGACATGTCCAACAGATGGTGACGCGCGAGGCGGCTGAGGGGCGATGATGTGTACAACCGAGTGACGACGCGCGGGGCGGCTGAGTGGTGAAGACGTGCCCAACTGAGTGGCGACGCGCGGGACAACTGAGTCATGATGTGCCAGGTGGCCGAATGATGAAGACGTGCACAACTGAGTGACAACGCGCGGGGCAGCTGAGTGATGAAGACGTGCACCACCGAGAGGCAACACACGAAGCGGCCGAGTGGTGAAGACGTGCACAACCGAGTGGCGCGGTGCAGGTCGGCCGAGTGAGGATGCGCGAGCTGGCCGAATGATGAAGACGTGCACAACTGAGTGGCAATGCGCGTGGCGGCCGAGTGGTGAAGACGTACACAACCGAGAGGCGATGCACGGAGCGGCCGGGTGGTGAAGACGTGCACAACCGATTGACGCAGTGCGGGACGGCCGAGTGAGGATGCGCGAGGTGGCCGAGTGAAGATGCGCGAGGTAGCCGAGTGAAGGACTACGTGTCCAGCCAAGTGGTGATGCGCAGGGTGGTCGAGTGATAGATTGCGTGTCCAGCCAAGTGGCTGAAATGGTCTTCGAAGGAGTTAGCCAGATGCTTTCGAAGCTAATGTAGCGACGAGGTCGGTGTAGTGTGGTTGCGACACAACAATTCCGACATGACAACTGAGTCTGAGTAGGGATGAAGATGGCGTGCAGAGCGTCTGGGTGATTACAAAACTTGTCAAAGTGGCGGATCGAATGCACTTGTTGAAGTGAAGGATCTGATTGGTGATGAAGCACTCGACCACTCAGGAGAGTGTCATTCCAAATGAGCTGCAGCCCCCGAGTGTGGCGTAGCCCCCGAGCGTACTACATGCTTCGACAACGGACATGTCGGAATACGGGAAATATAGTTTTGAATGGATAATTTGCAATTCATCGAGTCGGACTCGGGTAAAGATGAGGAGAAGCTTCCGAGTGATGCTCGAAAGAGGCAAACTCGCAAAAAGAGTGATGTGTGAAGTTTAATTATAAAAGGGACTTATCTGTCTCATGCCTGACGAGGTCTATATCATTGATACGATGAAGAGTATTCCACAGAGGGATTGGCCGGATGTATTTGAAGTCAACAGAGCGACAAGGTCGGTGTGGTCGTGTGATATGTCTCCGTCGTATCTACTTTTCCAAACACTTTTGCCCTTGTTTTGGACTCTAACTTGCATGCTTTGAATGGAACTAACCCGGACTGACGTTGTTTTCAGTAGAATTGCCATGGTGCTATTTATATGCAGAAACAAAAGTTCTCAGAATGACCTGAAACTCCACAGAACTTATTTTTGAAAAATAATAAAAATACTCAAAGAAGAATCCATGTCAGGGGGCCTCCACCTGTACACGAGGGTGGGGGCGCGCCTGCCCCCCTGGGCACACCCCCTGCCTCGTGGGGCCCCTGACGATCCACCGACCTCAACTCCAACTCCATATATTCGTGTTCGGGGAGGAAAAAATCAGAGAGAAAGATTCATCGCGTTTTGCGATATGGAGCCGCCGCCAAGCCCTAAAACCTCTCGGGAGGGCTGATCTGGAGTCTGTTCAGGGCTCCGGAGAGGAGAATCCGTCGCCGCCGTCATCATCAACCATCCTCCATCACCAATTTCATAATGATCACCGCCGTGCGTGAGTAATTCCATCGTAGGCTTGCTGGACGGTGATGGGTTGGATGAGATTTATCATGTAATCGAGTTAGTTTTGTTAGGTTTTAATCCCTAGTATCCACTATGTTCTGAGATTGATGTTGCTATGACTTTGCTATGCTTAATGCTTGTCACTAGGGCCCGAGTGCCATGATTTCAGATCTGAACCTATTATGTTTTCATGAATATATGTGAGTTCTTGATCCTATCTTGCAAGTCTACAGTCACCTACTATGTGTTGTGATCCGCAACCTCAAGTGACAATAATCGGGACCACTCCCGGTGATGACCGTAGTTTGAGGAGTTCATGTATTCACTATGTGTTAATGCTTTGGTCTGGAACTCTATTAAAAGGCGGCCTTAATATCCCTTAGTTTACAATAGGACCCCGCTGCCACGGGAGGGTAGGACAAAAGATGTCATGCAAGTTCTTTTCCATAAGCACGTATGACTATATTCGGAATACATGCCTACATTACATTGATGAATTGGAGCTAGTTACATGTCACCCTATGTTATGATCTGTTACATGATGAACCGCATCCGCATAATTCTCCATCACCGATCAAATGCCTACGAGTTTTTCATATATTGTTCTCCGCTTATTTACTTTTCCGTTACTCTTATTACAATCACTACAAAACCCAAAAATATTACTTTTGCTATCATATCAAGTTACTTCCATACTACTTTGCTACTAAACACTTTGCTGCAGATACTAAGTTATCCAGGTGTGGTTGAATTGACAACTCAACTGCTAATACTTAAGAATATTCTTTGGCTCCCCTTGTGTCGAATCAATAAATTTGGGTTGAATACTCTACCCTCGAAAACTGTTGTGATCCCCTATACTTGTGGGTTATCAAGACTATTTTCTGGCGCCGTTGTCCGGGAGCATAGCTTTATTCTTTGAGTCACTTGGGATTTATATCTGCTGGTCACTCTGAAGAACCTGAAAGACGCAAAAACAAAAATTTATCCCTCAACTACGAGGGAGGTAAGGAACTGCCATCTAGCTCTGCACTTGATTCACCTTCTGTTTTGAGTAAGCTTGCGACATCTTAACCTACTTCTGCTATTAATTCTGATATGTCGCATGTTATTGATGATGCCACTTCTGCTATGCACGATACTTATGATGAAACTACTTCTATGCTTGATACTACTGCGCCACTTGGTGAATTTCTTGATGAACAACTTGCTAGGGCTAGAGAGAATGAAATTATTGAAACTGATAATATTGAAGATAGTGATGATGAAGACTCTCTCCCTAATAAATATGAATTACCTATTGTGCCTGAGGGCTATGTTCTGGATGAAGAATTTGCTAGAGCTATTTTAGCTTGCAATGATAGATATGATCTTAAGAAGTTATTAGCTAAATGGAAGTAGCAATCTCTTAATGCTAGAATGAAACCTAACCCTGCTTTTGCTACTTCACCTATCTGTGTTACTGATAAGGATTATGAATTCTCTGTTGATCCTAATATAATTATTTTGGTTGAATCTGATCCTTCTTTTGGCTATGAATCTGAAACTGTTGTGGCATATCTTACTAAATTAAATGATATAGCCACCCTGTTCACTAACGATGAGAAATCTCGCTACCTTTATACCCTTAAAATATTTTCGTTCTAATTAAAGGGTGATGCTAAGATATGGTTTAATTCTCTTGATCCTGGTTGTGTGCGTAGCCCCCAGGATATGATTTATTACTTCTCTGCTAAATATTTCCCTGCTCATAAGAAACAAGCTGCTTTAAGGGATATATACAATTTTGTGCAAACTGAAGAAGAGAGTCTCCCACAAGCTTGGGGGAGGCTTCTCCAATTACTTAATGCTTTGCTCGATCATCCTCTTAAGAAAAATGAAATACTTGATATCTTTTATAATGGACTAACCGATGCTTCCAGAGACCACCTGGATAGTTGTGCTGGTTCTGTTTTTAGGGAAAGAACACCGAATGAAGCTGAAATTCTATTGAATAATATGTTGACAATTGAAAATAATTGGACACTTCCTGAGCCAACTCCTGAGCCTATTCATAAACCAACTCCGAAGAAGAGAGGTGTTCTATTTCTCAGTCCTGAAGATATGCAAGAGGCAAATAAATCTATGAAAGAAAAAGGTATTAAAGCTGAAGATGTTAAGAATTTACCTCCTATTGAAGAAATACATGGTCTTAATTTACCGCTTTATTGCAGAAACATATGATCTTAATCCATCACCTATTGAAGAAACTCATGGTCTTGATAACCCGACACAGGTAGTAAAGGTAAATTTTCTCTATAGATTTGATGAAGGTGATATTCCTCACTATAAGTCTGCTAGACAATGCTTAGAAGAGTTTGATAATTTTATTGTCAAACAAGAAAACTTCAATGCTTATTTTGGTAGACAATTGAAATACAATTCCGATACGCTTGAACACTTGGGTGATTATATGTCTAGAGTCAAAGGTGAACTTAAACTCATTAGTAAACATGCTTCTATGGTTACCACTAGGGCTGTACCAAAAGCTCATAGCTCACGAGCTTAATGAGCGCTTGATAGTTCAGCTCATTAAGCTCGGAGCTCGCTTCTTAATGAAAAGAGCCAATCATTGATTTCAGCTCCTTAAGCTTAACGAGCTTAACGAACGAGCTAACGAGTTTCACGAGTAGCTCGTTAAGCTCGTTAGTAGCAACATAACACATATTTTCAACTTACGTGACATACTTTTTGTTGCACCTCAGCCCATCAACTCAATCTAATAGCCATATGCGGCAACAAACTAGTGCATTTATTTTTGTAGTCACCATATTTCATCTTGAAAACCACACCTACACATTTATCCTGTATATCATAACACATTATAATCTATTAACGAGCGCTCGCGAGTGCTCACGAGCTTAACGAGCTTCAAACGAGTCGAGCCGAGCAGGGTTTTCTGCTCGTTAATTTTAACGAGCTTAACGAGTCGAGCCTAAACGAGCACGAGCTTAACGAGTCGACCTGCTCGTTAGTCCATCCCTAGTTACCACTCAAGTAGAAGAAGTACTTAAAGCTCAAAATGATTTTCTCAATGAATTGAATAATAAGAACAATGATTATGATGTTAGAGTGGCTACTAGAACCGGTAAAATGACTCAGGAACCTTTGTAGCCTGAAGGCCATCCTAGGAGAATTGAGCAAGATTCCCAGAGAAATAATATTGACACACCTAGTTCTTCTAAAAAGAAGAAAAAGAAAAATGATAGGACTTTGCATGCTTCTAATGAACCTATTGCTGAACCACCTGAGAATCCAAATGATATTTCTATTTCTGATGTTGAAACACAATCTGGTAATGAACATGAACCAAGTGAAAATATTAATGAAGATGTTCATGATGATGCTACACCTAGTAATGATAATGATGTAGAAATTGAACTTGCTGTTGATCTTGATAATCCACAATCAAAGAATCAATGTTATGATAAGAGAGACTTTGTTGCTAGGAAACATGATAAAGAAAGAGAACCTTGGGTTCAGAAACCCATGCCTTTTCCTCCCAAACCATCCAAGAAAAAGCATGATGGGGATTTTGAGCGCTTTGCTGAAATGATTAGACCTATCTTCTTGCGTATGCGATTAACTGATATGCTCAAAATGAATCCTTATGCTAAGTATATGAAAGAAATTGTTACTAATAAAAGAAAGATACCGGAAGCTAAAATTTCCACCATGCTTGCTAATTACACTTTTAAGGGTGGAATACCTAAGAAACTAGGAGATCCAGGAGTACCGACTATACCATGCTTGATACGTCTCTGTCGTATCTACTTTTCCAAACACTTTTGCCCTTGTTTTGGACTCTAACTTGCATGACTTGAATGGAACTAACCCGGACTGACGTTGTTTTCAGCAGAATTGCCATGGTGTTATTTATGTGCAGAAAGAAAAGTTCTCGGAATGACCTGAAACTCCACGGAACTTATTTTTGGAAAATAATAAAAATACTGGAAGAAGAATCCACGTCAGGGGGCCTCCACCTGTCCACGAGGGTGGGGGCGCGCCCCCTGCCTCGTGGGCCCCCTGACGCTCCACCGACCTCAACTCCAACTCCATATATTCGTGTTCGGGGAGAAAAAAATCAGAGAGAAAGATTCATCACGTTTTAAGATACGGAGCCGCCGCCAAGCCCTAAAACCTCTCGGGAGGGCTGATCTGGAGTCCGTTCGGGGCTCTGGAGAGGGGAATCCGTCAGCGTCGTCATCATCAACCATCCTCCATCACCAATTTCATGATGCTCACCGCCGTGCGTGAGTAATTCCATCGTAGGCTTGTTGGACGGTGATGGGATGGATGAGATTTATCATGTAATCGAGTTAGTTTTGTTAAGGTTTGATCCCTAGTATCCACTATGTTCTGAGATTGATGTTGCTATGACTTTGCTATGCTTAATGCCTGTCACTACGACCCGAGTGCCATGATTTCAGATATGAACCTATTATGTTTTCATGAATATATGTGAGTTATTGATCCTATCTTGCAAGTTTATAGTCACCTACTATGTGTTATGATCCGGCAACCCCGAAGTGACAATAATTGGGACCACTCCCGGTGATGACCGTAGTTTGAGGAGTTCATGTATTCACTATGTGTTAATGCTTTGGTCCGGTACTCTATTAAAAGGAGGCCTTAATATCCCTTAGTTTCCTATAGGACCCCGCTGCCACGGGAGGGTAGGACAAAAGATGTCATGCAAGTTCTTTTCCATAAGCACGTATGACTCTATTCGGAATACATGCCTACATTACATTGATGAATTGGAGCTAGTTCTGTGTCACCCTATGTTATGACTATTACATGATAAACCGCATCCGGCATAATTCTCCATCACCGTTCCAATGCCTACGAGCTTTTCACATATTGTTCTGCGCTTATTTACTTTTCCGTTGCTACTGTTACAATCACTACAAAGCCCAAAAATATTACTTTTGCTACCGTTACCGTTACTTCCATACTACTTTGCTACTAAATACTTTGCTGCAGATACTAAGTTATCCAGGTGTGGTTGAATTGACAACTCAACTGCTAATACTTGAGAATATTCTTTGGCTCCCCTTGTGTCGAATCAATAAATTTGGGTTGAATACTCTACCCTCGAAAACTGTTGCGATCCCCTATACTTGTGGGTTATCAAGACTATTTTATGGCGCCATTGCCGGGGAGCATAGCTCTATTCTTTGAGTCACTTGGGATTTATATCTTCTGGTCACTATGAAGAACTTGAAAGACGCAAAAACAAAAATTTATCCCTCAACTACGAGGGGAGGTAAGGAACTGCCATCTAGCTCTGCACTTGATTCACCTTCTATTTTGAGTAAGCTTGTGACACATAAACCTGCTTACGCTTATTAATTACGATATGTCGCATGTTATTGATGATGCCACTTCTGCTATGCATGATACTTATGATGAAACTACTTCTATGCTTGATACTACTGTGCCGCTTGGTGAATTTCTTGATGGACAACTTGCTAGGGCTAGAGAGAATGAAATTATTGAAACTAATAATATTGAAGATAGTGATGATGAAGACTCTCCCCCTAATAAATATGAATTAGCTGTTGTGCCTGAGGGTTATGTTTTGGATGAAGAATCTGCTAGAGCTATTTTAGCTTGCAATGATAGATATGATCTTAAGAATTTATTAGCTAAATGGAAGTAGCAATCTCTTAATGCTAGAATGAAACCTGACCCTGCTTTTGCTACTTCACCTATCTGTGTTACTGATAAGGATTAAGAATTATCTGTTGATCCTGATATAATTACTTTGGTTGAATCTGATCCTTTTTATGGCTATGAATCTGAAACTTTTGTGGCACATCTCACTAAATTAAATGATATAGCCACCCTGTTCACTAATGATGAGAAATCTCGCTATCTTTATATCCTTAAAATATTTCCGTTCTCATTTAAGGGTGATGCTAAGATATGGTTTAATTCTCTTGATCCTGGTTGTGTGCGTAGTCCCTAGGATATGATTTATTACTTCTCTGCTAAATATTTCCCTGCTCATAAGAAGCAAGCTTCTTTAAGGGAAATATATAATTTTGTGCAAATTGAAGAAGAGAGTCTCCCACAAGCTTGGGGGAGGCTTCTATAGTTACTTAATGCTTTGCCTGATCATCCTCTTAAGAAAAAAGAAATACTTGATATCTTTTATAATTGACTAACCTATGCTTCCAGAGACCACCTGGATCGTTGTGCTGGTTCTGTTTTCAGGGAAAGAACACCGAATGAAGCTGGAATTCTATTGTATAATATGTTGGCCAATGAAAATAATTGGACACTTCCTGAGCCAACTCCTGAGCCTATTCCTAAACCAACTCCGAAGAAGAGAGGTGTTCTATTTCTCGATCTGAAAGATATGCAAGAGGCAAAGAAATCTATGAAAGAAAAAGGTATTAAAGCTGAAGATGTTAAGAATTTACCTCCTATTGAAGAAATACATGGTCTTAATTTACCGCCCGTTGAAGAAACATATGATCTTAATCCATCACCTATTGAAGAACTCATGGTCTTGATAACCCGACACAGGTAGTAAAGGTAAATTCTCTCTATAGATTTGATGAAGGTGATATTCCTCACTATAAGTTTGCTAGACAATGCTTAGAAGAGTTTGATAATTTTATTGTCAAACAAGAAAACTTCAATGCTTATTTTGGTAGACAATTGAAATACAATTCCGATACGCTTGAACACTTGGGTGATTATATGTCTAGAGTCAAAGGTGAACCTAAACTCATTAGTAAACATGCTTCTATGGTTACCACTCAAGTAGAACAAGTACTTAAAGCTCAAAATGATTTTCTCAATGAATTGAATAATAAGAATAATGATTATGCTGTTAGAGTGGCTCCTAGAACCGGTAAAATGACTCAGGAAGCTTTGTATCTTGAAGGCCATCCTAAGAGAATTGAGCAAGATTCTCAGGGAAATAATATTGACACACCTAGTTCTTCTAAAAAGAAGAAAAAGAAAAATGATAGGAGTTTTCATGCTTCTAGTGAACCTATTGCTGAACCACTTGAGAATCCAAATGATATTTCTATTTCTGATGCTGAAACACAATCTGGTAATGAACATGAACCAAGTGAAAATATTAGTGAAGATGTTCATGATGATGCTCAACCTAGTAATGATACTGATGTAGAAATTGAACCTGCTGTTGATCTTGATAACCCACAATCAAAGAATCAACATTATGATAAGAGAGACTTTGTTGCTAGGAAACATGGTAAATAAAGAGAACCTTGGGTTTAGAAACCCATGCATTTTCCTCCCAAACCATCCAAGAAAAAGGATGATGAGGATTTTGAGCGCTTTGCTGAAATGATTAGACCTATCTTCTTGCGTGTGCGATTAACTAATATGCTCAAAATGAATCCTTATGCTAAGTATATGAAAGAAATTGTTACTAATAAAAGAAAGATACCGGAAGATGAAATTTCCACCATGCTTGCTAATTACACTTTTAAGGGTGGAATACCTAAGAAACTAGGAGATCCATGAGTACCGACTATACCATGATCCATTAAAAGAAACAATGTTAAACTGCTTTATGTGATCTTGGAGCCGGTGTTAGTGTTATGCCTCTCTCTTTATATCGTACACTTGATTTGAATAAGTTGACACCTACTGAAATATCTTTGCAAATGGCTGATAAATCAACTTCTATACCTGTCGATATTTGTGAGGATGTGCCTGTGGTTGCAAAGCGTTACTATTTTAACGGACTTTGTTATTCTTGATATTCCCGAGTATGATAGTATGTCTATTATTCTTGGAAGACCCTTTTTGAATACTGCAGGGGCTGTTATTGATTGCAACAAAGGCAATGCCACTTTTCATGTTAATGGTAATGAGCATACGGTACACTTTCCGAGGAACCAACCTCAAGTCCACAGTATAAATTCTATTGGAAAAATTCAATCGATTATTTTTGGAGGTTTTGAATTTCCTATTCCTACTGTCAAGAAGAAATATGATATTCTTATTATTGGGGATGTGCATATCCCCGTTGAGGTAACATAGTGTCATTCGAAATTTCTCCGGTTCCATGTTAGTCGGAATGAGTTTGTTAACAAGACCTGATCAACCTTGTTAGTGGATTCCTTTTGATGAGCATGGGATGGATGAAACTACAAAGCACAACCTTCTGTACCCTCCTTTTACCTTCTGTTATTTAGTTGAAATAAAGCAAAATTAGTATTTTTCCTGTCTGTTTTCTGAATTATCCGTGCAATATAAAAATATCCCGAAAATAAAAGTTCTCCAAATGCCCTGCCAATTTAATATGATTTTTTTGAAATATTTGAGAATATCTGGCACTGAGAACACAACAGGGGGAGCAAGCACCTGGCCACGAGGGTCCAGGGCGCGCCCACCCCTACATGGCGCGCCCCCTGCCTCATGGGCCCATGGTGGCTCCCCTCCACTTATTCCTGCACCCACACACTTCTTCTTCCTCCCAAAAAAATCACCATCCAGCTCAAGCACGAGTTCTAGCTCACTTTGCTGCGATTTTCGATCTCCTTGCTCAATGCACCTCTCACAAAACTGCTTGGGGGGATTGTTCCTTGGTATATGACTCATCCATTGGTCCAATTAGTTTTTGTTCTAGTGCTTTATTCATTGCAAATTTGTGTTGCCTAGGTGACCAAGTTCTTGAGCTTGCATGTCAAATTTATATGGTTCCAAGTAGTTCTAATGCATGATATAGGCTCTAGGCACTTGTAGGAGTAGTTGCTATCAATTTTGTTGAGCTTGATTCACTTTTATTTGAAGTTACTAAAAATTTCAGAAATTTTTCAACAGAAGAAATATGCTTAGGAAAATGAACCAAGGTGGTCCTTCAAGGAAGCAAGGACCCAGGCTCACAATGCGCGATGCCGATGATGAGCCACCAAGGAATGCTCCAGTGCGGCCTTGTGAATGGCCTTCAGAAGACTTTATGGATCGAGCGGGAATCAAGGAAGAATTTAACGCGTATTTGCGTAACGCTGATCTTGTGAGCTTCGAGGAGGAAAAGTGCCGTCAGTACCACTATCTCACTAGTTCCTTTGTGAGGAGGTTTGAATTTTCATCTTCACGCAATTCTCAAATTGTCCTGTTTGATCTTTATGAAAAATCTTATACTATGGACTTAGAGGATTTTACCACTACTTGCAAACTTCCACAATGGGGTAGTGCTAGTGAACCTCGCAAATTTGAATTTAGAGATTTTCTTGCTAGTATAACTGTGGGGGAATCTAGAGATATAGCCCAAGCTACAATAGGGAGTATTCATTTTCCTGCTATACATTATTTTGCTCTCTTCATAGGTAGGTGCATAAATGGTAAAGATGAAGCATGTCATATGTGTTTCCCTGACCTCAATATTCTTAGGAGTGCTGTGTTAGGAGACAAATCTTATAATTTGGGAGCTATTGTTGCGCGTAGGTTGCATCACAATAGATTTAATGGAGATTTCTTTGGTGGAATTTATGCAACCTGCTTGGCTGATTTTCTTGGTGTAGCCATACATGATGATGATATTGAACTGCCTCCTACTTATCTAGACTTTAATGCTATGGTTCATCATCAGGTTGTCGAGAGGAATGAACCACCTCTCCAGTACAGACTAATCTTTGTGAGCGCCACGCCGCCAATATTGTTCTTCCTGCCCCTACTCTCTTTGACTTCCAGGAAAAAGGGAGACATTACATAACCAGAGAGGAGGCGGAGGAGTATAGGAGGAGGGCTGAGATAGCTCGCCTCCAAGCTGCAGCACGCGATGCAATGACCGCTGCATCTCAGTATGACCCCAAGTACAACTATGGATATCCGCCAGGCCACCCGTGGCAATAAAAACCAACTAAGGCCAAAATCCTAAGCTTGGGGGAGTACGTATTTCTCACCGACATTACACTCCTGTTCACACACTCATTGCTAGATGTCCGTGCTTATACTCTTTCACTGTAATATCCATGCTAGTTTATTTTCCTTTTTCTTGCTTTCTTCTTGTGTGTTTAATAAACCTTAAGAAAAACCAAAAAAATTAGTGCAGCTTTTAGTTAGTTTACTTTTCTTGCTGTAGTAGTAATAATTAAAAAGAAAACCCAGAAAGATTTCTTGTTCTTCTTTTGCTTGTTGGGAGCTTTCCCGTGTAAATAGTTTTATTTCTTTTCTTTGGGGGTCGATAGGAGAAGACCATGATTAAATTGTTGAAGTGGCCCTTATATGCATTATTGTTGCTTTAACTGAGGGAATCCTGGATTAGGGGGTCCTCGGACAGCCGGACTCTATCCTTTGGCCGGACTGTTGGACTATGAAGATACAAGATTGAAGACTTCGTCCCGTGTCCGGGTGGGACTCTCCTTGGCATGGAAGGCAAGCTTGGCAATACAGATATGTAGATATCCTCCCTTGTAACTGACTCTTTGTAACCCTAGCCCCCTCCGGTGTCTATATAAACAGGAGGGTTTAGTCCGTAGGACAACAACAATCATACCATAGGCTAGCTTCTAGGGTTTAGCCTCTACGATCTCGTGGTAGATCAACTCTTGTAATACTCATATCATCAAGATCAATCAAGCATGAAGTAGGGTATTACCTCCATCGAGAGGGCCCGAACCTGGGTAAACATCGTGTCCCCCGCCTCCTGTTACCATCCGCCTTAGACGCACAGTTCGGGACCCCCTACCCGAGATCCGCCGGTTTTGACACCGACATTAACCCATACCCGGGGTCGCTGGTGATGACCGTAGTTTGAGGAGTTCATGTATTCACAATGTGTTAATGCTTTGGTCCGGTACTCCATTAAAAGGAGGCCTTAATATCCCTTAGTTTCCAATAGGACCCCGCTGCCACGGGAGGGTAGGACAAAAGATGTCATGCAAGTTCTATTCCATAAGAACGTATGACTATATTCAGAATACATGCCTACATTACATTGATGGACTGGAGCTAGTTCTGTGTCACCCTATGTTATGACTGTTACATGATGAATCGCATCCGACATAATTCTCCATCACCGATCCAATGCCTACGAGCTTTTCACATATTGTTCTCCGCTTATTTACTTTTCCGTTGCTACTGTTACAATCACTACAAAACCCAAAAATATTACTTTTGCTACCGTTACCGTTACTTTCCATACTACTTTGCTACTAAACACTTTGCTGCAGATACTAAGTTATCTGTGTGGTTGAATTGACAACTCAACTTCTAATACTTGAGAATATTCTTTGGCTCCCCTTGTGTCGAATCAATAAATTTGGGTTGAATACTCTACCCTCGAAAACTGTTGCGATCCCCTATACTTGTGGGTTATCATGGTGCGCTAGGATCGGTACAGTGACCGAGTCCGAGCAGCGATGAAGTTGGCGCATAGGGCCGTCGAGTGATCGCTTAACTTGTGTAAAAAATGGCACAAACCAACAAAATAATTTCTCGAGGAAATTTGATGTGTGCTGAAATGATTTCTGTGAATAACACCCATAGACACCCGCTGGGAGTACAAGGGGCTTGCTGGTTAACCAGCAAGAGTCTGAAAGAGCGAAGGATCCGTTCGAACTTGTCGAAGCGACGGATCCGACTGAACTCATTGGAATACTGGCTCAAATAGATCGGAAGTGTAGTGTTTCGACAGAGTTGCAGCCCCGGAGGACCGATGCAAACTCGAAATGGAGAACGACACATGGTGTTCGTGGATGATGTATGCGAAAAAATGGAAGTTGGACTTGGGAGTCACATAACCAGTACTAATTAAGCAAGCATATGAAAATAAGCAGCCAAGCATAGAGGTACACTCGGTGGCATGGCCTCCGAGTGTACGTGATGTGCGAATTACGGGATACTCTAGAAGACGTAAATAACAGAATGTAAAATGACTTAGCTGTCTGAAGGCGCGCAAGTGGCCGAGTGGTGATGAGGCGACCAACCAAGTGGCGACGCGCGGGGCGGCCTAGTAGTGATGAGGTGACCAACCGAATGGCGACGCGCGGGGCGGCTGAGTGGTGATGAAGTGACCAACCGAGTGGCGACGCGCGGGGCGGTCGAGGGGTGATGAGGTGACCAACCGATGGCGACGCCCGGGGCGGCCGAGCGGTGATGAGGTGACCAACCGAGTGGCGACATGCGAGGCGGCTGAGTGGTGATGAGGTGACCAACCGAGTGGCGACGCACGGAGCGGTCGAATGGTTATGAGGTGACCAACCGAGTGGTGACGCACGGAGCGGTCGAATGGTTATGAGGTGAACAACCGAGTGGCGACGCGCGGAGCGGCCGAGTGGTGATAAGGTGACCAACCGAGTGGCGACGCACGGAGCGGCCGATTGGTTATGAGGTGACCAACCGAGTGGCGACGCGCGGGACGGCCGAGTGGTGATGAGGTGACCAACTGAGTGGCGACGCGCGGGACAGCCGAGTGGTGATGAGGTGACCAGCCGAGTGGCGACGCGCGGGGCGGCCGTGTGGTGATGAGGTGACCAACCGAGTGACGACGAGGGGGGGGGGGGTCGAGTGGTGATGAGGTGACCAACCGAGTGGCGACGCGCGGGACGGCCGAGTGGTGATAAGGTGACCAACCGAGTGGCGACGCGCGGGACGGCCGAGTGGAGTAGAGGCGTCCCGCAGAGTGGCGGCGAGCGGGGCGTCAAAGTGACGTAGACGCGTCCAGCGAAGCGACGAGGCACAAGGCCTCTGAGTGAAGTAGAGGCGTCCCGGGGAGTGATGATGCGCGGGGTGTCCTAGTGATGTAGACGCGACCCGCGGAGTGGCGGCGAGCGGGGCGTCCAAGTGACGTAGACGCGTCCCACAGAGTGGACACGCGGGGCACCCGGTTGATGTAGACGTGTGCCGCGAAGTGACGATGCGCGGGGCGTCCGAATGAAGTAGAGGCGTCCCACAGAGTGGCGACGCGCGGACCAAGCGAGTGACCACGACATGTCCCTGTACATTAGTCGCCTGGATGCAGGATTCATCCGAGCGATCTGCACGTTAGCTGTTCAGAGTGCAAAAGCCATCTCTAGGTTAGCCGGCCGAGTGAACCCAAGGACTTCACGCCCGAGTGGGCGTAGTCGGAGTGGACCACAGCTGGGCTGCAATACGGTCGGGGTGGAGTCGGCTGGACAGGCCGACGCGGAGTGCTGCCCACGAGTGCACGAGCATTGCTGCACTCACTGGAGGCGGGCAGCTCTATCCGGCTTGCAGGCGGACGGGATCCAGCGGCGTTGACCAACATATTGAAGGAATTGATCACGTCCAGGATCTGCATGCAAAAGGCGTTAGCACTAATTAAGCAAAGAGTAAAAACCCACACTGCATGCAATGGAAGTTTCCTTCTTCCACGGGTCATTTATCTCCCTACATGTGGTTCATTACCAAATCGTGGGAGGTCCACTGCCCTATTAAATCCAGCAATGTGGACCAGACGACGCTCGTGGAGACGACCTCTAGTAAATTGCCGACGTCCAGTATTTGCACGCATGATCTGCATGAAAGAGGTATTAATGCTAATTAGCAAGAATTAATGACCATTCTGCATGTAATGGGAGTTTTCCTTTCCACGGAATTGAAATTAGAAGGATAGTTGTAGAGTCAGCCCAGAGTCCGGAGAGCTCCGCTGCGATGAAAATTGCTGGTCTGGAATAGGGTCGGCAGTCAAGAGGCAGCGATGATGAGGACCAGCCGCTGGTCGTAGCTCAAGCGCGAGAGATAACGCAGGCCGGCGTAGCCGAGGGTGAGGTCGACGCGAGCACTGGTGCCTGCGTTTCACTCCTGGAGTGTCGGGGCTCTGCACTAGTCGGAGTCACGCTTCGACGCCCGTGGAGTTAGGCTGAGTGCCGACAGCTAGGCCTTGTCGCCCGAAGAGTCAGGTCGACCGCTGGCCAAGGAGCCGGGCCGAGCATTTAGCAGTTGTGTGTGTGGCCACTCGGTGACGGCATCGCAGATGATGTCGGAGATGACGACGAGGCGGACCACGCCGGTGGCCATTTGTAGGACCTCGCAGACGGCGTAGTAGACGACGGCGAGGCGGACCACGCCGAGGCCCGTGTGTAGGAGCTTGCAGACGGCGTAGTAGACGAGGCTGGAGACGACGGCGAGGCGGACCGTGCCATTGGCCAGTGATGGATGAAAAAACTAGCTGCATCATGGTTCGATAGACGTCATGCCCCAAGGTGGGCGCCAACTGTCGTGGTAATGATTCCGACAACAAGAGAAGGGTAGGATAAAGGACCATGATCTATCGAGATGCATATGGGTGACACGGTGGTTTTAGCGAGTTCGGGCCTCTCACGGCGGAGATAACAACCCTACGTCTCGTGCTCCAGAGAGACTTTGTTTTATCTTAGTATATATCCGGAGATTACAATGAGAGGAGAACGGATCCCCGTAGTCCTGAGACTAATGGTGAAAAAGAGAGAGAGATGGAAGAAAAGAGCCTGTGTGAGCTAGTGGTGGGGTGGCTTATATAGAGTGCGCCACCCCCTCACCTCCTATGTTACAAAGTGGGGCATGAATTCCATGATGCTTTGACTGCTTTGCTGCCTGCTGGTCTTCGTATGCCCGAGTGAGTCGTACGGTCGAGTGGTGAATTTTATCCGAGTGGATGGTATGCTGCTTGGTCGAGTGGATAGTATCTTTGCTTCTTGTGAGTGGATAGTATACTGCTTGTCCGAGTGATAGTATGTCTGTATGAAATTTATCTGGACCCACATGTTGTGTGGACCCCATGCTTTATAATATCTTGACCCTTCATGGGCCTACCTGTTATGTGTGTCCTCAACACCTGGGACCCACCAGTAAGTGAGTCAACGGTCATGCATGTGTTGACGAGGCACTCCCTCTACTCTACTCAACGTAATACTGTATAAAATCAAGTTATGGGACAAAGCCAACAACCGTTGTTGTTTCAGGCTATCGACTTACGCTTTGTACTCCAGGTTGCCAGTTCGAATCTCGTCTTTCATATTTGTTAGTTTTAGGTCCAAATTTGATCAATGACAAGTGGGTCTCCCGTGTGTTGTTTCGACATTTCACTGTAGGATAGTATTTTTGAACAAACACTTTGCACGGTTAGACAAGTAACGGCACGAGTTACACGTATTTTGCAAGTTTATGAACAAAAATGACAGCGGTATATAATATCACATCCACCCCGCAACTTAGATGCTATGGTGATACGAGTTTTAACATCGTTGGAACTGAGATCCAATGGCTTGGGAGTAGTCTTTGTAATTACGCGCAATTTCCAAACTCTCCAAGTTTTTTTTGGAAATAACACAATCAGGCCTCATGTGTGCCGCTGCATCTTGGATCCAACGGCTCCCCATTGCTCATATTAGGTGCTCCCCGTAGCTTAATTAGCCGCTACGGTGATACGAGCATCTAGGTCGTATGATCTGTGATCAGATGCCAGATGCATAGTACTTGTACTTTCTGTGCAATTCCCAAACTCTCTCAGGTGTATATTGCAAACATTCAAACCTCCTACTGTGAGCCGTTATATCTCGTGAACTCGTATCACCACAGAATCTACGGTGCGGGAGCACCTCATATTCTCCCGTGCGAGAAAACATCAGGTGCTCTCGCAGCTTGGATGCTACAGCGATACGAGCTACAAGGTCGTTCGATCTGAGATCCAATGGCATTTGACCAGTCTTTGTGCTTGCAAGCAGTGACCAAACTCTTTGGGGGCTTTTCTGCAAAAAACATTCGAACCACCGAGGAGTTGTTGGATCACAAATCCAACGGCTCCGAAGAGCTTGTATCACCAAAGCATCTAAGGTGTGGTAGCACATGATATTCTTACATACAGGATAATATGAGGTCCTCCTTCATCTTAGATTCTACGGTAATACGAGCTTCGAGATCGTTGGATATGGGATCCAAGGGCATCTGAGTAGTTTTTGTCCAAATTGTGTGCAATTCTCAAACTCATTAAGGTTTCCTATAAAATTATTAAGACATCCTGTGAGCTGCTATATCTAAGATCTACAAGCTCCAAGCAACTCGTATCAGCAAATAGCATCTAAGGTGTGGGGGCACATGATATTCTCCCGGGGAGGAGGGGGGGGGTGCACAACCAATCGGTGTTTGGGAGGGTGGGGACAAATATAATGTTCAAATAATACAATCTAAGCAATCTTAAACAGATCTTCACAATTTTACCTAAGGTCGAGGGGTTAACCCTAACAATCAATAGCTCCGCCTAAACACAACATTTGCATGTACTCCATTCAGCACTTTTTAGTTTGCATATAAGGTTTGTATGAAGTCAAACCTCGTAAACTTTGACCGAATTTATAGAGAAAAATAATAACACATTCAGAATGTGAAAATCAACAACATTAGATGTGTCATGACTTTAGTTTTCATATTATATAAATTTAGCATTGTAGATATTAATATTTTTTCATATAAATATGGTCAAACTTTATGAAGCTTGACTTCACACAATCTTATACGCGGAGTAAAAAGGACCGGAGGGAGTATGTAGTACTAGACTTAATATTCATGTTTCAGTTTCCTGTTCATTTTAAATATTGAATTGAGTACCAAGCATGTCTTACATTTTACTCCCTTTGTTCCTAAATATTAGTCTTTTTAGAGATTTCAAATGGACTGCCACATACGGATGTATATAGACATTTTTTAGAGTGTACATTCACTAATTTTGCTCCATATGTAGTCACTTGTTGAAATCTCTAAAAGACAAATATTTAGGAACAGAAGGAGTACTTTTGAATTCGTGTCATACATGCATGGTTTGGAAAATGTGTGTGTGGTCATATGCTTGATACATACAAAGTTTTCTCACCACCATACCGTTCATCTTTTAGATTTGAATTTGCAATGAAAAACTTACTAGGGATACCATGAAATGTGAAATCCACGTTGATATGACTATATCACAAACTCACACTAATTCAAGAACTCGTCATAAATCAATTACCACGTTGAGATTACTATTTTAAGGAAAATACGGCATTGTAATACACATAGATTCATTCGGCAATTTAAAAGATTCCTTTCGTATTCACGAATGGTAGAACCCAACGGCGTACCAGCCAGACCCTGGCTCGTATTGATCCTAAAAAAACCGGGCTCATGTCCTTCTGGTGGCGTGCGTGGTATGCACATTAGCCAACCCCAACCAGTCGAGCCTCCGCGTTTCGAGTCAAAATATCTGGCGGCCAGAATTCTAGCCCTAGGAAATTCCCCTCATGTCCCCGGTCCATAATGACTACGGATGAACAATGGAGGGATGCTTTAGTAACTAGACAACGTTACCTACCGTGCCGAGCATGGTTCAATTCCCTTGGTCACCGCTACCCAAGGTCACCCGTCAAATCCATTGCCTAGTACTAATAGGAGTACTACACCAGGATGAGCACAGAATTGAGCCTGTTTGTTTGTGCCTAGTACTTGAGTTAATATATCAGGCAATGCCTTTGCATGCGGAGGGATTATCCTTTTACTCTGCATATATAACTTGTCTGAAGTCTAACTAAGCAAAATGATTGACCAAATCCTTTCTTAAGAAATACAACAGGAAAGATGTATCGCTTGAAAATTTATTGCATGATGCATGTTATGATATTGTTTCGAATCCTGGATTTTAGATTTCAGAAAATCCAAAAGTGACCGGAAATTCATGAAACTGAGCATGGTCTCGTGATATGGCACAAATATTCCTACGTAATTTTTTTCTTCAGTTTGAGACAAGCTGCTTATGAGAAGTTGCACAAATGAAGAACCAAGGTATTTTGGAACAAAGACCTGTCACATTAAGGCGAACGCTTTCACTATTGAAACCGTGGGTGTTTACGTGCCGCCACGAGTCCCGCTTCTCATCGGCAGGTATCCTCCGAGCAACTGTGTGAGTCGACGGGAGGCGTGCGAGCAGAGCTACGCCGGCTGACCGGGAGGCGTCCTAGTAGACTACTGTGCAGGCTCACCGGGTGGCGAGCTCTTTGACCAGGCTCCGCCGCCCACCTTCGTTCCAACTGCCCCCACTTTTAATGTCGCCAGCGCTGCAGTTTAAAATCATCCCCGCACTACCCGGTATCGCTAGAATCTTCTATTTTCCCCTTTGATTCTCCTGTCATCTACCTCCAACCAGCCTGACCTAACCGTATGCCATGCCGCATCACGATGGTCTTCCCTTAGTCTTCCAGTTTCCTAAGGAAGACATCCAGCCGGAGTCTCAAGAACAAAAGGCGCTTTGGGACGAGCTTGAACCGGCCTTGCGGAAGCCGTCGCGCCTGTCCCCACTCCCGTTCCGGCTCCCGTCGCCCCGACTATGCCAACGCCCATCCCCGTGGCATTGATGGGCTGGGAGCCGCACATTGTCGCCGAGCTTGATGCCACGGGGTTCCATGAGGTCCCCGCCGACTTTCACGCAGCGCCGTGCACCTGCCGGCGCATGCACAGCTGGCGATGCATCGATACTGCCAGCGCCCGTGCCAGTGCCCGTGCACCTTCCAGCGCATGCGCCGCACGTGCACTGACGCGCGTGCCCGTGCCGGTGCCCGTGCACACGAATGTCTCCGTCGTCTTTGTTGCGGCGCTTTGTCCCAGCGGGTGCGGTGCCCCCTCAGCGGCATGGATGGCCGCCGTCGACCACTCCCTTGCACCAACGCCAGTCGCCTCCTCCCGCCAGTTGACTCGCTCATGGAGACCTAAGTCCAAACATTGTGGCCTTCCTTGAAGCTAGGGGCAATGTCCAGGAGTACCCCAACAACGGCGCAAGACGCCACCGTCGCGTTGCCACCGGTCAGTGCCCCAACGACACATAGAGCACGACAGAGGAGCCGCTTCCCACTACAAGACGCCGCCGCCGCCGCCGCATAATCTAAATTTTCCATGAAAAACGTTCGGATTGCCATGCTTAAAATCCGAACATCTATCATGTCCGTTTATTTTAGATTGATCGTCGTATGAATGTAAAGTTGGAGTCAGACTGAATGAAATCTATGGTTTGATCAATTGAATGTTTTGCTAGAGCCGTATCAAATTAAATATAAAACATCATCAGGCCACATGTACTCCTTCCACTACAAAAAAATACACTTCCGTGATGATACGTGTTTGTCACAGTAGGTCGCGTTTTTTGTCATGCATGTACATCCATCACAAATTTATGACAGAACTAAGATAGTCATACATGTGCTGTCGTAGAAGTCTTCCATGACATTACAAAAATTATCATCACGGAAATGTCCACTTCCATGACGATAAATCGCGCGTCGCAGAAGTGCTTTCGTCAAGGGTGACCGACACGTGGCATCCACCGTAACGGAACGTCGTTAAGCTATCGGGTCGGGTTTTGGATCCGATAACCCGTTAACAGCCCCGACCAATGGGGATTTTCCACGTGTAAAATCATCATTGGCTGGAGGAAACACGTGTCGGCTCATCGCTGGGACAGATGTCATCCACTCATTGGACAGAAGGCGCCTATGATACGTCGACACGTAGCACGTCCCATCAAGTTTAAATGGGCCAGCCCAACTAAAGGCCCACAAGATTTTACGGACCATAATGGGGCGGCCTAGCTAAAGGCCCACGAGATTTTGCGGACCATAATGGGCTGGCCCAGCTAAAAGCCCACAAGATTTCGCGGGCCATAATAGGCCGGCCCAGGTAAAGGCCCACAAGATTTTTGTGTGCCATAATGGGCCGGCCCAGGTAAAGGCCCACAAAATTCTTGCGGATCATAATTGGTCGGCCCAGCTAAAGGCCCACGAGATTTCGCCGACATTAATGGGCCGACCCAGCTATAGGCCCACAAGATTTTGAGGACCCTAGTAGGTCGGCCCATTAAGTGCCTGCCATGTTTTGGGCCAAATGCCGGCCCATATTTGATCCGGTCCATTAATGGCCTGCCACGTTCCGGGCCTAATAATGTCCCATATAAGATCCGGCCCGTTAAAAGCCTCTCACTTTCTGGGCCAAATCACGGCCCAGATCAGGTCCGACCCTTTAAGAGGCTTTGGGCTCAATTATGGCCCATATCAGATTCGGCCCGTTAACTGGATGCTATGCTTTTGGGCCCACTTGCTAAAGGCCCATTGTCGGTGTCAAAACCGGCAGATCTCGGGTAGGGGGTCCCGAACTGTGCATCTAGGCGGACGGTAACAGGAGACAAGGGACACGATGTTTTACCCAGGTTCGGGCCCTCTCGATGGAGGTAAAACCCTACGTCCTGCTAGATTAATATTGATGATGTGTGTTACAAGAGTAGATCTACCACGAGATCAAAGAGGCTAAACCCTAGAAGCTAGCCTATGGTATGATTGTTGTTCGTCCTACGGACTAAAACCCTCCGGTTTATATAGACACCGGATAGGGTTAGGGTTACACAGAGTCAGTTATAATGGTAGGAGATCTACGTATCCGTATCGCCAAGCTTGCCTTCCAAGCCAAGGAAAGTCCCATCCGGACACGGGACGAAGTCTTCAATCTTGTATCTTCATAGTCTTGGAGTCCGGCCGATGATGATAGTTCGGCTATCCGGACACCCCTAGTCCGGAACTCCCTCAAGAGCCCTGAACCAGGCTTCAATGACGATGAGTCCGGCGCGTATATTGTCTTCGGCGTTGCAAGGCGGGTTCTTCCTCTGAATAATTTACAGAAGATTGTGAACACCAGGATAGTGTCCGGCTCTGCAAAAATAAATTCCACATACCACCGTAGAGAGATAATATTACACAAGATCAATCTGCTGACATATTTTGTGGCGTGATGTCGCACCATTACCAAGCCTTTATTCAAATTGTTTTTACTGTTCGACCTCGGTAGCGTTTAGCTAAGCGGTTTCTTGGCACGCCTTGTCGAGGCAGAGATCGTGTTCCCTTATTCCGGGATTCCCATCAATACGGATGTGGGTAACCCAACCGCGCCATTGATTGTGGCGCTTGGGAGATAAGCGAGTTTTACCAGGCCGGTGGGGACACATGTTTTTGTCCGCCCATATAAGGGGATAAAGATCCACCCTTTCACCTACGCCTTCTTCCTCCTTTGCTCATCCATTCCCATGCACTCGAGCTCTAGCGCCCAAGTCCGCACTTTCCTCCTCAACCTTCTCCAACCATGTCAGGAGCGGGAGGCAGATGGATGGCCTCCTCCGTGCCCAGTCCCCATGAGAGGCTGGTATTTCTCCCCCACTTCCTCCGCGGACTAGGTTTTCCACTTCACCCATTTGTCCACGGCCTGGACTTCCATGAGCTGGCCCCGAATTTCGTCCTCAACGTCTCGGCGTTTATCGTCGTGTGCGAGGCTTTCGTCTGCATCTAGCCCCACTTCGACATGGCTCAAGACCTTGATGTCAAGCCGAAGGTTGTGAAGGGCAGCCAAGCGGAGTGCGGAGGCGCCATGGTCGGCAAGATGGCCAAAGTCCTATGGCTCGAGGGCTCCTTTGTGGAGACAATAAAGGGGTGGCAATCGGGGTGGTTCTACATCACCGAGCCACGCGACCCTGAATGGGTGGCGGCCCCCGAATTCAGATCTGGTTTCCCCACACGGCTCTCGTCATGGAAAGAGACGAGCCTGAAGTGGGGGAATTCGGACGAGCTATCCGGACTCCAAACACGTGTCCGGAACCTAGTGGACAAGAATCGCAGGCTTGTCGACGTAATCCAGGTGATGCTCATCCGCCGGATTCTCCCATGCCTACAACGGGACTTCAATTTGTGGGAGTTCGATTCGGCACAACACCGAACCTTGAGCCGGCTCTTCGATACCACGTACGAAGATGCCATGAAGGTGCTGTTCAAGGGCACCGAAGCCCCCGCATCCGCTAACAAAGATCGCGGATACAGCTCGCGGCGTCAAGCCAGCGAGGTAAGTTATTTTACCCTTTACGGGACTCCTTTTCGATAGATTGACTCTACGTGGGATCTGAAAACTCCCTATTCTTCGGCTGTGTCCGGTTGAAGACGCCCGGACAGATTAAGCTGTCGGCTCTTTGCTGAAGACCCAGCGGACGCCCGATTGACGGGCTGCTGGCTCCGGCACCCATGTAGTGTCGAAGAAGAAGGCCAAGAAGGAGGCTACGGAACTCGAAGGAGCACCCGACGCCAGTCTTTGTCGGATTCTCAAGCGAATCTTCTCCAAGACGAGGAGGAAGAAGAAGAAGCCTCTCCCAGCGGGGAGGAGAGAAAAGGAAGGCCGCCCCAAGCCGGGAGGCCGGAGGGTCCAAGAAGGGAAGAACCCTTCCTCCGGACTTACGCACCAATGTCGACGACGACGAGGGGATCGGCCTCACGAGGGCCAAGCCCTGGCGAGATCGTAAGTGTCCGGATACTTGTGGCTTTTATTATCGCAGTGTTCTCTAATGTCGAACAATTGTGCAGCCCGCCCAAAGGCGAGTTCGTCGATTCATCGAGCGGGTCCACGGCTCGCCGGAAATGGAGAGTACTGCTCGACCGCCTCCTCGCCTCATGTCATGCGGACAACGCCACAAGGGGCTCCAAAGGGGCTTGGTCACGAGGAGGTGGCGCAGGAGGTGCCACAAGGCAACCTCCCGGACTCCAGGCGCGTGGGGGGCAAGACCCCCAGGGGCTCTAAGCCCGACCCTTGTCCGGGCTTCATGCCGGAACCTTCAGTGGTTCCGGAGTCCGGTAAGCGATCTCTTCGCAAGAAGGGTAAGACGCCGGTGTCCTTCGTCCAACCGGAGGCACCGGATAGCTTACTGGAGGCGCTCAATGGCGCCTCCATCGAGGAGGAGCACCGCACTGTTATGAGTGCGGTGATCCGGACAGTTCAATCCGCCAAGAGCGGGCTGACCAAGCCTGTACCGATCTTCTATCAGGCTTTGAGGTAAGAAATTTCAATATATGTAAAATGGTACCGCATAGACAGTAGCCCCTGATGCTCGGTTCGGTGTTCGGAAGGAAAAGCCGAACTGAGGATCTTTTAGAAAGATAAACGCAGGAGTCATAAAAATATGTCAATATGGGATTGCAGGCTGTGCTGCTGACCTCCGCCGCACTGAATTCGGAGGTCAATACTTTGAAGAAAAACCTCGAGTGGTCCGAGAACGAGCTCGGCCATGCCAAGAAGCAGCTCGAGGAAAAATAAGGTGAGTAATACCTTATGAAAATTGTACCTTACGTAAAAGGATTTGGTTGAAAGAAAAATGACAAGGATAACGTGGGTATTGTAGGGGCCGCTAACGAGGTGGCGACCCTGAAGGAGGCGGTGGCCATGGCCGAGCATAATGCGGGCGCGGAACGCACCGAGCGAGAGAAGCAGGAGGCGCGGGTGGCGGAGGTACAGCAAGAGCTCGAGGATCTCGTGAAAAAACATGAGAACTTGGAGCGTGACTCGAAGAATCGAGAGTCTGAGCTTGCAACGGCTCTTGAGAGTGCCAAAACCGCTAAGGCCGAAGCCTACAAGGCCCTCCAGGAAATTGAGGCGGTGAAGAAAATAGCAGCAGGTAAGGCATTTTTCATGCAGAGTAAGCATGTGAGTGTTAATTACATTGCTTACCCGAATTCGGAGCTCTCTGGGCGTTCGCAGAGCTTCCTCGCAGCGTGTCCGTCTTTGCTGCATTCTACCGGCCGAGGAGGGGAGCTCGGCGGAGAAGGTCTTCTGGTCTCAAGATCTTGTGGCGGACATCCGGTGCCCTTAGCGACCAAGCGGCTGGTCGAGCTCCACAAGGCGGCCGAACAGGCCATGAATGGCCTCATAGTTCGGCTGTGGCCTAAGGAGGCCATGCACAGGAGCTACTTCGCCCTGGCGCGGCTGATGGATGCGTGCCCGTGGTTTGAAGTTATCAAGCATTCCGCTTGTATCGAGGGTGCCCGTCGGGCCCTTGCCACATAAAGGTGCACTGGGCAAGATGGATGCCTGAAGCTCGTGACGGACCCGCCACCCGAGGGCAAGGAGCATCGCACGCCCGAGATGTATTATAAGAGTGTGCTGAAGGGCGCCCGTATTATTGTGGGTGAGTGCTCCAAAGATGTAATATTTGAGTAGACTCGCATTTTGTTATCCTGTGCGCTGAAAACTTAGTTCATATGCGCTAAGCAACGCTTGTTAATTTAAAATATTACCTTCAGGCGGCTGTTTATCAAATCGAGAGATGGCAAGTCGTCGGCTTCAAAATTTCATGCCACGAGTCTTTGGGGTGTTCGGGATAAACTTGAGCGCTCTTGTTCCCATTTTTGGGTCCATCTAGGGAGGCGCTCAACACAACGAACAAGGCAACCAGACTTATAATGCTTGAACACTCTCACTTAGCCATAGAATTCTATAATTTTAAATTTCGGCGAAGCCCCTAGTCTTCGGAAGGCCGAATTTGGGGCGCTATTCACGCCTTAGCCGGACAGTATCCGGCTCCTCGCTCTAAGCGGCATAAGTCCTTAAGGACTCGCAAAAAACCTCTCGAACAGCGACCGGTCTCTCGCCTCATCATGACGGTCAGTTTTAGCTTTCTCCACTAAGGCGTTAACCCAGCCGAACTGGGGCGGAATCGCAGTGGTTCTCCCGGTGCTACCTTAGCCGATATAACGGAACGTAAGGTACCAAAACACGGGAGCCGGGCAAACCCAACTATTGACCCAAGACATGATTCGGAGCCGATGCATATAGTGCTATAAGTTCGGGGTGCCGCACTTGTGAAAGTGTTCGGACTCATCACACCATAACGCGGGAAACATAAGCCCTTGGTGTATATTAGCCGTACCAAAGTGTACGGATGCAACATGTCGTGAATGAACATATGTATGAAAAAGAAATGCAATTATAAGCAAAAAGGTGCTGCATTGTTTTATTCAATAAGTGCTGCCATTTAATGCGTAACGATGCAAATAGTGCGATAAGCAAGGTAGGAGACTGTTTAAACATGTCCCTTCCAGGGGTAGGCTGCAGATTGGTGTATGAAAATGCTCGTAATGGAGACCACCAGATATTCATTGTAGCCTTTATCTTTCCCCGGCTGTTGCATCGTGAGTTCGGCAGTCTGCTGCCGGACAGGGCTTCCGACAAACGGAGTCCTGTGTTTAAAAAGTAAAAGGTAAAAAGAAAAGAAAAGGAACGACACACTTGAGAGCCCCTTGTGTGGTTGAGCCGCATGATGGTGTATTGTGGTCGTGCCCCCTCCCCATGCCCATGGTATCTTGAGCGTAATGGTGTACACGAAGGACACCTTTGACGCTTTCGCAGAGCTGGGTTGGGGCCGCACTGCCACGCTGCGTGCTCGGAACGCGTGCTGTGGTCTTGTTGTAAGTTACTCCGGCGCTATTGTGTCCGCCGCCGCTTAATGGCCGGATTCGATAATTGCTCAAGAGGCTGCATTGCACTTCTGCGCGAGAGTCATTGTATGTTCCTCCGCGGAGGGAACATTGATGTTTCCGTTGGTCGTAATGACTCCTCAAGGGCATGGCATCTTGAGCTTGAGGTATGCGTGAGTGCGGCACCGCGTTGAACTTTGCAAACGCTGCACGTCCGAGCAAGGCATGATAGCCGCCATGGAATGGGACTATGTCGAAGATTAACTCCTCGCTTCGGAAGTTATTCGGGGATCCGAAGACCACTTCCAGTGTAATTGAGCCTGTACAATTGGCTTCTACACCTGGTATGACGCCTTTAAAGGTCGTTTTGGTAGGTTTAATTCTTGAGGGGTCTATGCCCATTTTGGCGACCTTGTATCCTGGTAAAGCAGGTTCAGTTTCTGCCGCCGTCCATCGGGACTCGGTTAGGTGAAATCCATAGACGATTGGGTCTAGGACCGGTGCGGCAAATCCGCCCGTGGCGGATCTTTGGTGGTGGTCCTTCGGTCCAAAAGTGATCGGGCGGGAGGACCATGGATTGAACTTCGGGCAACTGGCTCCATCGCGTAGACATCCTCGAGTGCACGCTTCCGCTCCCTTTTGGGTATGTGGGTTGCGTATATCATGTTCACCGTCCGCACTGTGGGGAAACCTTCATCCTCTATTGCTCGGCGGATGGGTCTCGTCCTCGTCATCGCTATGCAGCCCCTTGTCATTGTTTTCGGCAATTAACTTGCCTGGCTGCTTGAAAACCCAACAGTCCCTGTTAGTGTGGTTAGCTAGCTTTTCGGGGGTGCCGTGTATCTGGCACAAGCGGTCGAGTATTCGGTCCAAGCTGGACGGACCCGGAGTAGTTCGTTTGAATGGCTTTTTTCCACGACCGGTTTAGAGCCTTTGAATCCGGCATTGACTACCGTATCCTCTATATTGTCGCCGTTAGTGCGGCGTTTGTTTTTGTTACGACGCGGCCTGCCATTTTGGTCCTTGAAGTCCGGACTGCCATAATTTTTACTGAGGTTGCTGCTGCGTGCTAGCCAGCTGTCCTCACCCGCGCAGAAGCGGGTCATGAGTGATGTGAGGGCTGCCATGGATTTCGGCTTTTCCTGTCCTAGGTGACGGGCAAGCCACTCGTCGCGGATGTTATGCTTGAAGGCCGCGAGGGCCTCCGCATCCTGACAGTAGACGATTTGGTTTTTCTTGGTTTAGAACCGTGTCCGTAATTGTTCCGCCGATTCGTCTGGCTGCTGAATTATGTGGCTTAGGTCATCAGCGTCTGGTGGTCGCACATAAGTGCCCTGGAAGTTACCGAGGAATGCGGCTTCCAGGTCCTCCCAGCTCCCAATTGACTCTGCTAGCAAGCTGTGGAGCCAATGCCGGGCTGGTCCTTTAAGCTTGAGGGGGAGGTATTTGATGGCGTGAAGATCGTCACCGCGGGCCATGTGGATGTGAAGGAGATAGTCTTCGATCCAAACCGCGGGTCTGTTAGCCATCATAGGATTCAATATTGACGGGTTTAAACCCTTCGGGATTTGATGATCCATTACTTCGTGCGTGAAGCATAGTGGGTGTGCGGCGCCTCACATCGGGCGATATCACGACGGAGCTCAAAAGAGCTTGGTCTGTTTTGTTCGGCCCGGCGGACTTATCGTGGTCCGGCGCGACGGTTGTCGTCACGTACCGTGGGGCGCCCACGCGATCCATAGATCGATCTTGATTGTCTTGCCTTGTCCTCCAATATATCTCGCAGGTCCGGAGCGTTCCCCTTTGGCCAAGTGCTTTTTGAGCGATGCCGGGGTACGGTTCTAGTGAAGGGCCTAGAGGCCTCTCTTTCACGGGCCACGGGTGGTCGGTCACCGTATTGTCTCCTCGGTGATGCGCGTTCTTAAGCCTCCTCCTCTAATCGGGGAGCAGCTTATGCTTAGGGTAGCTTTTGGAGGGGCGTTCGAGCTCATGCTCTTCGGCCGCGAGGACTTCGGTCCATCTGTCGGCTAGCAGATCTTGATCAGCTCTAAGCCGTTGCTGCTTTTTCTTTAGGCTGTTCTCCGTGGCCATAAGCCTGCGTCTAAAACGCTCTTAATCGACGGGATTCTCAGGCACGACGAATTCATTGTCGTCGAGGCTTGTTTCGTCTTCGGAGGGAGGCATATAATCCTCTACCTCTTCTTCTGCCGCTCTCTCTTGAGGGCTGGCGTCTTCATCCTCCCGCGATGGATCTTCTTTGGAGTGGATTGTCTTCGGCGTTGTCCGGTGTATTGTTATCTCCGGTGCCGGAATCTTCATTCTTGCCGTGGCGGGATTTAGAGCGGCGCCGGCCGACGACGGCGCTTGGGCTGCTTTGGAGGGTCATCCTCCGTTGTTCCATCGCCGTTCCCATCTTTTGGGATGTCCACCATGTATATGTCGTATGACGAGGTGGCCTTCCAAAGGCTCTGTAGGCGCTGGTCTTGGTCGTCTCCGCATCGTCGCCCATACCGTCGATGTCTTCGGAGTCGTAGTCTAGCATGTCGGTTAGGTCGTCGACAGCGGCTACCAAGTGGGTGGTGGGTGGGCGTCGAATTTCTTCATCGATCAGATCCCAACCTTCCTCGACCGTAGTTCGCCAGGCTCTCCGGATAAAGAGAGAGATTTTAGTGAATCAGGATGTCGCCAAAAGGCGAGTGCCGAAAGATGTCCGCGTCATGAACTCCATAACGGGCGCCCAATCGGATTCGATCGGCAAGGGCGCGGAGGGTTCGAAGTCCGGATAGGAGTCCGGCACCCTGGAGTCGGCGTCTTTGCAAAGGACAGGGATGGAGTTCGGCTCGATCACCGTAGAGATTAAAGCCCCCGAGGCGGTGTCCAACCACTCGTCCCCGATCGGGGAGTCCGGCTCCGGATTAAGTGTTGGAGCGGATTCTGATGCGGCCTCGTGGCAATCGCTCGCTGCAGAGCTAGATCATGCCCATCGAGAGAGTGCGGCGCGCTTGGCTGTGACTCGAATCTGTCGAAGATCAAGTCTCCGCGGATATCGGTCGTATAGTTTAAACTTCCGAATCTGACCTGACGGTCAGGGGCGTAGCTTTCGATCTGCTCTAGATGGCTGCGAATTGGCCCGCAGTGCAAAGCCGCCGGACACGAAGATCTGCCTGGGGAGAGAAGTCTCACCCTGGACCGCGTCGTTGTTGATGATCGAAGGAGCCATCGGGCCTATCGGCGACGACACAGAGGAACTCTCAATGAAAGCACCAATGTCGGTGTCAAAACCGGCGGATCTCGGGTAGGGGGTCCCAATCAAGGCGTCTAGGCGGATGGTAACAGGAGACAAGGGACACGATGTTTTACCCAGGTTCGGGCCCTCTCGATGGAGGTAAAACCCTACGTCCCGCTAGATTAATATTGATGATGTGTGTTACAAGAGTAGATCTACCACGAGATCAAAGAGGCTAAACCCTAGAAGCTAGCCTATGGTATGATTGTTGTTCGTCCCACGGACTAAAACCCTCCGGTTTATATAGACACCGGATAGGGTTAGGGTTACACAGAGTCGGTTATAATGGTAGGAGATCTACATATCCGTATCGCCAAGCTTGCCTTCCACGCCAAGGAAAGTCCCATCCGGACACGGGACGAAGTCTTCAATCTTGTATCTTCATAGTCTTGGAGTCCGGATGATGATGATAGTTCGGCTATCCGGACACCCCCTAGTCCGGAACTCCCTCACCCATTTAGTAATTCGGCCTGATATTAGTTTCGGCCTGTTAAGGGCCCGTTTAACATTTCGGCCCTATATTAATTTCGGCCTGTTAAAAGCCCGTCATATAGTTGGGCCTAACTACGGCCCGGTTTGCATCCTGCCTGCTCGCAACGGATATCTGATTGGGCCAAACAAGGACCAAGACAACTGTGGCCTGTTAAAAGCCCGTGAATTGATTCGCACAATCATGGGCCGGGTCCATTTCGGCTGCCGCCGCCCATGAGCTATTCGGCACGCTTTCTGTGCCCAACCTACTTCTTAGCCTCCTAAAAGCCCATTGAGTTTTCTTGCGAAAAGAGGGCCGGGGGTTACTTGGCCTATTAAAGGCCCGAATCTACTAGTGGGCTAGTTTGACGGGGCCCATGATGCGGGTCATACATCGTGATTGCATGACGGCCTGATTATGTACCATAATTTTATGGTTTGGCCAGTTTACTGCGATGACATGATATATATACAGTAAAATAACAGCAGCATCGTGAATAAGAAAAAACCTAGACTATACAATAAAGAAATTACGGCATATTACATCCATTGGGTATCAAAGTTTGCCACTATGATAATAAAGCACAAGCAGACAATAGATTACATACACTGGGCATCAAAGATCGCCACTAGTGCAAATAAACACGCCGACAAAATAATATACAAAACCGACAACACTTCAATAGAGTTCAAGAAAGGTTAGCCTCATTGGGAGCCGCAAAGAAGAAGCTGAAACAAGATGATGAGACTACGCTTGTTCAACACTTATATCTTCCTCACTCGAAAGATAAACAAGGCAGATGACATGTTTTGCACATAAAAGTATCAGTGCTGACAATTCATCACATTTCTTACTGAAGAATAAAGTGACACAGTTTAAAATTGCATTAAAACAATATGTTATTGTTCAGGTCAAGACATGGCAGGAAATGACATTGTGAAGGAGTTGGCAGCTTCACGACACCACTGGATTACAGATCAAGAACTCATAAGTATCAATGGTTAGCGTCTTTGTCAATTTATCCCATTTCAGATTGTCAAATAAAGAGATGGTTTAAATAATAGTAGAATGATATGACATTGTTCATAGTTAAGACATTGCAGAATATGACATTGTGTCAGAGTGGGTAGGTTCACCACACCACCGGATTACGGATGAAGAATGAAGCATACATGCAAAGGTAAAAAGAAGATCACTTGCTCAGTATAGTTTAATTTACATGGTATGAAGAAGGAACTTGGTTGTACAACTGAAAACTTAAATTGAGAAGGACAAACTTTTGTTTATGTACATAATAAACTTTAAACATGCAGTTTGATGCAAACACCAAAAATAAACAGTTGCAGTCATGCCTAACCAAATATACACAACAAAGTTTGAAGGCTTGAGAAGGACAAACTTACATTCTTGGTGAAGACAGGCTCTATAAAGCCCTTGTCCATGCCGATGGGGGAATTCAAGAAGTTTAGCATGTAATCTTCTTCATAAGCATTGCCTTTATTCTACATTTTGTTAAGAGTAAATATAGATGTGATAATATACGAAAAAATGGAGAATATTTAAGATAAGATGAAGAGTGATGCTACATAACCAAGTTGCTATAAATATATGTGCAGCAATACAGGCAAAAGGCACAACCAAGAGCAATGCACAACTAAACTTCTTCAGTACCAACCTTATGGTAAGAGTAAATATAGATCTGATGTGTAGAAAATGGAGGGCAAAGGAAAATAAGCTGTAGAGTGATGGTACATGAACAACTACATGTCAATATAAGTACACTGATAAAGGACAGCATGTACTTACAAGACAATGCAGAGCTAAAAAATTCATTGGCATTGGATATATTCTACACTAATGTAACCATTCATACAGATCAGATAATTTGGAGCGAACAATTGATAAGCAAGCTATCATGCATACTGCTGTCACATAATGAACCAGGTATGTATGCAAGTACAGTGATACAGGACAACATGTACTAACAAGAGCAAAGCAGCGGGCAGCATATTTGTGATATCCTGTCGTTCTTTTCAAACCGGAATTCTTCTTCGAGCAGATTTCCTGCAAAAAAGATCCGTAAGGCACATGCGGAAAAGTGAAGTTCAAATCGTCATGTGATTTCATAGACAGTACCTCATCCTAGGAATGAGACCAGTGCATAACAAGGTTTTTCCATTCAATGTCTTCTAAATTTAGCACAGGAGACTTCATCGGAAATTTGTTTATAGACTTGCCATCAAAGTGTGATTTCCTCAGGTAACACCGATACTGCTGCAATGCTTCCTTGAAAAGCACAAGCAAGTTTTGCTCTTCATGACTATCCAGATTGACCCTCGCCTAGTTACAGCAATGTAATGTAAGACATTGATGTGTTCGATCAGCAGAAAACAGGAACATAATAACCATGAATAATAGCACTTACACGTAAGTTGGACAGGAAGATGTGAAAATGGTGTTTGTCTTCACGACAATCTTCCCATGATGGGAATATATGCATGTAGTCCCTAACAACATTGAAAGTATTATCTTTTAAACTGGGAATAGATGGAATGGGGTTCCAATCTGCAGGAATTGGCCGTCTCCTTGATTGGGATAGGTCTTGCCGGTGGACTTGCTGTACTTTTTCTTTGGAGTGGGATTTTTTCGTGGTACGGCTAGTGCTATGGCAAATGAAATCGGTATACCTTTTTGCTGACCTTGCAGGTCCTGTGTGGTGGGGCTAGTGGTGTGGCCATGAAGTATGGGTACAGTCTGCTAGAGTCGGTCCTATGTTTTGTGTCACTGGTTGTACAGCCAATATAAGTGGGGTGCTGTCTGATTTCTCCGGCACCACCACGTTTTTCAAGGACTTTGCTGGTGCTCCTTCAGGTTCGGCAATCACCCTCTTACTTTTTGATGTCTGATGCACAAGAACAACATTTGAGTGGAAAAACATGGTATGATGACAGATGGAATATGTATTGATAATGGATGGGCATGGCATCTCGAGTTATATGATGAGTAAACTAAGCGGATATGGCGGTGCAACAAAGTAGAAGAAATGCAAGACAAAATATGCAAGATACGCGCAACAATAAAACCTTGCCAAATTAGAACAGACACCTTGATGGGTGAACAGGACAGGCCATCTGCCTTTGACTCCTCGAGGTTAGAATAGTCATTAGGATGATATTCTGAACAAGAATCAACAGGTGGGGAGCGTCTGAGTTTCATTGCTTCGAATGGCACTCAATGCCTTGGTGCCAATTTTGTAAGTCATTGCAGTGTTCCACAATATTCTTCTGATGCGCAGATTCTGATATTCACTGTAATTGCGTATAATATCTGAGAACCATGAAAACATAAATAGTTGTGAGATTATCTTTGTAATGCAGATGATATTCTAATATAGGGGCGCCCCTATAAACACTTATGTGCTATCACTGGATTCTGATGAGAAAGCTCATGTGTGCTATAATATGGTGCGTGCATTTATATAATCTAGCACAAGTACACAAAAAATAGGCTCCAGAAGTAAGGATAGCTGGCAGATTATAGGTTCATAATATACTGTATAGAGAGTTTATTGCCAAACCATGATTACAAGAGCACACAACAACTAGCCAGATCATAGTGTACATAACAGGGGTACACCATAACCACGATATATAAATCGGGAAAGTGGAACTGGCTTGAAAATACGGTGTTGTATTGCCGCTAGTAATTGAAAGCCTATCGATCACATATAGGCCAACTCTATCGAACATGGTAAAGAAGAGCAAGCAGATTTTGGATAATAAAATGTTGGTTGCGCAGTGCCCACACATGATGAACCAGAGCGCATTAAGAATGCAACTCCCAGCTGTCTCTCGACCATTTCAGCGGTTGGATGAAGATCCTCGTCTCCTAACCCTTCTTCTTCCTTGTCTCTGATTCTTCCCATACAGAACATCAAGACGCAGCCGGGCCGGACCACCGCCCCACCGCCTGTGTTCCTCCGCCACCCCACCCCTCACCCGCCCCTAACCCCACCAGCGTCGAGTTTTTTGTTCGGCGAGGCCCCACAACCACCCGAGCCCTTCAATCACACCGTGAACTCCAAGTGAGCTCTGAAAAATCGACTGACCCAATTTTGAAATTTAGTCTAATGTGATTTAACTTGTGTGCAATATAAAAGGGGAAAACCATAAGCATTGGGAGTATAGTGTTGAGCGTGCCATGGTGGATTTGAAGGTGTAAACCGGACAAAGGCAACTTCACAACCAAGACAAGAAATCAGAGTAAAGCAGTGGCGATCTATTTTCTTGCTGCGATAAATAAGTTGAGCAGAATTTAAAGAGTACCGCCTCAGTGCGGAGCACGATGTCATCTGCTGAGAATTTGACGATGCTGCGGTAGCGATGGCTGTCGGCGGTGTGGAAGCAGATCTAGGAGGGTAGACGGTGGCGGCGGGGCACGGTGGACGAGACGGTCGTAGGAGCGGCGCCGGCAAGGTGGACGGCGGCGGGGATGAAGCGAGAGGACGGGATGCAAGGATCCCGGTCCAAAGGCGTGGATGAGAGAGGTCGATCTCTTGTAATGGACGGTGGCGTCGGGGTATCAGCTCCGGCATGGTGGAGGAGGACGGCGGTGGATGGGGTGGCGGACGGCAGCGGACGGAGGAGGGTGGGGTCGAGAGGGTGTTTTGGCGCCCACGGAGTACGAATGGGGGAAAGGGAGGTGGAGAGGTAGGGGGAACCATGTATTCAGGGCGCGCTTGTCTCAAATGCGATTAAATTTACAAACTTAGCCCCCGTTTCAAATTTCTACTACATCACAACAACATTAGTCGGTTGGGGATAGGACGGTAATTTTGCATACACCGAATATTTGCCGACGAGAGTTTGTTTTTGGCGCCCACCGTGTATGAATATGAATCGGGAGGAGTCGATTTCGCCGAGGACACACTTGTGTTTTGGCGCCCACCGTGTATGAATCCGGGTGAGAGGCGGTTACGTCATGTTTGGGTGAAATTACAAACCTACCCTATCGAAACCTATAGAAATCCAGCAGATAGGCTTTGCGTGGCAGGGATAGGCGAGTGATTTCCATCTCGCAGATTTTGGTTTCAAGTGTTATCGCGACTTTCCTCGCTTCGTTCAAATTTTGCAGATTGCACGCCATCGTGCCAACTCAATCGAATCCCGTTTGTATTCTATTTTTTCTAAGCGGATCCATTTTCAATTTGAATTACATTCTATATACATCATTTTTTATATATACTTTCAAAAGCACAACACCATTTATACATAAATATGCTTTACAAATGGCATGATCTCAGATTCATAAGGTTGTATCCATCAATTTGGATTTTCAAATATTTGAAACCACTTTATGTTGAAATCCAATGTATGCATTCCTCGCTAACTGTTTCCAATTAATGTGTGTTTCATGCGGGTTTTTTTTAACTTCTCAAACATGTATAATGTGTTTCACACCGCAACATATAGTGTAATCTCGTTTAGACATTAATTGCATATAAACCATGCATTGTTTGTAATTGAAGAATCTATGGATCACCAATATTGATAAACTATATAACATTACACCGTGCCCAAATTCAAATGAATATGCATGTTTGATACACCAATTTGCGTTATGATATTATCGATGTCGTGATCTCCAGTTTAAATATTTGAATCCCCGTTAATCCGGATATTCGTCTTATATAGCTACCACTCATGCTTATATAGGACTATCTCTCTGGACCTATACGCGTTCATCGTCTCTCAGGTATCTCTCGTGCTACCTGTATGTCGACAATGATCTTTTATCTTCGTAACACACTAACGGTACTCTCTCCCTCGACCTTCATCACTCTATCTCTCTCTAAGTATATCTCTCTCCCTGCTATGTGTCTCTAACTATGATTCTCCATGTGGAATCTCTTTCTCTCACACAAACACAAAACTTTTTTCTCCCGGGGTCTCATTTCTCTCTACTATTCCCATGTGTGCCACTAGCACACCCCTCATACAGAGATGTCTTTCGCTCCTTAGATATGAGAACCTACGACTCTTCCTCTTCAATATCTCTTTCTCACACAAAAACACAACCTCTGTCTCCCAGGGTCTCATATTTCTCCATTGTTTTCTTGTATGTCGCTCACACACACCCTCTCTCCCTAGAGATATCTTGCGTTCCCTCATATGTCTCTCTAGCTATCACTCTCGTTGTGAAATATCTTTCTCTCTCGCAAGCACAAAACTCCGTCTCTCTGGATCTCATTTCTCTCTGATATCTGTTTGTATGTGACTAACATGCACCCTCTCTCTATCTCTCTCACACCCACACACATAACCCAGCCTTCTGATCCACTGGACTCCTATCTCTAACGCACACTAGCTAGCATATTTATCTTTCTATTTATCTGTTTCTCCATCAACCTTCTTTCTCGCCCTCACTCTTGATTCCTATCACGCACACTACATCTGTTTCTCTCTACATGCAGTCAAGTGCCCTCTCAAACACATATATAACTTCACCCTTTGAACCACCCGACGGTCATCTCCAACACCCAAACTAGCGGATGCCACTCTAGCTAGCATCTCCATCTCTGTATCTATCTGTAGTTTCTCCGTCAACATTTCTTTCTCGCACGGAGTCTTGCTTCCTATCACCCACACTATATATGTCTCTCCATACATATGCATTTATAGGTTGATCTCTTTTGCACAATCGTTGCGCCTCACCCCTCTCGCCGCCATAGATGCATGCTCCAGCCCACGCCACTATCTCTTAAAGACAAAAACACATGCCCAATTGTCGGGCCTTCTTCCCTGCATTCTCACATGCATGCATATTGTCATACCGATCCGTCTCTCCCATGCCGTTGATCTTATGACTTATGTCTTCTTTCTTTTATCTCGATCATGCTACACACACACACACACACACATCCCACGTATACATGTATACCTCTCACACATGCACGTTCAAGGTCTCTATGTCTCCATACGTAGTTAATTACCCTCAATCCTAACGCCACATCAAATCGTTTCTCCTCTTTTGTGCACATAACTTCCGCTTTGGATGGGTAAAACACACACTCACACTTAACAATCTCCTTCTAGCTACCCCCGCCTCTCACTCTTCCCCTATATCCCCGAAACCAATAAGACCATCCCTTTGTTTAATTCCCGCCTACATGCACCATCGATATATAGTAGTCTTCCTCGGTGTCTCTCGAACAAACACGTTCTCTCGATGTTGACTCCTCTCAGACACACGCACCTTCTCTTCCCTCTCTACGGGCATTTTCTCTCTCGCACCCCATCATTGGTGGCCTCTGCCATACACGTCACCTCTCTATGATGAAGCCATGCACACTTAAATTACATCCGCCACAGAGGACCCCGCGACACACACACATACACACACGTACACCCCCCCACATACACACTAAGACTCCATCTCTCTCTCTCTCTCACACACACAAAAACACACACACACACACACGCACGCACCCCCCCCACACACACTAAGACTACATCTCTCTCTCTCACACACACACACACAAACTAAGACTCCATCTCTCTCTCGTCTCTCTCTCTCTCTCTCACACACACCCCGCACACACACATGCTCTAGGAGGAGCATTTGTTCCTACCACCCTTCATCCAACCTTACCCGTATGATAAACAATCACCTTTATTTACTTGCATAACATGGACAAATTCCACTTTACTTTAGTAGTCAGCAAACTTATCATACTGCCCTTATAAAAAGTGAGTTGGCGATGATGGTGTGCCTGCCATCTTGTAATACAGACCGTATGATCTATATCTGACGGATAGAAAGCAAACTATGATAATTTTACAAATCATACCCGCACCTCTCTCCACATCAATATCTCCCACAACCTCATTGCTCAGCAATTAAAAAAGGAATAAGTCTCTAGAACAATCTAGCATGCATGGTGGCCGCTGCCGCCTGCCGGCGCCGTCCATCCCCATGCCTCCGCCCATTCCACCACCACCACCACCAAGCTCCACCTCCTCGCCTTATCTCTCATCTTTCATTTTTTTCGATGACATTCTCGAGATACCAGTTTTCCGATAAAATTCTCGAGATATCATTAGTTTTTACACATGGGATTACTCCTGCATGGGTCAATCACAACAGGTGTTCTGTAAAAAAATGCATATTGATGTTCCGTGCAATGCACGAGAATATTGCTTGTAATTATATAACGCAAATCATGAGCAGGAAGTGACATTTTTTTGACACAACCACGTTAACATGGCCACGTAAATCACTAGCTAAAGTAAATACCATTATACTTATATCCCGATGCAAAAGGTTGAGTACATGTCCGAAGAGTAGAGTCGCACACACGCACTATGTCTCTCAGAATCTCTCTTACACACACACACACACCAGTTACGTGAAGCCCACTTAAGCAGACACGAGTTTGTTACAATTTGTGCACCCGCGGGTACACGTGATGCTGCGCATTTATTTAAGCCGGAAGGCAAACCCAAACAGTAGCTGCATTCATTCCCTCTCGTCGCCTCTTCTCTGGTCGCCGTCGCCCGGTAGCCATGGGCGGCCGAAGGTAACAACATACGCCATACTCCCGCCAAAGCGGCGCTTTGATATGGAAATTTTAGTGGTCATGCATGCATCTTTTTGTGCTAGCACTCCTATATAAGGGTTGACCGGTCGCTTCCCGCGGACGTGCGCGGGCGGTGGAAGAGGAAGGAGAAGGGAAGCGGGCTGTGGAGTAACGTTTTTTACCACAATTTCTTAGGAACAGAGTGCAATAATTGAGTAGTTTTGCAAACTACCAGCACTACACCTGAAATGGTTCAAAACCTATACTCCCTTGCCAGCGCGCGCTTCCCGCGTGAAACGGTCAGCGTCACCCTGGAGCGTCAGTGCTGCATTAATGCCCGGCCAGAGCAGAGGCGACCTCTCACTGGCGCCAGCTTTGAAGTGGCGCGACGGCCGAGAGAGTTCCGCTCCCCGGGGCACGCGACTGCTCCGCGTCGAGACTGGCCATAGGCCATGTTTGGATCCATGCGTTAGAGTTAGTTTGAGCTAGTTGGGGCTCAAATAGCCCTAAAGTATTCAAGCATGAGGGTTTAAATTGGAGCAAGTTGCACCGAACCCACCATAAAAAACTCCCACCCAAGAGGTGCTAACTGGAGATAGTTCTCATTGGGACCACTGAAAAATCACTTTTCTCTCTCCATGAAGTGCATTTATTGTCAATCTAACCCTGTCACCCAAACAACTCTTTGGCTACAGTTAGTTCAGGGTTAGTCATGAGTTAGTCTAACCTCTAGCTAAGTTAGAGTATCAAACAGGAGCAGTATAGGACATGCAAGTTGCTCAAAGCATACAGGCAAATTCGTACGTGAAAGGATTTTTCTTTTATTTTTGAAAACGGAAAGTGAAAGGAATTTTTTTAGAATGCTCTTGGCATGTCGCTAACATGTGATAGTTAACCAACCTCAATAGATGGCAGAAACGCCAGCCCGCTGCACTTTGATAGAGACGAGGAGGGAGAAGCGATACAGGCTGTTGGATTACTAGATATAGGTGTCACACGGAAGCCAAGAAATATGGTGATAGTGTGGGTTAGCCATGTACTAGTATGATGTAACTACACTGGGCTGCCGTGTTTCGTACTCGTCCAATCCACTGTGGAGATGATTGGTTAATTTTATGTCGCTGAATAATATTAAATATTATGAGTGCAGACGCTCCACCACGAGGTTCCTTGCTCCTTCTCGGTCGTCCGGAATCTATGTTCTTCCACTCTATTTTTTTTACGTGAGCTTTGTTCATCCTTTTGCCAACACGCGAGACATCAAGGTGCACGTGTTATGCAAGGATCATTCCATCTATATGAAGAACACGTGGGACTCTACGAGACGGACATGTACCCAGGAGTGGATGTACGAACCTGAGTAATGTAGCGCAGTAAGTGAAGTAGAAAGGCACAAATGGTATGAACATGCGTGGCATATAGGGTGTGTTTGGTTGCGTTCTCGCCTCAAAGATAGTTGTTCCCTCTTCAAGCATGCTCAACTCAACACCCCTCTTCATGCATGCTCTCTTCATGCATGCTTCTAGTGTATTTGTGCTAAACTAGTGTGGACTCATGCACCCTCCATACACTCTACCAAACACCCAAAAGTAGGTCGAGAAGGGAACTCTTAGGCGGCATTTGTCTCTTACTACGTACTACCACTAAATGTTGTATGCGTGCAATGCACGGTGATGATATGGAGTACGTGCCTAAGTACTCTACTACTACTATATTAGTTGGAGGCACATATTAACTTTTATATTTGTTTACGTGTATGCCCCGAGACCTTCCAACTAGACATGTCTTTCTCTCCAGGTCGCACTTTGTATCGTTCATACCACTAAGTACTACTATGTGTGGTCTCCGACCCAGAAGTAGAAGAAGTGGAGACGCTCAACCACGCTATTTTTTTACGCTGGGCTCTACCACGTTGTTCATGTCCCACTCCTTTCGCTGACGTGTGGCACATCCAGCAAGTGCCGTGTTTGGCACCCTTCGTCGTAAGAGTTGAAACGCTAGCATTCATCAGAAATAAAAAAATAATTATAAATCGGCAGTGATACTATTTTTTTTGTGAACCAATCAACAGTGATACTATACCACGCGGTTTCCTTGCTCCTTGATATGAGAAAGAATACTTCCGTTCGCCAACATGTGGGACGTCGACCATCCTGGTCCACTTGCCATGCACGCAGAACTCCAAGGGAGAGTCACCCGGGTCGTCGTGCCGCAGTAACAATGACTAATGAGCCGTCAAATCACAGGCCCACTTCCCACTTTGAAGTTGCTCGGACAAAGGAACCATCATGACTTCGTTGAATTCCGCTTCTTGAAGAAAACTACTCTACCAGCAGTACTGCTAGATACAGTATGTACTCCGCATTCATGCCCGACGAACCTACTCCGGTGCCAGTCGTCCATCCGTTTGCCGCGGCTCATTGCCATTCGCCCGCTATATTAACTTGAGCCCCAGCTCCCAGCCATAGCCAAAGACCCACACGTATTCTCCTCCGGTCCCTTCCTTCTGTTGGCACCACTTCAACCATGGCCTCCTGGCACTCCGAAGCTCTCTTGGACATATCACGGGGAAGCGGACGAGGGACATCGGCGGCTCCGCTCGGCGCTCCAAAGCTCTTCGACGTACTGTCGCAGGAGCAAACGAAGAAGATCACCGCCCCCCCCCCCCGCCGCCCTCCACCGCCACGACCATGAAGCCGGCGCGCGTGCGCGGGCGCAGCCGGCAGCGAGGAAGAGTAGTACACGGTAGGTCGCCACCGCTCTGGTCCCAGGAAGGCCACCGCTACTCCACTCAGTCGACGCCAAGCTTGGTGGGGTAAACATCGGCGGCTGATTAGCCGCTTGACGGCGACGTGGAGGCGGAAATCTTCAGAATCTTGTGCTCCGGAGGAGGAGGTTATCGAGGCGGATGAGGAGGAGGCAAAGGCAATGGCCGGCTTTCTCGGGTTCATGGCCGGACATGGTGGTCGGGCGCTAGCAATCGTTTCGATTAGGTTTTAGTATGGTTTGTGCGAAATATGTAATGAATTTCGTCCAGTTTGTAGGAAAAGTTTTTGAAATGTAATGAATTTCATCCGGTTAATTTGAAATTTGCTTTGTTTGCACGAATTTCGTCCTAGTTCATATAGTTGTCGAAAGGTATGTGGGCAGCATCGGATGGCATCCATCAGTGTCCTCGGACAGATGCCGGTGTAAATTTGTGGGCCAGCGCTGGAGATGCCCTAACTATCATGACATAATCGCTAACAATCCTCCATTATTTGGCAGGGAACAGTTATGCCTCGATCAAAATCAGATCCGCGGTATTTCGCACTCCTCCCACGTAGCTTACATAAAAATGGAGCAAGTGGACGGCACTGTAGCACATCATATCACTCGAACTAGCCCGCCTAACGAGCGGGAAAGCACCGCCCTCATCATTTTGTTCTGGATTGCTATCGATCGATCGCGTGAAAATGTTATGCTTCGCAAGTTCTAAAGGAAAAGGCGGCACACTTACGACTCGTACGCGTCGCAACCCCAACAGTCCGGCTCGCACGCCGCTCACCAGAGGGGACACGCGTTGTCTTGCAATTTCACTGACATGTGGGACCGTAATTGAATAAACCGTCGATAGCCGAAATCTAATCGCTCAGCGGGCGCCGAGAAGAGAGAAACGGGGAGGGAGAAGAGATCGCTCTTGCCGCACAAGCACGGACTGCAAGAAATATATGGTGATAATGTGAGGTGGGCCATGCTGGAGTCCGGACTGCTTCCGGAGCCCGCTCTCACCGCCCTGGCCCCTCAAGACGCCAGCTGCCCGCAGCATGCATAGCAAGTAGTCCCCGCTTATGTGGAGGAGATAGAGGCATTAACAAAGTCAAGGAGTAACCGTGGAGACAATAGATTTCATCAAAAATAAACAATGAATACTCGTTGCTCGTCCTCTATATCGGAAAGAATACTTCCATTCACCGAAATGTGGGATGTCGACCATCCTGGTCCACCTACCATGCACAAAATTATCCTGGTCTACCCCGGTCGTATCGCAGGCCCAACCTTTCCCATTGTAAGTTGTTCGGACGAAGGAACCATCATCACTTCATTGAATTCCGCTTCTTCAAGAAGACTTACTGTAGCCGCAATACTGCTACCACATGCGAAGACTGGACGACACTGTACCACGTCATATCACTGAAACCCACTAGGCCAAACTAGCCCGCCTAGGTCATCTATTTTGGAACCGAGGGAGTACGTCTCAAGACTGCTATGATTTTGTGTTGCACGTTCTCTCGTACTTCTGCTACAATTTTCCTACCCTATGAACCAAATGAGGCCTGAATGTATGTCGACTATTGTCGATCGATCGCTAAGCCTACAATTTTAGGAGCTAGGGCTATTGGTCGATCGACGAGGATAAGTATAAGCGTACCACGAGCTCATCAGCCCCAACATGTCTCTTCGGTGAGTGTTTTGCAAGTACTATAGCTCGACAAGAGCTAGCCTACTAACACCAAGAATCATCAAACAAGCCTGGCCGATATGATAAACAGTTCAAACTTACATCTAAGCATGCCATATATTACATCAAAAACTGGTGAGGATACATCTGTTTTCATAACTCGGACAGGGTTCGCATGATTCATCGCTTGATTCACTATCAAACAAAAGTAGCAAGATCCGCCCAGACAAGACAGTGCACTAGCCCTAAGATGGTTTGATAACACGCATTGTTCTGGTAACTAAACACAGGGCAATGCAAACTACCCTGAAGGATTAGCGCGACCAACTATTTCTTGTCATCGATCTCTCGGGCAATGACCACAGCACGGACAGCGGCATGCATGTGAATCGATTTACGGCGATGTCCACATGACTGACCGCGACATCGAATCAATCTCCGGGCGATGTCCACAGGATGGACAGCGGCATCGGAATCGATCTCCGGGCGATGCTAACGGGGACGGCCACGACATCGGAATCATCAAGGACAACCACCGGCTGCACAACCATAACATATTAGCAAGCACATTGCAAATAATCAAAAACCACAACTATGGTAATAAGCCATTATTTTTTACCTTGTGCAGCTCACCGGGGGATCTCATCCCTCCGGGGGCCATCTCCTCGTCCTCGATGGGGGCCATCACCTTGCCAGGGAATACTGCTTCTCAACGGGCGACTATCTCCTCAAACTCGGTCTTGAGCCTCACATAGGTGGCAATCAGAGTTCTGGGAATTGCATGGTGGGGCCCTTGCTGTTCTTCCAACTTTCTTTGAGGAGTTCGTCCGCCAACGTCCTCAACTGTTTGGCCAGTGCTTGTTTCTTGGAGTTCTTCGTCTCCATGGGTTGGCCCGCCAACATGGTCAACTCGTTGGTCGGTGCTCGCTTCCTGGAGATCGCTATCTCCAGTGAGTTGTCCGCCGGAACTCGTAGCCTAGTGCTCCAGGATCCATCAATGAACTGACAAACAAAAAGCAATCGAAAGGAAACCACAATCGCAATGAAAACGGGAAAAGAATAGGATGTGAGAATCGGTCGATGCTTCGTAAAAGAAGATTATTGGAATGAAAATATAGCAGCATAACTAATTCGCCCACCTTTCCTTCATCGATCTGTAAGAAAAATGGCAGAAGTGAGTAGCCCGGAGTGAGGTTTCCTTCAAGAAAGGGAAGAAAGGGCTTGAACGAAGCGTTCCAATGAAATGATGGTTGCTTCGTCCAGTCCAACTTGGAGGCCACCTTACCACCTTTGGTAAAGATGTGGGTTTTGTGATATGATTGGTCATGACGGCCACACCGGGGTGACAATTGAGTCTCGACTGTAGCACCTCGCTGTGATTTGGTGGATGGCACGCGGGCCCAGATGCTTTGAAATGTCCCGCATGTAGATAGAGCGGCTAGTCATATAGGAGTGCTCAATATTGTGCACCGCGACCAAGGCGGAGAGGAAAACGAGAGAACTACGTAATTAATGCATGAGTTTAATTAGGGTAGTTTTGTAAAGTCTGAGATACATTCCTCCAATCGCAAAATACCTTGGTTCATGAGATTTGAGATTTGAGCCCTATAAACCGGAAGGGAGAAGTCTTGCACACGGTGTAGTCTAGTCACTTGTTGAAATCTCTAGAAAGGCAAATACTCCTTTCCGGTTTACAGGTCTATACTAATCCCTCCGTCTAGGTGTGTAAGTCATCTTACGAAAACCAAATAGTCCCAAAACACTTAGGTGCGGTGCATTAACTTCTACCTTGTTTCTTGTTTCTTGACATATCAACCAATAAGAGATGAGAGGTGTGCATTCTTTTAATTACTTGCAATGGCTAGTTCATTGCATGCAATGCTATTAATTAGCAAATAAACATTGGTGACCCCAGGAGGAAACGGTGCTAAGCGCGTGGACCTATGCAGAATGAGTATCAACCAATGGATAATGGAGTTTAATTGTTAAACAATACTCCCCCCTTTCCGGTTTGTAGGGCTTATCTCAAAATTTTATGTTTTCCATTTTATAAGGCTCAATTTGGTTGTTTTCCATCACATTTTCAGATTCCAAGGTGCATTAAATCATTGCATGAAGTATTAAGAGAAAATTGACCAATGCATGTACTTTATGCATGCATGCATTGCAATTAATGCATTGATAAACATAATTTTTTGAGGAAAACAAGAGCATTTATTAGGTGCTTTTGCAAAACTACAAACTGTATTCCACCACTCACCATATACATTGATTGGTGAGATTTTTGAATTGAGCACTATAAACCGGAAAGGAGGGAGTAGCAATTTTGTCTCATGCAAGAGCCTGGCTAGTATATGCGTGCTCCAAGGAACCGCACCACGCGAGCGCGTTCAGAACTACCACGCTCGGGTTGCGCTTGGCTCTTCGCCTCTTCGAGAAGACGAACAATGATGCTACTCCTACTTCTACTGATGTCGAATCCATCGCTGCATGTCCGTCCACCTCGTGCGGGAGGGATAGCGTGTAGCGAAAGTTTACTTACTGCTCCTACCTTTATGCGTCTATGACAGGAGGGCCCAACAGGTGGTTGCCCTCTGTCATGCAGCCAAAGGCAGAGTGCGATTAAGGCACTGGAGCTCGATCCATGAGGAGAGGGCGTCTTAGTAATCAAATTTCTCAGTCTTGTACGAGTTGACGCGACACATCAAAGCACCGCACTCGATAAAAGTCTTTTACACATTTCAAATGGGCTACTTCGTATGTAGGAGTAGACATATTACGCTTCGTATGTAGTCACTTGTTGCAATCTCTAAAAAGACTTATATTTGGAAGCGGAGGGAGTACAACGCATGCATGCATGCCGTGACTTTCCTTTTGATACTTGCATGTGTTGATTTGATGCACCTTGCCAAATTTTGACTATAAATTTAACTAACCAAATTTTCATGCATGTCACAAAAATTACGGGGCTGTTTGGATTGTGACTATGTTTGTCTTATGTTGCCACATTATTTTTCCCACACTTGCCACACTTTCCTAACCTGAGTTGCTCAAATTGTTAGACACACTATGGCTTGCCTAAGGGAATCTTGCCAAAATTTTTGTGTCTATGACATGTGGGGTTCATTGATAATAAAAAAATTCTTGTCTTAGGTGTGGCTAATAAAAAAGACTTATATGTAGGAACGGAGGGAGTAGAAAATATAAATAATAATGCATGTTGGGGCAACCCACGTTTCCGCTAATTTTAGCCGTGGGCTTGTTCACAATTTTTACGAGGGGGTGGTTGTTCATTTAATGGAGGGACTTGTAGTACCAAACTTGAGCAATACAAAGTGCGACCTGGCACACCGTAACACCACTTGGAACAAGCGGGTAGCTATCTCAAAAAAAATCAACAACTAAAAACCGCGACTGGCATGTAGTAGTACACAATTTTAAACGATTGTTTTGATGGAGTGAAAAAGGAAAACTACCCCACTACTTATATATAGGACGGAGCCTCCGCGCTTGCTTGCTAGGGTTGCTCTATTCACATATTCTCATCCTCTCCAGATCTAAACAAGATAGGGGTAGTAACACTGTCTTTCTCCCTTCAAAAAACACTTGCTTTCTATCCTCACCGCTGGTTACAGATCCGGACGTATCCCCCTCCGTCGGTGAAGGGGAGGAGGGGCAGCGTTTAGGCCATCGTCGACAGCGAGGGAGGAGACCCACTGCCGGCCGAACCGTTATCTTCGGCGGCCTTGTGGCCGGAGGTCCTCCGATCCCTTCGTGCGTTGCTGTGGGCGGATCCGGCCTCCGCCCCCACCTATCCACATCCCGACGACCTTGGTATATCTTCGTTCGAAACCGCCTAGCTCTACTTCCCCAAATTGCCACGTCGCTGCATGTGCATCATTTTCTACCTCTCAGCCCCTCTCGATCGGATGGTCCAACGTCACCTATTTTTTTTCTATTGTTAGAGGTAAAGCTACTTCATGGAGTCGAATCTTGTACTCCCTCCGTCCGAAAATACTTGTCATTGAAATGGATGTATCTATATGTATTTTAGTTCTAGACACATCCATTTTGATGACAAGTAATTCCGGACGGAGGGAGTACTTGGTTCAAACAAGAAATAAAGTGGGGGTGGGGGAATTTAGTATGTACATCGGACTTGGTACAAACATGAAGGAAAGGGGTGAAAGTAGTACAGACTGGTCATCCAACCGGTCTCTTGGTCGAAAAGGGAAATATAGGGGTAACGATGTACACAGTGGTATGACCAGGACTAGATTTGCTATCCACACATAGGAGTTGGTGGCTAGAGTGAAAAAAATGGGACCAACCCAGATATGTTTCTTGGATGTTTGTTTCTTGGGGCAACAAACTATGAATCACCACTTTATGCCCCTGTTTACGTACATGGTCTTTGTACTCTTTGGTGCACCTTGTCCCATGCCCTTATACCAAATATTTAGGCTCAAATTGGTAATAAAGGGGCAGAAAACATAGATCTTGATGAAAATAGAGGAATAGGAAAGGAATGTAGGTATAAAACTATGGAACAGCGAACCGGAGGAAACTCTCAAGAGAATGTGTTTGAATGGACTACGAAATGTACAGATTTGTTTGTTTAGAGTAGCATGCTTGGCAGTATGAGATGCTATTTGTTTATTCAGCTGCACAGTGACTATCTTGTCCTCACCTCACGTACCACACATAGGTTGATTTTTTTATTCCGGCAAACACAGCACGACAACTTTGTCTAACGCATGGCAGCAAGCGCCTGCCTCGGGCTTCTGCTCAAAAAATGAGCAGCGCGTGGATGTTTCTAATCCTATGGAATCAGTACTACCAGACCAGCTTTCCTATGAAACACTATGGAATCAGTACTACCAGAAAAGCGTCATGGACCACCCTTGCAAACGGTTGGAAGGGAAAGAATACCGTAGGAATTGTGTTCCTACGAAAATCCTGCACCAAACCTCTGAACCGAACGCAGCCTTAGCTGTTCTTAATATAATGTCCCTGGTAAAAATGAAGCCATGTCACTGTTTTTGCCTGTAATTGTTTGGGACTCTGACAAGTTTAGCCAAATGTTTTTGCCTGTAATTGTTTGAGACTCTGATTGTTTCCTATGTGCCTTTTTGTGCAAACAGGGATATCCAATTCACCTAGTTGTTGTTGTGACCTTTTGGTGCACTGCACAAAACTCTTCTTAAAAGAAGTGACTTTTGTGATGTTTAAGCTGGAATGTCGAGAATGGAGCAGTTGGTTCATTTTGGTGGAACCGCACAAAGGGAGATCTGTGTTCCAATCCTCATCATCCATATTGGCGCCATAACCTTCCTTTAGGTAAGAATGATATTTAATGCATGTGTTCATCTCTATTTTCCATTGCCATGAGAAAATAATGTTGTTTTTACTAGTACACTTGTACTCCCTCACCGACAAAACCAATTCTGAATTAGAAGGCCAATCATGTACTTGGTTTCACCAACTGGTGAGGAGAAAGAGAAGCGAGCATGAAGAGGAGGAAGAAGAAGAAGAATAAACAGTGCCAAGGCGATCTTCTTTGAAGCGGAGGCCTCGGTCGAGGCCATTCAAGGGCTCCGCAACGACTACCTTACATGTGAGACGATCCTCCGAGGAGCCCTTCCACTTCGCTGTCCCACTTAATTAATTAGGAGTACTTAAGTACCACTAATTTATTCTTGCCTAATTTTCCTGTTGGAGTTAAACAAATCTTTAGTAGGACCCTATCTTTGAATCATATGCGTGTGAATGTTTGTCTATGGAGGTGAATCATGTGGTGGAGTAGGGAGGGAATATTATTAGTGTCATGACATAATAGTGTTATTGTTTTGCATTTCAATTTATTGCCATTGGTTCAATGAGGCAATGTTTTGCATATTGTCCATCATTAATTTGATGCTACTGTTTGAGTAATATGCTGATGTCTTCCTATCCTTTCTCACTAAGCTAATGAAGGTTTCACCTTGTTCCTACTTGTGCAAACAGGGATCATGTTGTGCCAATCATACATTTTAGTGGAACTACACAAGACGATACAATGAACTATATCCCAGCCAGTGCTTTAACTCTGCTGGAAGTTCTTGATAATCTTTTGATATAATCTCACCACTGGTAAACAAGAGTGATTTCAACCATACATTTGAAGTGCACAAAAATATATACTATTGTGTGATTCCAGTGAGTGCTTTATCATCTCTTATGGGACTACATGAATAAGCTTTTTTTCTCAGGTTGGTGCGGGCCTAAGGCCTTCATCCATATTAGTTCTTTGTCATCTCTATTTGTATTGTGCTACTGTCATGAGAAACTCCTTTATCTTTGCACCTTTAAGTTTTGCAACCTATGATAAATGGCAATGCTTTGAGTGTTGAGTTGAGCTAATTGGCACTGATTAAATAAACTAATACCTCTCTTTAAGCAAGACTACTATGTTGCTAACTTTACCCATTAAGATAATGAGGGTGCTTCTATTTGTTAGTGTATGTTTCATCAACTAGTCCCACTATTACAGTAATCTCACTCTCTCAATATATGTGCCAACAGGGATGCTCGATTTTGGTGGAACTGCACAAAAACTTTGTGTGCTTCATTGCCTCGACAGCTTCCGTCCTTTCCTATTAGTCGCTAATCTCCGCTTGCTTTCTTCCTTTGTTGTCAGTCGCTTGGCTTATCTCGGCTTCTAGTCAAAGGAAATAGTAATTGATATTCTACCTCACACTGGTTGGTACTGGTCTTTATCCTGATTATTGTGCCTGTCATATGTATTGGTAATTTGGTATTGTGCTACTGTTTGCCGATTTCATAAAGGAGTAATTTGGAGCCTGAACTCGCAGGCAAATCATTACATCGGGTGATTTGAGTAGAACTGCACAAAACGATCAGATGGACAGGTACTTATGCTGCTGCTATGTTCTCCAAAGTTCACTCAGACAAGCATCGATGTTGACAAGAAGTGCCTATATTCATTCGAGTATCAACCTGTGTTGGGGATATAACTATTTGTGTAAGCCGCCCAGGAGGGGCCGGGTTATGCAAATAAGACTCATCGGGAAGAAGCCCAAAGACCAAGCACGAAGATGGCGGTTCAATAAAGGGTCTAAGGCCCACAGGCGGCTTAAAGCCCATAGTGATAAACCGCCATGATGGCATGACTTGTATCATAAGGTAGATTTAACTAGTCACCGAGCGGACCTTTGTTTATGAGCGGCGGGACTCTGCAAGCCGCAGGGCGTCAACCCATGTATATAAGGGGACGACCCGCTGGCGGCTGAGGGCAAGAAACAACTCATCGAGAGCCGGGCATAGCATATCTTGCTCCCTGGTCATCGAAACATCAAGCAATACCAACCCAACTAGACGTAGGCCTTACCTTCACCGTAAGGGGCCGAACTAGTATAAAACCTCTCGTGTCCTTTGTCCCGATTAATCCCTTTAAGCTTCCTAGTTGCTATGGCTCCACGACTAAGTCCTTGCAAGAGGACATCTGCCGTGACAAAACCACGACAGTTGGCGCCCACCGTGGGGCCAGCGCACGGTGGATTTGAGTTCTTGAAGGGCAGCTTCGAAGGGCTCAAGGGATATGCAGTGGGCCGGATGACCAAGAGTCGTCGCGGCAAGATCTACATTGACAACGAAGGCTGGGGCCCCGAGCCGACTCAATTGAGTATGGGTAGCGGGTCCCCTTCAGCGGAATCCACGTCTTCATCGGTCGGATTGGTGAGCCGGGCCCTGAGCCGGACAACTGCACCAACTTCGTCGAGACGGTTTGCTCAAAGGCCATGAGACCCGCCCGAGTTCAACCCGTCATGAAGCGTGCCTTCGTGGGCTGCATCCACGGAGAGGAACTTTCTAAAGGATCTGAAGATGGTGGTGAGACGGTCGTCTTCTCTGACGGTGATTCGTCCGGCGGTTCAACAGATTCATTGTATCAAGTGCAAGAGGGCATGCTTGGGGGCTGTTCCGACGGCTCTAGTATTCCGGATTCCTATGAGCCGCCAAGCTGGGCAGGAGTCTTCATGGCTGGTACTCAACCCGGTCAAAACTCAACGGCTGCAACAACAATAATGTCCGGTCGGGAGGCCGGTAAGGCGGAGGCCCTGTCGCCGGCTCGGTGCTTATGGATCTCATGGATAAGCCGACGGCCTGTTAACCGCCATACAGTTATTCCCGCAAATCAAGATGAGCATAACGGAGGTGGCAAATGTGCGTGAGGAGATAGCTCGGGCCAAGGAGGCCTTGGCGGTGAGGACACCAGGTTAGGCTGCGAGCAGGCGGCTTTGGATGCACGGCGCATCAACTCCGATCGAGGCTTTCCGGCTTAATATGAGCCTGAATGCATCTAATGAGGTGATGAGAAGGAGGCACCAGAAAACTCAATCCCGTTTGCCTCCGGTTTACGACCCTCGGAACCTTTTCGCTACACCCGGTGCCGGTCCTAGCAACCCGCCCGAAGCAAATCAGTTTATGACAACCGGAGCAGGAGGACCGGCTCAGCCTCGAGAGATGGCACCTCCTCATGGGAGTATGGCCCCGCCCTGCTATGTACCAATACCACCGGGTCATTTTTCCAACCCCATGGAGAACTTAATTGCAGCATCGGCGCGTTTGGCGGCTCTCCCAGTGGACGGTGATGATCCGACAACAGTGGAGACCCGAAGGATCAGAGACCTCGTCCAGACAGCCTTGGCTCGGCAAGAGACTTATTCCTACAGTCGGGACAGGATTCATTCAACTCCTCCGCCTTGGTTAGCTCCGGCTCGTCCAAACCGGAGTCCGAGTTACAACAGGCACATGGATTCAGAAGCTTTGTCAAGCAACGCCCAGCGCCGTAACCCGCCCGACGGATATAACCGGGTGCAGGACCGAATGCTTCAGGAGGACGAGCGGGCGGCTCAGCTAGCGGCTCAACAGGCGGCTCATCAAGATCTCCCAGAGTATCCGACGACTTCCGTTGGAGCATGAGTGGCTACTAGAACCGGCGGTGTTCCTTATTTGGTGCCGGCTCTGCGGGATGTACGTCTACCCAAGGACTTTAAGGGACCTCGAAAGGTGCTGAATTACACGGCCGACTTACAGCTCGGAGCATGGATCGAAAGTTATGAGATGGCCATGGAGCTATTGGAAGTCAGCGACGCAGCAATGGCTAAGTACTTCACCATGATGTTGGACGGAACGGCCCGGTCTTGGTTAAAGGGTTTGCTGCCGAATTCCATTAGCTCATGGGCAGAGTTAAAGGCTCGGTTTATCCAGAACTTCAAGGACACTTGCAAGCAATCTATGTCAATTGTGGACTTGACCAATTGTAAGCAGGAGGAGGGTGAATCCACAACTCATTGGGTGCGCCGAGTCAAGGAAATAATACATTAAATGCGATAAGATGGATGCCGGTTCTATGATCCTCATGTTGGAGAAGAACTGCCGCTTTGAGCCGCTAAGGCAGAAACTGGGGCGCCTTAAGCGTGATTGCAATGATATGGTTACGCTGATGGCAGCTTTAGTCAAATACGCCGACTCTGATAGTACCAAGGATCCCACGTCTGATGAGTAAAAGACAGGGAAGGGAAAGAAGAACGGCAATGGAAAGGATCAGCAGCATAACCCGATGAATCAAGGAGGCAACAAGCGTAAGGCTGAGGGTAACCGGGAGTTTGTGGCCAATGCCAATGCGCAGGGTAACAATCAGAGACATAAGGGAAAATCGCCCCCTCGATCTGGCGGGTCTGGCCCATCTTTTGAGCAGCTACTCAATGAGCCCTGCCCGAGACACGGCACCCGGGAACGACCCGCCACTCACTTATGGAAAGACTACGCGATCATGAAGGCTTTCAAGAATTCCAACATGTTTGATGGCAATCATGGGTCGGGCGGCGGCTCAGGAGTCGGCGGCTTTCATGGCCCGGGCGGCGGTTCAAGTTCCGGCTTTCAAGGAAATCAAGGCGGCTACAATCAACATCAGTCTGGACAAGGAGGACAGCAGCAGCAACAGCCAGGTTATCAAAGCCACCCGAAGTAGCTGAATAGTGGGCAGTATCATGTGTTCACCACTAATTTGTGCAAACGTGACCAGAAGGTTCATAAGAGGGCCGTGAATTCTGTTGAGCCGGTGGTTCCCCGTTATTTGAGGTGGTCAGAACAACCCATTATATGGGCGGGGAAGATCACCCTCCGGGTTGATAATCCGAGTCGATTGGCCTTGGTGGTAGCACCTCTGGTTGGTGGATATAAATTCACTAAGTTACTCATGGACGGAGGAAGCAGCATCAATATCCTCTATTATGAGACCTTTCGCCGCATGGGGTTGACTGATAAGGACTTGAGGACGTCCAACACTGTCTTTCATGAAGTGGTGCCTGGTAAGTCGGCGTACCCAATTGGCAAGATTGAACTGGAAGTGGCCTTTAGAGATGAGTATGATTCTAGAGCTGAGAAATTAACTTTTGAGGTGGTCAAAATCAAGAGTCCATATCATGCTCTGTTTGGTCGGCCGGCTTATGCCAAATTCATGGCACGGCCGTGTTATGTTTATCTGCAGCTTAAGATGCCGGGTCACAAGGGCACCATCACTGTGCATGGAAGTCGAAAGGTAGCCACAGGTGTGAGGTGGGCGACGCGACTTATGCTGAGTCTGTTTGTGCAGCAGAGGAGCTGAAGCTTTATCAAGACAATGTTGACCCGGCGGATATGACCTCTCTAAAGAAGCCAACCACCGAGCATGACCCGTCCAAGAAGTTTAAATCGGCTGATGAAACCAAGCTTGTTGATTTCACTCCAGGCGATTCGTCTAAGCGATTCGATGTCGGTGCCAATTTGGATCCTAAATAGGAAAGCGCGCTCATCGAGTTCATCCGTGAGAACCGGGACATCTTTGCATGGAAACCTTCTGACATGCCGGGTGTACCGTGAGAACTCGCTGAGCACACTCTCAATATTGATCCGAAGTATTTCTTTTAAATGGCTTTTTCCGCTGACCGGGTTTATAGCCTCTGAATTCGGCATTGACTTCCGTATCCTCAGCATTATCGCCGTTAATGCGGCGCTTGTGCTTGTTGCGACGCGACCTGCCACTGATGACCTTGGTATCCGAATTACCAGGGCCCTTGGTCATGTTGTTACTATGAGCTAGCCAGCTGTCCTCTCCCGCGCAAAAGCGGGTCATGAGTGTTGTAAGGTGTGCCATGGATTTCGTCTTTTCCTGTCCTAGGTGTCGGGCAAGCCACTCGTCACGGATGTTGTGTTTGAAGGCTGCAAGGGCCTCTGCATCCGGACAGTCGACGATTTGATTTTTCTTGGTTAGGAACCGTGTCCAGAATTGTCTGGCCGATTCCTCTGCTGCTGAATTATGTGGCTTAGGTTATCGGCGTCGGTGGTCGCACATATGTGCCTGGAAATTGTCGAGGAATGTGGCTTCGTGTCTTCCCAACAACCAATTGACTCTGCTGTCAAGTTGTTAAGCCAATGCCGGGCTGGTCCTTTAAGCTTGAGTGGGAGGTATTTGATGGCGTGTAGATCATCACCGCGGGCCATGTGGATGTGAAGGAGATAGTCCTCGATCCAAACCGCAGGATCTGTGCCATCGTATGATTCAATGTATACGGGTTTGAAACCCTCGGAGATTTGATGATCCATCACTTCATCTGTGAAGCATAGTGGGTGTGCGGCGCCTCTGTATTGGGCTATATCACAACGCAGCTCGAATGAGCTTTGTCTACTGTGTTCGGCTGGCCGAGTTGCCATATCCGGCGTGACGGTTGTAAATCGCCACGCGTAATAAGTAGGCGCCCATAGCGATCCGTGAATCGATCTTGTCTGCCTTGCCTTGTCCTCCAATATATCTCGCAGGTCTGGCGCATTTCCCCGTGCCTTTGTATTTTTTGAGCGGCGCCGGGGTGCGGCTTGAGTTGAGGGCCGAGAGGCCTCTCTGTCCCGGCCACGAGGTGGACGGTCAGCCGTATCATGCACTGGTGATGTAGGTTTGGGTGCTTCCTCCTATAATTGGGGTAGCAGCCTGCGTTTTGGGTAGCTCTTGGGGGGGCGCTCGAGTTCATACTCTTCGGCCTCAAGGACTTCAGTCCATCTGTCAGCTAGCAAGTCTTGGTCAGCTCTAAGCTGTTGCTGCTTTTTCTTGAGGCTGCTTGTCGTGGCCATAAGCCTGCGTTTGAAACGCTCTTGTTCGACGGGATCCTCGGGCACGACGAATTCATCATCGTCAAGGCTTGCCTCATCTTCGGAGGGAGGCATGTACTTATCGTCCTCTAACTCTCTATCTGCCGCTCTCTCATGAGGGTTGGCTTCTCCATCCTCTTGCGCTGAATCTGCTTTGGAGGGGTTGTCTTGACCTTGTCCGGTGTTATTGTCTCCGTGCGGAATCACCGTTTTCTTTGTGGCGGGATTTAAATGGCGCTTGGCACGCTGGCGCTTAGGCTGTTTCTTGGAGGGTCATCCTCCGTTGTTCCATCGCCATTCCCATCTTTTGGGATGTCCACCATGTATATTTCGTATAATTAGGTGGCCTTCCAGTGCACTGGGGGCGCTGGTTCTTGGTCGTCACATTCAACGTTGTCCATACCGTCGATGTCTTCGGAGTCGAAGTCGAGCATGTTGGTTAAATCATCGACAGTGGCTACGAAGTGGGTGGTGGGTGGGGTTTGAATTTCTTCGTCGTCCGCATCCCAACCTTCCTGACCATAATCCGGCCAGGGCTACCCTAATAAAGAAAGAGACTTTAGTGAGTTCAGGATGTTGCCAAAGAGCGAGTGCTGAAAGATGTCCGCGGCAGTGAATTCCATGATCAGCGCCCAATCGGAGTCGATTGGCGGGGGCGCGGAAGGCTCGGAGTCCGGAGAGGAGTGCGGCACCTTGGAGTCACGAGTTTCGCAAAGGACGGGGTAGGTGTACGACTCAATCGCCATAGAGATTGCAGCCCCCAAGGCGGTGTCCAGCCACCCATCCTCGATCGGCACAGTCAGCTCCGAGCTAAGGGTCGGGCGGACATCGTCTTGACCTCCGGGACCTTTGTTCGTGACGAGCTAGATCATGCCCCTCGTGATAGTGCGGCGCGCTTGGCTGTGGCTCAAACCCGTTGAAGATCAAGTCTCCACGGACGTCAGCCGTGTAGTTCAAACTTCCAAATCTGACCTGGTGGCCAAGGGCATAGCTTTCAATCTGCTCCAGATGGCTGCGAATTGGCCCAGGTGCAAAGCCGCGAATACTGAAGATCTATCCGGGAGAAAAGTCTCACCACAGAGCGCGTAAATCGTTGATGATCGAAGGAGCCATCGGGCCTAAAGATGACGACACAGAGGAACTCTCAAAAGCACCAATGTCAGTGTCAAAACCGGCGGACCTCGGGTAGGGGGTCCCGAACTGTGCGTCTAGGCGGATGGTAATAGGAGACAAGGGACACGATGTTTTTACCCAGGTTCGGGGCCTCTCGATGGAGGTAAAACCCTACTCCTGCTTGATTAATATTGATGATATGGGTAGTACAAGAGTAGATCTACCACGAGATCAGAGAGGCTAAACCCTAGAAGCTAGCCTATGGTATGATTGTTGTTCGTCCTACGGACTAAAACCCTCCGGTTTATATAGGCACCAAAGAGGGTTAGGGTTACACAGAGTCGGTTACAATGGTGGGAGATCTACATATCCGTATCGCCAAGCTTGCCTTCCACGCCAAGGAAAGTCCCATCCGGACATGGGACGAAGTCTTCAATCTTGTATCTTCATAGTCCAGGAGTCCGGCCAAAGGCTATAGTCCGGCAATCCGGACACCCCCTAATCCAGGACTCCCTCAGGAGGGGTGTGGCGTACCGCAAAAGCCCTACGAAACGGACCTCCTACGGTCGAAACGGGCGTCCTGTTCATCTAGAGGGGTGTGGCGTACCGCAAAACGGGACTCCACGGGGTACTGTTCATCTCCACCGTCGACCTCCTCTAGCCTCCACGGGCTACCGTCGACCTCCTCCAGCCTCCACGGGCTCCTGTTCATCCAGCCTCCACCGTGCGCTACTCCACCGGCTACTGTTCAACCACCCCTCCACCGTCTACTGTTCATCCAGCCCTCCACACCACGGGGTCCTGTTCAACCACCCCTCCACGGTCACCCCTCCACCGTCTACAGTTCATCCAGCCCTCCACCACACCACGAGGTCCTGTTCATCCAGAGGCAATGCCATCACTCACTGTTCATCCAAACCCCCCCGCAACGCTCACTGTTCATCCTAGAGGCAGCATCGATCTGCTTCAGTTAGCAGCAGCAGTGAAGGAATCGCTCGACCGGGTTCAGTTAACAGCCATCGGTCGATCGCTCGGGTTCAGTAACGCATAGCCTGCGGTGCAATCACTCGGGTTCAGTTAGAGCCCAACGCCTCGCTCGGGTTCAGTTAGAGCCAACACCTCGCACACACGCGCGTATGTGTACGAGAGAAACGCGCATCGCTCGGCACCCGACCTCCCACCGTAACCGGGAACTCCCCGAAATTTTTCTCCCCCTTGCTTCTACCATGGTTTTTTCCGTCATGGACGGCCCAAAGAATGTCATGCAGCTACGTCTCCGGCCCGCCCAGGACGAAAAACCCATTTTCTGTCATGATTTTTTGTCATAGAAGTAGGAGCCCGCCACATCTATGATGATACCGGGTTTTGTCACAATTATCGTCATAGGAAGTGTCATATGTATGACAGAAAAAATTTGTTCGGCCCAAAATGTCACGGATGTGTCTTTTTTTGTTGTGTTCTCATCCAACGACCTAGAGTACTTCAATGTCGAGCGCTCAACATGTTTAGCATGCAGTTAATTTCATGCCAAAAATAGTGCTAATCACATAATAACACGCAAATAATATCCTACTTAATATCGCATGCACTTAATATACTACCAAATTAATGTGCATTGCACGTACACATTGACTAGTACTACTAGTATGTGAAACTGGTGCCGTAACTTGTGAACGCGTCCAGTTATGGTCAACGGCAACATCGCCCATGAGTTCTTCGTGTTTGCCCATGCGTCTAAACGTAGAAGGGGAGGAGAGAGAGAGAGAGAGAGAGAGAGAGAGAGAGAGAGCAGACATGGAACCCACCAGTAAGTGAAGGCGAATAGTACATGCTAACAAGCCGGTCCCACTAATGTACTAAAAATAATATTACATGTTATCCATTAAATAGGTTGTGGTAATATAAAAACATTATATGAACAAAGGGGAGTACAACAAACATTGTTGTACTACGTATGTTGCCTATTGACGTGCGGCTTGAAGGCCCTGGTCACATGTTCGATCCTCGTCCTTTTTAATTTATAATTTGTATATGGGTCCAAATTTGTTTCATGACAGTTGGGCCCCTCAGTGTGTAGTTTGTAGCATTTTAATTTGTGGGTCAAAATTTGTTCCATTACAGGTGGACTATCGGTGTGTAGTTTTGTAGCTTATTTGTAATAATTAAAGAGAACAACAGAGTTTTTTGCAGTAATACCGTGGTGCGACGTTGAAGGCGAGAAAGGATGTGCGAGAGAGCTATGACCGAGCTAGAGGGAAATCAATTGGGGGAGGTGCGGGGGTTGCAACGGTGTTTGGAGTAGTTGTGGGCCGAATGCTACGAAAATATAATCTGAACCCACCGGAATAAATGCCCACACAAATTAATCCAAGGTTGGAGTCCCCCTCGCAATGTAAATAGCTCCGGCTTTGCGAGGGATGGAGAGGTAGCTTCAATGTGTGGAAGATACGGAGTGAGAAAGCGAGGTCAATCGAGACACATATAGATAGAGAGACAAAGTGAGTGTGGTCCAATATTCATTGAAAAGATATATATGCTCTGGAGAGATATTGTCCGATTGAGCTTTTGGGAATGGTGAGGGCTGTAAGATAGAGTTTGAGAGATGATCCAATCACAGAAATGTAGATATATTTTGTGCGTGGGAGGAAGCAAGGTCAATCGATTACATATATAAAGGGAGAGTGATTGAGCGAGTGTGGGTCGTCGTGCGATCGAAAGAGTGAGACAGGTAGGAGAGAGTGACCTAGATAGACAATGTGCGTGAGAGAGTATACAATATGAATATGTCGAACTGAGCTCAAACATGGAGATATATCGTTTGTGTTTGAGAAAGAGTGAGGTCAATCAAGACATACAGAGATAGAGAGAGAGAGAGAGAGAGAGAGAGATTGAGCAAGCGTGGCCCGCCATGAGGTCGAAAGAGTGGGGGCGTCTTGGATGGACTGACCTAGATAGACAATCTGCGCGAGAGAGTATAGAGTGTGTAGATCGAGGCCCGAACAGGGAGATATATCATTTGTGTGTGAAAGAAAACGAGGTTAATCGAGACTCATATAAAGAGAGCGAGATTGAGCAAGTGTGGCCCGCCGTGCGGAAGAAAGAGTGAGACAGTCTTGAGGGAGTGACCTAGATAGACAACGTATGTGCATGCGCACGAGAGGTTGGGGGGCTAGATAGGCAATGCTGTTGGAAATATGCCCTAGAGGCAATAATAAATTAGTTATTATTATATTTCCTTGTTCATGATAATCGTTTATTACCCATGCTATAATTGTATTGATAGGAAACTCAGATACATGTGTGGATACATAAACAAAACCATGTCCCTAGTAAGCCTCTAGTTGACTAGCTCGTTGATCAACAGATGGTTACGGTTTCCTGACCATGGACATTGGATGTCGTTGATAACGGGATCACATCATTTGGAGAATGATATGATGGAAAAGACCCAATCCTAAGCCTAGCACAAAGATCGTAGTTCGTATGCTAAAGCTTTTCTAATGTCAAGTATCATTTCCTTAGACCATGAGATTGTGCAACTCCTGGATACCGTAGAAATGCTTTGGGTGCACCAAACGTCACAACCTAACTGGGTGGCTATAAAGGTGCACTACAGGTATCTCTGAAAGTGTCTGTTGGGTTGGCACGAATCGAGACTGGGATTTGTCACTCTCGTTGACGGAGAGGTATCTCTGGGCCCACTCGATAGGACATCATCATAATGTGCACAATGTGACCAAGGGGTTGATCACGGGATGATGTGTTACGCAACGAGTAAAGAGACTTGCCGGTAACGAGATTGAACAAGGTATCGGGATACCGACGATCGAATCTCGGGCAAGTACAATACCGCTAGACAAAGGGAATTGAATACAGGATCGATTGAGTCCTTGACATCGTGGTTCATCCGATGAGATCATCGTGGAACATGTGGGAGCCAACATGGGTATCCAGATCCGCTGTTGGTTATTGACCGGAGAACGTCTCGGTCATATGCGCATGGTTCCCGAACCCGTAGGGTCTACACATAAGGTTCGATGGCGCTAGGGTTATAAAGGAAGTTTGTATGTGGTTACCGAATGTTGTTCGGAGTCCCGGATGAGATCCCGGACGTCACGAGGAGTTCCAGAATGGTCCGGAGGTAAAGATTTATATATGGGAAGTCCTGTTTTGGTCACCGGAAAAGTTTCAGGTTTTATCGTAACGTACCGGGACCACCGGGAGGGTCCCGGGGGTCCACCAAGTGGGGCCACCAGCCACGGAGGGCTGCATGGGCCAAGTGTGGGAGGGGACCAGCCCCAGGTGGGCTGGTGCGCCCCCCACAAGGGCCCAAGGCGCCTAGGGTTTGGGGGAGGGGGCGCACCCACCTAACTTGGGGGGCAAGTTTCCTCTCCCCCCCCTTGGCCGCCACCCATAGATGGGATTGGGGCTGCCGCACCCCTTGGGGTGGAAACCCTAGAGGGGGCGCACCCCCTCCCTCTCCCCTATATATAGTTGAGGTCTTGAGGGCTGCCAACACATGAGTTTCTCTCCCTCTTGGCGCAGCCCTACCTCTCTTCCTCCTCCTGCAGGATTGCCACGCTCCTCCATCACCACCATGCCGTTGTGCTGCTGCTAGACGGAGTCTTCCTCAACCCCTCCCTCTCTCCTTGCTGGATCAAGGAATGGGAGACGTCACCGGGCTGTACGTGTGTTGAACGCGGGGGTGCCGTCCATTCGGCACTAGGATCTCCGGTGATTTGGATCACGACAATCTGACTCCTTCAACCCCGTTCTCTTGAACGCTTCCGCTTAGCGATCTACAAGGGTATGTAGATGCACTCTCCTTCCCTCATTGCTGGTTTCTCCATAGATAGATCTTGGTGACACGTGGAAAATTTTGATTTCTGCACGTTCCCCCAGCAGTGGCATCATGAGCTAGGTCTATTGCGTAGATTCTTTGCACGAGTAGAACACAAAGTAGTTGTGGGCGTTGATTTTGTTCAATATGCTTACCGTTACTAGTCCAATCTTGTTTCGACGGTATTGTGGGATGAAGCGGCCCGGACCGACCTTACACGTCTGATTCGTGAGACAGGTTCCACCGGTGACATGCACTTGCTGCATAAGGTGGCTAGCGGGTGCCGATCTCTCCCACTTTAGTCGGATCGGATTTGATGAAAAGGGTCCTTATGAAGGGTAAATAGCAATTGACATATCACGTTGTGGCTTTTATGCGTAGGTAAGAAACGTTCTTGCTAGAAACCCATAGCAGCCACGTAAAACATGCAAACAACAATTAGAGGACGTCTAACTTGTTTTTGCAGGGTATGCTATGTGATGTGATATGGCCAAAAAGGAATGTGATGAATGATATGTGATGTATGAGATTGATCTTGTTCTTATAATAGGAATCACGACTTGCATGTCGATGAGTATGACAACCGGCAGGAGCCATAGGAGTTGTCTTTATTTATTGTATGACCTGCGTGTCATTGAACAAACGCCATGTAATTACTTTACTTTATTGCTGACCGGTAGCCATAGTAGTAGAAGTAATAAGTTGGTGAGACAACTCCATGGAGAAAAGATGATGGAGATCATGGTGTCATGCCGGTGACGATGATGATCATGGAGCCCCGAAGATGGAGATCAAAAGGAGCAAAATGATATTGGCCATATCATGTCACTATTTGATTGCATGTGATGTTTATCATGTTTATGCATCTTATTTGCTTAGAACGACGGTAGTAAATAAGATGATCCTCATTAAAATTTCAAGAAAGTGTTCCCCTAACTGTGCACCATTGCGAAAGTTAAATGCTTCAAGCACCACGTGATGATCGGGTGTGATAGATTCTTACGTTCACATACAACGGGTGTAAGCCAGATTTACACACCTTGAAACACTTAGGTTAACTTGACGAGCCTAGCATGTACAGACATGGCCTCGGAACACAAGAGACCGAAAGGTCGAGCATGAGTCGTATGGTAGATACGATCAACATGAAGATGTTCACCGATGATGACTGGTCCGTCTCACGTGATGATCGGAAACGGCCTAGTTGACTCGGATCATGTAATCACTTAGATGACTAGAGGGATGTCTATCTGAGTGGGAGTTCATAAGATGAACTTAATTATCACGAACATAGTCAAAACCCTTTGCAAATTATGTCATAGCTCGCGCTTTAGTTCTACTGTTTTAGATATGTTCCTAGAGAAAATATAGTTGAAAGTTGATAGTAGCAATTATGCGGACAGTAGAAGGCTTATGTCCTTAATGCACCGCTCGGTGTGCTGAACCTCGAACGTCGCCTGTGGATGTTGCGAACATCTGGCATCCACGTCTTGATAAATACGTGATAGTTCAGTTAAACGGTTTAGAGTTGAGGCACCAAAGACGATTTCGAAACGTCGCGGAACATATGAGATGTTTCGAGGGCTGAAATTGGGATTTCAAGCTCAAGCCCACGTCAAGAGGTATAAGACCTCCGATGATTTTCTTAGCCTGCAAACGAAGGGAGAAAAGCTCAATCTTTGAGCTTGTGCTCAGATTGTCTGAGTGCAACAATCACTTGAATCGAGTGGGGGTTGATCTTCCTGATGAGATAGTGATGTTTCTCCAAAGTCATTGCCACCAAGCTGCTAGAAGCTTCGTGATGAACTATAACATATCAGGGATAGATATGAAGATCCTTGAGCTATTCGCAATGTTCGACACATGAATGTAGAAATCAAGAAGGAGCATCAATTGTTGATGGTTAGTGAAACCACTAGTTTCAAGAAGGCAAGGGCAAGAAGGGATACTTCATGAAACGGCAAATCAGTTCTTTGCTCCAGTTGAAGAAACCCAGGGTTGAACCCAAACCCGAGACTAAGTGCTTACGTAATGAGAGGAACGGACACTGAAGCAGGATTACCCTAGATACTTGGTAGATGAGAAGGCTGGCAAGGTCTATAGAAGTATATTGGATATACATTATGTTAATGTGTACTTTACTAGTATTCCTAGCAGCACCAGGGTATTAGATACCGGTTCGGTTGCTAAGTGTTAGTAACTCGAAATAAAAGCTACGGAATAAACGGAGACTAGCTAAAGGTGAGATGACGATATGTGTTGGAAGTGTTTCCAAAGGTTGATGTGATCAAGCATCGCCTTGCTCCCTCTACCATCGAGATTTGTGTTAAACCTAAATAATTGTTATTTGGTGTTTATGCGTTGAGCATAGACATGATTGGATTATGTCTATCGCAATATGGTTATTCATTTGAGGAGAATAATGGTTACTCTATTTATTTGAATAAAACCTTCAATGGTCTTGCACCTAAAAGAATGGTTTATTGCATCTCGATCGTAGTGATACACATTTTCATGCGAAAAGATATAAGATAGTAATGATAGTACCACTTACTTGTGGCACTGCCATGTAAGTCATATTGGTGTAAAATGCATGAAGAAGCTCCATGTTGATGGATCTTTGGACTCACTCATTTTTGAAAAGTTTGATACATGTGAACCATTTCTATTGGTGTAAAACGCATGAAGAAGCTCCATGTTGATGGATCTTTGGACTCACTCATTTTTGAAAAGTTTGAGACATGCGAACCATTTCTATTGGTGTATACGCATGAAGAAACTCCATGCAGATGGATCGTTTGGACTCACTTGATTTTGAATCACTTGAGATATGCAAATCATACAACTTGGGCAAGATTAATGAAAAGCCTCTTCTTCATTAAGATTGAACAATATAGCAACTTGTTGGAAGTAACACATTTTGATGTGTGCAGTCCAATGAGTGCTGAGGCATGTAGTGAATATCGTTGCGTTCTCACTTCACAGATGATTCGAGTAGATGTTGAGTATATTTACTTGATGAAACACAAATCTGAATTATTGAATGGTTCAAGTAATTTCATAGTGAAGTTAAAGATCATCGTGACAAGAGGATAAAATATCTATGATATGATCATAGAGATGAGTATCTGAGTTACGAGCTTTGGCACGCAACTCAGACATTGTGGAAATTGTTTCACAATAAATACCGCCTGGAACACCATAGTGTGATGGTGTGTCCGAACATCATAGTTGCACCCTATTGAATATGGTGCGTACCATGATGTCTCTTACGAATTACCACTATCGTTCATGGGTTAGGCATTAGAGACAACCGCACTCACTTTAATAGGGCACCATGTAATAACGTTGAGACGACACTGTTTGAACTATGGTTTGGAGAAGCCTAAGTTGTCGTTTCTGAAAAGTTTGGGGCTGTGATGCTTATGTGAAAAAGTTTCAGGTTGATGAGCTTGAACCCAAAGCGGATAAAAATGCATCTTCATAGGACACCCAAAACAGTTGGGTACACCTATCTCAGATCCGGAAGCAAAAGTAATTGTTTCTAGAAACAGGTCCTTTCTCGAGGAAAAGTTTCTCTCGAAAGAATTGAGTGGGAGGATGGTGGAGACTTAACGAGTAAAGAGACTTTCGGGTAACGAGATTGAACAAGGTATCGGGATACCGACGATCGAATCTCGGGCAAGTACAATACCGCTAGACAAAGGGAATTGAATACGGGATCGATTGAGTCCTTGACATCGTGGTTCATCCGATGAGATCATCGTGGAACAAGTGGGAGCCAACATGGGTATCCAGATCCCGCTGTTGGTTATTGACCGGAGAACGTCTCGGTCATGTCTGCATGGTTCCCGAACCCGTAGGGTCTACACTTAAGGTTCGATGGCGCTTAGGGTTATAAAGGAAGTTTGTATGTGGTTACCGAATGTTGTTCGGAGTCCTGGATGAGATCCCGGACGTCACGAGGAGTTCCGGAATGGTCCGGAGGTCAATATTTATATATGGGAAGTCCTGTTTTGGTCACCGGAAAAGTTTTGGGTTTTATCAATAACGTACCGGGACCACCGGGAGGGTCCCGGGGGTCCACCAAGTGGGGCCACCGGCCCCGGAAGGCTGCATGGGCCAAGTGTGGGAGGGGACCAGCCCCAGGTGGGCTGGTGCGCCCCCCACAAGGGCCCAAGGCACCTAGGGTTTGGGGGAGGGGGCGCACCCACCTAACTTGGGGGGCAAGTTTCCCCTCTCCCCCCTTGGCCGCCACCCATAGATGGGATTCGGGCTGCCGCACCCCTTGGGGTGGAAACCCTAGAGGGGGTGCACCCCCTCCCTCTCCCCTATATATAGTTGAGGTCTTGAGGGCTGCCAACACATGAGTTTCTCTCCCTCTTGGCGCAACCCTACCTCTCTTCCTCCTCCTCTCCCGTGGTGCTTGGCGAAGCCCTCCAGGATTGCCATGCTCCTCCATCACCACCATGCCGTTGTGCTGCTGCTGGACGGAGTCTTCCTCAACCTCTCCCTCTCTCCTTGCTGGATCAAGGCATGGGAGACGTCACCGGGCTGTACGTGTGTTGAACGCGGAGGTGCCGTCTGCTCGGCACTAGGATCTCCGGTGATTTGGATCACGGCAATCTGAGTCCTTCAACCCCGTTCTCTTGAACGCTTCCGCTTAGCGATCTACAAGGGTATGTAGATGCACTCTCCTTCCCCTCGTTGCTGGTTTCTCCATAGATAGATCTTGGTGACACATAGGAAAATTTTGAATTTCTGCTACGTTCCCCGACAAATGCATGTATCTAGCAAGAGAGGGTAGGAGGGAGTAGGGATGGCAATGGGTACCCATTACCCATGTACCCTGCAGGTAAAAACCCTATTAGGGTAAGGGTATGGAACAAAAAGTTACCCATGGGTACGTAAATAGGGAAATCTTAAACCCATCGGGTGGAGCGGGTACGGGTATGCGATTATATAACCCATACCGGCATACCCACGTACCCTTATAAAAATCTAACAAGCACGGAAAAAATTACATTTACCCTTTGTTGTGAGTTTGTGAACTTCAAATGTATGACTATGTGCTACTGTTCATGACTATGTGTTGATGTTTTGATGTGTCGTTGTGTACAAGAAAGTGTTGATGTTTATGATGTGTTGTTCTTTATAAGTATGTTTTGATGTTATTATGTGGTGTTGTATATAAATTATGATTATATGTTGTTGTTTATGATTATGTGTTGTTCAAATTGATGTTATGCAAATGTGGGTATTTCTACCCGCGAATACCCATTGACCCTGTCGGGTGATGGGTACGGGAAAAATTTATACCCACTAGCGGGTATGGGTACGGGTAATGGGTAATCTTAAATCTGACGGGTAAGGGTATGGGGTGGCTCCCCCGTACCCAAACCCTGCAGGTGCCATCCCTAGGAGGGAGAGAGAGAGAGAGAGAGAGAGAGAGAGCTCGGCATGGGGTGCAATGGCGAGTGTGTGAGGTAAATACATTTGGTAATAGGGTGGAAAAAGGGGGTGGTGTAGTTTAGAGAGTTAGAGATCGAAACATGGAGAGAAAGAATGAACATGTGTCGGAAACCGATAGCTTGCTAAGTTGGTTAGGAGAGGAAGGTTGACCGATACAGCAAGTATGTAGCATGTGTGCCGAGGGGGGGTGTGGGTCTAAAAATAACATTTGAATGTAGATAGTTCGAGACTTAATATCGATGTTTCAATTCGTTGTACATTGTAAGATTTGAACTGAGGACCATGCATATGAGTAATTATTTCGAATTTGTGCCATACTAGGTTTGGAAAAGTTGACATTGACTCGATTGTTGTGCTATCTTGTAGGTCATATGTTTGAATCCACCCAAAGTTTTCTCACTACCATGGTGTTCATCATATACATATGAATTTGTATTAAAAAAGGTAGCGTGGATACCGTGAAATGCAAAATTCATGTTAGAATTGGAGATCGCTATGTGACACACACTCTAATTCAAAAAACTAATTATGTGACACACACTCAAATCCACGTTAGCGTGGATACCGTTTCGATTTTTTTTCAAATAACTCCTCATTAAATAATTTGTAGTATCTCATTTCGAATCACTAATTATTTGCAAGGAAAACACGGGCATGGTAATACATATAGATTCATTTGCAAATGAAAGAAGATTCGTCTGCATTCTCAAATGTAGGCGCACCAGGCAGACCAGGGCCGTGTCGTGGTGGTCGTGTGTGTCGTACAAACGCTTAGCATCCAACCACCCACCTCCCTCCCTCCTCCCCCGCCCCCCCAAAAAAAGAACAACGACAAAATAAGTTCATGCTTCCACGTTTCGGACTGAAATATCTGGCAGCCCCAATTCCAGCCCGGCAAAATCTCCCTTCTCCATCGTCCCCTTCTGCGCCCAGATTGCCAATCCAAGCAAAGTTTGTATCGTCCCTCGTCTCGTCCCTTTCCCCACCTTTGTGTCGGACGACAACGACGAAGACAATGGTCGCGCTTCACCACCGCACCGGAGCTACCTCATCTACGCCCTCATCCACCGCACCGGGTGGTCCACCGACAACATCGGCCGACAACTGACGTGTCTCACAGACACCGACTTCCACCGCATTAGGTGCGCTTCACCGACGCCGTCTCCCACCTCACCGGGGCTAATTCACCGAGCACACCATCGCACCTCCGCCCCCCGAGGCCGTCGAGGCTTCACCAACAGTCTCGTCCACCGCATCATAGAGGTCTGCTGCCACTCAAGATCTGCATCCGTGAGCGGCCAGCCAACGCCAGCGCATCACCCTCAATGGATCTGAAGTGACCCGCACTCTAGCTAGGCGAGCATGCCCAAACGCCGGCCCGAACTAGGTATCCACACATCACTCCCTTGTGCATTGTTTCGACGATGTTTGGATATCCTTTCACTGCTCTCTTAGCTTACACGCCTATGCAACTCTGAATTTAACTCTTATTTCTTCTGGATATATCATCTGAAACAAGCAAAACCATTTTTTAGCGAAGCATGATGGTGCTACGGGATCTGGTACACATCCTGCACACCCGTATAACCTTGTAAGTATTTTTCCTCTGGTACAACAGCAAGGTCGATTCCTCTTATTTGATCAACCATTTGTCGTGTCAAAAATGTAGAGGGGAATGCAAGGAGCACAAGGCCTGCACATCCAAGCAGGTGGTAACATGGACTTGTACATGGAACATCCCTAGCGCAAGCAAAGCTGTAGTGAGCCTGTACAAAGAGCTAGTGTAAGTCCCTGCATTTCATTTAATTCGTACTGGCCTGCATGTATGATTTGTGTGCAGTGGCGGATCCACGAATTCAAGTTACTAGGGGCGAACATTTAAATTAAAAAATACGAAGGCACTTGCACTTCGGAAATCAACATAACTTGAGAAATGTGAAGCTACATGCACTTTGAAAACCAGCTAATGATCCAAAGTAGTTCAGATTATAAAACACTAAATGATGTAAGCACAAAAAACACAAAATGCAACATGGTGTACAAGGACTACTAACATGGTCTGTACATGTTTGAATTATTCGTTCTCTGGCTGAAAATATCGAAGTGTAATTGCACCTATAACCAGTGAACAAACTGCATATCAATATATCTATCCTGCACAAGTATGCCAATAGTTTCAAACAACAGATTAGAAAAGTATTTATGCTATGTTGTCATGATACGGGGACTTTCTGGTAGATGGCCTCGACGTTTCCTCAAGCCATGAAAATGTACTATAATTTGCTTATCATCAATGCCTACAAATCTCTATGTCATCATTAGACACTAAATCGTTCAATGGGAGCTTGCAAAATGTTTGCATTAGATCCCTCATTATACACTATATGTTCATCACCAGGAGCATGTAAAATGTTTGCATCAAATCCTTCATTAGAAGTCTGTTCATTAGACACTTCAGGCTCAAGAACAACATGAGCTTGAATGTTTGCACCGGAAACTTGATTAGATACATCAGATTCAGTCAGTTCAGTATTGATTGGGGGACTTATAAAATAAGTAGAAATTGGTTTCATTTTCTCATGGATTCCCTACATACAAGCAGTTTTACAACACCGTCAGGTTTAACTATTGGCCAGAAATTGAACTGTTGAATTAGATATAATCAGGGATGTGATGTACCTGCTCGTTTGCATGCTGCTCTGGCAAGCTACGACAGTCCGTTTGCGCTAGCTCAATGCCATGCCCGTGCTGTCGTCGTTGCCTCCCACACAGGCTACACCCAGGGTTGGATCTTCATATTCTTGTCCTTCCATTCACTTGAAGCCCAGCGACCGCCCTCCAACGAGGGCGCGGGGAAGTGCTGTGTCAGTCTATCCAGTGGTGGTTAGGTTAGGAGCAAACCAGACTGGAGGCTGGAGCAAACGAATTGTGATTTTTCCTACTGTCGATCGACATGGGAGGCACTCGTTTGGGCCACTAGCCTGCTATAGGGCCTGCCTTAGACTTATGTTATTGGCCCATCCAAATTGAAATGTTTTTGTTCATTTTTTACATTGCATGCTCATGCGTTGGGACGAACAAAACTAGCATGGTCCAACCTAGACGACTCAAACTACGTGCACACTTTCCAGCCACCCGAGGCGGCCGCCCATGCCAGCCCCTACGGTGGCGTCGCCCCTTTTTGCGTGTATGATTGGGGTAGTGAAAAATATTCCAGTGGCGCTTTTGATTTACCCACAGAATGGTTGAATTGCTTGTTTCTATGAACTGAGTTCGCCAATAATGTGAAGGATGCGAGTATTTTCATCCTATTGTAGATTGCTTAGATCTCGATATGCCAAATGTAATCGCATGAAATATACAGTAAAGGCCAGTGTGATGTGTGTGGCTACAACTAGTCTGACAACCCGTCCTCATATAACATATCAAGTACGCACCATCTCACCAGATTAACCATTCGACTTACCAATGCAGTGTGGGAAGAAAGAAGTATTGGGACTGTGTATCCAAGCAATTGATGCCATGGACTCCTTCGTAGAACCTTGTAAGCCAAAAAGAAGTTGCAGTGTGCCTGTAAAAAGAGCTAGCGTAAGTTCAGTTACCTGCTTCTCAAAATTTTAGTTAGCCACTTATTGCAAAATTGTTCAATTACGTTGCTTGGCTTAATATAGTTTGCTACTGATTACATAATGCCATAGCATGTTAATCCTATTATAGACTGCCCCTATCTATGTGTTTGAAACTTACTATTAAGAATTACATGTTTGCCTAAACTTAAATAGCTACTTAAGCACGTAGATAGCTGGTCATATCTACTTTTAGGGTGCAGCAGAATTCACGTGTAATTTACGTAATGATACCCTATTTGTTTAAATGGTTTGCTGTTATCACTTGTAGCACTAGTAATGTTTGCATGTTCATAGATAGACAACTTCCAGGTTTATATGAGGGACACCGTCTTTTTAACTTATATATGTGTTGGAATCATTTTGCTTACATGAAAGAAATTTACAAATGTCTGTGTTGCTGGTAAATGGTACTGACTTGTTACTTTAATATGTTGCAAAGAACTTGTTTTATAAGTCCTGTGTAATTAAATGCGATGCCAAAACGGATTAGTTTTACTAGTTCTTGTGTAATTAAATGCGATGCCAAAACGGATTAGTTTTACTAGTTTGATGTTAGTTTCTTATGGCTCTTGCAACACTTTATTTATGATTGCTAACATTCAAGTTTGCAGGATACAACTGAAACTCCGTTGGCACAACAGGTATGTTTTCAGAAACTTCCTTGTTTACCTGGTTTGCTGATGTAACTTGTTGCGGTAATCATCTTACCAACTTCAAGCTTTCAGGATCTGATTGGAAGTCCAATTGCACAGCAGGTACATTTTCAAAAATATATTTGTGTAACAGGTTTTCTGTTGTAACTTGTTGCTCTAATCAAGTTACTCACTACTCAACTTTTCAGGATCCAAGAGAAACTCCAATGCCACAACAGGTTCCTTTTGCAAAACTTGTTTGTTTAACTGCTTCGCTGCTGCAACCAGTTGCTCTAATCACGCTACTGGCTACTCAACTTTTCAGGATCCAAGAGAAACTCCAATGCCACAACAGGTACCTTTTGCAAAACTTGTTTGTTTAATTGCTTTGCTGCTACAACCGGTTACAATGATGTTAATAACTACTTTTCAGCATCCAATTGAAACTCTTTAATTCCTTGTTTGTTTAACTGGTTTGCTGTTATAACTCCCAGTTGAGATGTTTTGCTAACTTCAACTTTTCGGAATCCAATCGGAACTTTAATGGCAAAACAGGTTAGCCCAAGATCCAAGAGCGGGGTCCCCATGGACGTTGTATCATCCCACAGAAGTGGCACCAGCCCAATCGTGCATCATGAATTGCCAACTGTTGATGCTCTAGAGGCTAAACCACTGGTAGAAACAAATTCTGCTTCTGCACTTAGAGATGAAGTTGACATGTTGAGGAAGCAAACAGCACAATCACTAGCAGTACTCAAGACAACCATTAAATATTTGGTGGATTTCAAAACGAAGCAAGCTGAGACTGACCGCATTGTTAAGGTCTGAAGGAAAAAGGAAATTAAATTCCCACTTGGTAAATCATAGGTGAAATGTTCTTTCCATCATTGAATAACCTTTGTGTTGTTTGTTCATGTAATCGATCAAACCCTTTGTTTTAGAGATCATGTAATAGTTGTTTTTTGTTTTTTGGTTTGTAATTTTTTTTAGCACAAGTCTGTATTAATTGATAAGACTCCGAGACATTTCATTTTGATTGATGTGCATCGCCCAGATGGAGAGGCCGGGGGTCCTCCTCCTTTTCTAAAAAAATTGAATGTTGTGCCAGACCTACAAATATGCCAATCGGGCTGAATGTGCATTCAACAATAATAGTAGTACAGATGGGTGTTTATATGTCTGTTAGTTTTGTACATTATTGGTTGATTGACTCGGTATTTGAATCTTGATACATCACTTGTGTACATATCTAAATGGGAGTACACATTATGCTGCGTGTGACACTTGAGTTGGACATAAAGTGGTTTCAAATATTTGAATTCATCTTAAACTAGATTCTAGCTTCTGAATTTGAGTATCGGAATTTGTAAATCATAATCATATATGACAGTGGAATACATCTTTGTCGTGCTTTTGAAGATATATAAAAACACATAGAATGATTTATAAAGATACGTATAGGAATACAAAATGGATTCGAATTTAGTTGCCAGGGTAAACGTGGATGCTTATTGTCCAAGTGTTTGGGAGATGGAAATTACTGTCTACCCCTTACATGGACAATCCATCGGCCCGATTTCCACTGCTCTCAATAGGGGTAGGTTAGTGACTTCAATTAGACGTGACACGACCGCCTATGAGCCCATTCTGACACGGTGGGCGCCAAACATGGGCGGCAAAACACATTTGATTCAAGCTCGTCCGAAAGACCTCTGTCTCTCCCTCCATTTCCCAATTCATACACGGTGGGCGGCAAAACAAACTCAAATCAGCCGAAATCGATGTAGGCAAATATTTTCAATAGGGCAGGTTTGTAACTTCACTCAGACGTGACACAAACCGCCCTACCTGTCAGGCCCGTTCATACACCGTGGAAGCCAACCATGGGCACCAAAACACCCTCTCCTCACCTGAAATCGCTCTAGGCAAATATTGGCAAGATGCGAGATTACTGTCCTATCCCCAAACGACGAGACGTCCAAATTTTAAACGGGCGCTAAGTTCGCAACTTTCCCATATTTCAGATAGGCGCGTCCCAAAAACAAGGTTTCCCGTACCTCTCCCTCCATTTTCCCATTCATAGACCGTCCGCACTAGAACACCATCCCCACACCAGCCTCCTCAGTCCGCCACCCCATCCATCGCCGCCGTCCTCCACCCCATCCATAGCCACCATCCTCCACCAGGCCAGAGCGCCTACCAAGACCGCATCGTCCACTGCTAGAGATGGACGTTTCTCATCCACGGCGACGGACCAAGAGCCTTGCATCGCGTCCTCTCGCTTCATTGGCGTTGTCGCCCTCTTTGTCGGGGCCGCTCACATGACCTTCTCGTCCACGGCAACAGGACTTATCCCCTGATGCACCCGTCTACCTTCATAGATTTGCTTTAACGCCACCGACAACCATCGCACCCCCGATGCCTACACGGCGCCACAAGAGAGGTGGTACTTCATATCTCCTCAACTTTTCAATCTCAACTAGAAAATAGATCGTAACTTGGTTACTGTACTTTCTTTTCATCTCTTAGAAATTAGTTCTTAGTTCGAAGCAAACAATGGATGCTAAATAGCATTTCTCCAGTTTGCAGCTTTAAATCTGCCATGGCACAGTCATAAGGTTTAATTGATCATGCTTAGGGTTTAATTGATCATGTTGGTCCAGTGGTTTTTTTTAATAGAAATAGGAGGGGAAACCCTCTTTTGCTAAAAAAATGCTTAGTGTTTCCCCCTTTTATGATCACTATACGATTAGCATACGTGCTTCATGTCATAATAGCACTGCTCCACCCATCAAGCTAAGCAAGCTTAGTTGTTCAAATACGAATATGATATTATTAAAATATAGTCGTTTATTTGGTCAGCTAAATGTTCCTAATTTAGTATCGAAAATGCATGTTCGCCGCTCGGGTGTGTATCTCTACAGGGTGCGCACGGTGGGCCGTGGCCCACCCTGGGATTTTGGTCGGCCCAGGCCCCGATTCCCCTCTGTACTGTTGCACTTCCAATCTCTACTCGCCCCCAGTCGCCTGCCTCGTCGGCGACTTGAATCCCCGGACGGCATGTGTCGGTGTCAAAACCGGCGGATCTCGGGTAGGGGGTCCCGAATTGTGCGTCTAGGCGGATGGTAACAGGAGACAAGGGACACAATGTTTTTACCCAGGTTCGGGCCCTCTCGATGGATGTAATACCCTGCTCCTGCTTGATTAATATTGATGATATGGGTAGTACAAGAGTAGATCTACCACGAGATCAAGGAGGCTAAACCCTAGAAGCTAGCCTATGGTATGATTGTTGTTCGTCCTACGGACTAAAACCCTCCGGTTTATATAGACACCAGATAGGTTAGGGTTACACAGTCGGTTACAATGGTAGGAGATCTACATATCCGTATCGCCAAGCTTGCCTTCCGCGCCAAGGAAAGTCCCATCCGGACACGGGACGAAGTCTTCAATCTTGTATCTTCATAGTCTTGGAGTCCGGCCGTGATGATAGTTCGGCTATCCGGACACCCCCTAGTCCAGGACTCCCTCAGTAGCCCCTGAACCAGGATTCAATGACGACGAGTCCGGCGCGCATATTGTCTTCGGCATTGCAAGGTGGGTTCCTCCTCCGAATGCTTCATAGAAGGTTTTGAACACAAGGATAGTGTCCGGCTCTGCAAAACAAGTTCCACATACCACCGTAGAGATAATAACTTTTGCACAGATCTGCTGACGTATTCCGCGGCGTGACATCATACCACGGCCAGGCCTTCACATGAATCGTTTTTTACTGTTCCACCTTAGCGCGTTTAGCGAGGCGGTTTCCTTGGCACGTCTTATCAAAGCATAGATCGTGCCCCCTTATTCCGGGATTCTCATCAATACGGACGTGGGTAACCCATCCACGCCATTGATTACGGCGCTTGGGAGATAAGCGAGTTTTACCGGGCTGGTGGGTGACGCATAGCTTCGTCCGTCCATATAAGGGATAAGGATCCACCTTTTCACCTACGCCTTCTTCCTCCTTTGCTCATCCATTTTCGCGCACTCGAGCTCCAGCGCCCAAGTCCGCACACCCCACCTCAACCTTCTCCAACTATGTCCGGAGCGGGAGGCAGGTGGATGGCCTCCTCCGTCGGAGGGGCACATCACAAAGCTGCGGGAGGCCGGATACTTGTCCAGCAACATCGTGCACCGGCTGCCCGACGCGGGGCAGCTCATTCCAACCCCCAGGCCCCATGAGAGGGTGGTGTTTCTCCCCCACTTCCTCCGCGGACTAGGTTTTCCACTTCACCCATTTGTCCGGGGGCTCATGTTCTACTACGGCCTGGACTTCCCTGACCCGGCCCCGAATTTCATCCTCAACATCTCGGCGTTCATCGTCGTGTGCGAGGCCTTCCTCTGCATCCAGCCCCACTTCGGCTTATGGCTGAAAATCTTCCATGTCAGGCCGAAGGTAGTGGGCGGTCGTCAAGCAGAGTGCAGAGGCGCCATGGTTGGCAAGATGGCCAAAGTCCTATGGCTCGAGGGCTCCTTCGTGGAGACAATAAAGGGGTGGCAATCGGGGTGGTTCTATATCACCGAGCCGCGCGACTCCAAATGGGTGGCGGCCCCCGAATTCAGATCTGGCTTTCCCACACGGCTCTCGTCATGGAAAGAGACGGGCCTGACGTGGGGGAATTCGGACGAGCTATCCGGACTCCAAACATGCGTCCGAAACCTAGTGGACAAGAATCTCAGGCTTGTCAACATAATCTAGGTGATGCTATCCGCCGGATTCTCCCATGCCAACAACGGGCCTTCAAATTGTGGGAGTTCGATCCGGCACAGCACCCAACTCTGACAAGGCTCTTCGACACTACGTACGAAGATGCCTGGAAGGTGCTGTTCAAGGGCGCCGAGGCTCCCACATCCGCTACCGAAGATCGCGGATTCAGCTTGCAGCGTCAAGCCAGCGAGGTGAGTTATTTTACCCTTTATGGGACTCTTTTTTCATAGTTTGACTCTATGCGGGATCTAAAACTCCCTAACCTTTAACAGGACTGGCTGAAGACGTCCGGACAGGTTAACTATCCGGCTCCTTTGTCAGAAGACCCACCGGACGCCCGATTGACGGGGCTGCTGGCTCCGGTACCTCATGTAGTGCCGGAGAAGAAGGCCAAGAAGGAGGCAACGGCAACTCGAAGGAGCTCCTGACGCCTGGTGCTGTCCGATTCTAAAGCAGAATCTTCTCCTGAGAACGAGGAGGAGGAAAAAGCCTCTCCCGGTGAGAGAGGAGAGGAAAAGGAAGGCCGCCTAGCTGGGAGGCCGGAGGGTCCAAGAAGGGAAGAACCCTTCCTCTGGACTTCTCCACCAACGTCGACAACGACGAGGAGGATTGGCCAACAAGGGCCAAGCCTCTGGCGAGATCGTAAGTGTACGGATACCCATGGCTTTTTTATTGCATAGTGTTCTCTAATGCCGAACAATCATGCAGCCCGCCCAAGGGCGAGTTCGCCGCTTCGTCGAGCGGGTCCCTAGGTTCGTCGGAAATGGAGAGTACTTCACTTCCGGCCGCCTCATCGCCTCACGCCGCGGACGATGCCGAGGTGGTGCCCCAAGGGGGGCCTAGTCAAGAGGAGGTGGCGCAGGAGGCGCCGCAAGGCAACCTCCCGGACTCCAGGCGCGTGGGGGGCGAGACCCCCGGGGGCTCTAAGCCCGACCCTCGTCCGGACTCCATGCCGGAACCTTCAGCGGTTCCGGAGTCCGGCAAGCGGTCCCTTCGTAAGAAGGGTAAGACGCTGGTGTCTTCCGTCCAACCGGAGGCACAGTATAGCTTATTGGAGGCGCTTAACAGCGCCTCCATCAAGGAGGAGCACCGCACTGTTATGAGTGTGGTGATCCAGAAAGTTCAGTCCGCCAAGAGCGGGCTGACTTAAGCCTGTACCAGCCTTCTAACAAGCTTTGAGGTAAGTTTATAGTATGTAAAAATATTACCGCATAGACAGTAGCCCCTGATTCTTAGTTCGGTGTTCGGAAAGAAAAGCCGGACTAAGGATCTAAAAAGATATACGCAGGAGTCTAACATAAGTGTGTCAATATGGGAATGCAGGCTGCGTTCTTGACCTCAAGACCGACTGCGGAGGTCAATGCATTGAAGCAGAGCCTCGGCGGTCCGAGAACGAGCTCGGCCTTGCCAAGAAGCAGCTCGAGGACAAGGAAGGAAGTAATACCTTATTAAAGAAATACCTTATAGAAAGGTTTGATTTGCGAAAAATAACAGGAATAACATGGGTGCTGCAGGGGCCACGAACGAGGTGGCGACCCTGAAGGAAGCGGTGTCCGTGGCCGAAAGCAAAGCGGCCGCGGAGCGCACCGAGCGAGAGAAGGGGGAGGCGCAGCTGGCGGAGGTGCGGCAAGAGCTCCAGGCTCTCGTGAAAAAACACGAGGGTTTGGAGCGTGACTCGAAGACCCGAGAGTCCGAGCTTGCCTCGGCTCTTGAGAATGCCAAAGCTGCTAAGGCCGAGGCCCAAAAAGCCCTCCAAGAAATTGAATCACTAAAGAAGATAGCGGCGGGTAAAGCATTCTTTATGCAAAGCAAGCATGTGAAAGTGAATTACCTATTACTTACCCGGATTCAGAGCTCTCCAGGAGCATTCGCAGATCTGCCCCGTAGTGTGTCTGATGCTGCCGCATTCTACCGTGCCAAGGAGTGGAGCTCGACGAAGAAGGTGTTCTGGTCACAATATGCTGAGGCCGGACATCCGGTGCCCCTAAGCGACCAGCTGAAGCAGCTGGTCGAGCTCCACAAGGTCGCCGAACAGGCCATGAGGGGCCTCATAGCTCGGCGGTGGCCATTGGAAGCCATGCCTGGGAGCTACTTTGGGCTAGTGCGGCGCCTGGTGGACGCCTGTCCATGGGTTGAAGTCATCAAGCGCTCCGTCTGCATTGAAGGTGCCCACCGGGCCCTTGCCCGTGCTAAAGTGCACGGGGGCAAGCTGGATGCGGAGAAGCTTGTGACAGACGGTCCACCGAAGGGCAAGGAGCATCGCACGCCCGAAATGTACTATGAGGGCCTCCTGAAGGGTGCCCGCCGAATAGCGGATGAGTGCTCCAAAGATGTAATTTTGAATAGACTCGCATTTGTTATCCTGTACGCTGAAAACTTGTTCATATGCGCTAAGCAACGCTTGTTAATTTAAAATATTACCTTCTGTGCGGCCGTTTATCAAATTTGAGAGATGGCAAGTCGTTGGGTTCAGCCCCCATGCCACGAAAGTCTTTGGGGTGTTCGGGATAAACTTGAGCACTCTTGTTCCCATTCTTGGGTCCATCTAGGGAGGCGCTCAAGGCAACGAACAAGGCAACCGGACTTATAATGCTTGAACACTCTCACTTAGCCATAAAATTCTATAATTTTAAATTTCGGCGAAGCCCCTAGTATTCGGAAGACCGAGTTCGGGGCGCTATCCACGCCTTGGCCGGACAATGCCGGTTCCTTGCTCTAAGCGGCATAAGTCTTTAGGGACCGAAAAAACCTCTCAAACAGCGACCGGCTCTTGCCCTATCATGACGGCCAGTTTTAGCTTTCTCCACTAAGGTGCTCAACCCAGCTCAACCGGGGCACAATCGCAGTGGTTCTCCTAGTGCTACCTTAGCCGATATAACGGAACGTAAGGTACCAAAACATAGGAGCCGGGCAAACCCAACTATTGACCCAAGACATGATTCGGAGCCGATGCATATAATGCTATAAGTTCGGGGTGCCTCACTTGTGTCACGACCGGTTTTTCAACAAAAATATTTATTGAACAACCGACCTATTAAATCCAATATGAGGAAAAATCCTCCATATCGGTAGACAAAACTTTGATACAAGAAGCAAGTAGCATTACAATATTACAGGGTCGGGCTGAGGATGCCCAACCAATTATTACAAACACGCCGATAATTATACATGACGGCGGATATGACACAATGGTGTGGGGGTGGAAATACTACTGACTCGAGATATGTGTGGTTGGTGGAATAACACAACGGAGTGGTTAATAAGTCTCTTACCTTTGGCGGCTCATCGGGCGCCGGGGTGAGGCTCGATGAATTTATTTGGGTAGCGGAAGCGGATATATCACAATGACTAATCCAGGGGTCGCACGAGAGTGACTAGGATTCCTCTAGGCGTCGGACTCGCTATCGAACTCTTCATCCATGAGATCGCCTTCGTCAGCATCTGGCCAAATCAACAAGCCAGGTGAGTACTCTGAAAGTACTCGTAAGACAGTTCGGACAAAAGATATAACAAATGAATGCATGAATGCGTCATGATTAATTTTAACAATGCTCAATTAAATCAGTATACCAAAATAAATAAGAAGGGAATCGGCGGTAGTCCGCTCGAAAACCCAAACAAGATAAACTCAAAACCGATCGAATTATGCGAGCGGCGCCTCGAAGGGTGAACAAATAAGTAAAACGTGCCACAGTCGGGCGTCTAAGCGACACCTCATAAAGGGCTTATATTGAAATAAAAATACATGCGTGCCGCAGTCGGACGTCTGAGCGACATCGCAGAAAGGGCTTATAATGAAAGTAATAACAATGTTGAAGTCGGACGTGTGAGCGACATCACAGAAAGTAATAACAATGCCACAAGTTTCCAACAACTCATGGATTTACCGAGCTCATTTGCCTCAATGCTCACGAGATAAAGTATCATCGAAATGCTCATGAACGTGCCATGACACAAAATAATGCAAACATGCCCAGACACTCATCAAATCAAAAGTTCAAACTTTGCTTGCCTGGTTCGGAGTAGTCGGGGTCTAGCTCGGCGAAGTTCGCGGTTCCGTCACCTCCTTCGGTATCTACGGTACACAAAAATACATGCGCTAACGTAAATACCGTGGGGTACAGAAAGTTGATCCAAATATTTTTCAAATAAATATGATAAAAAACTAGACAAAAATCTGAAGAGGACAGAAAACAAATCACTCAAAAATTCCTTTTTGTTAAAACGTTATAAGGGTTTTAGTCCAAGGACCCATCTGTAATGAAACAGAAAACCTCCAGGGGGCTTTGCATAAAAGTCTAGAAAAACGGTTCAGAGTGGAAGCGTATTTGCCAAAGTACGCTTTCAGAAAACGATTCAAAAAAACAAAGAGAGGCCGACGGGCGGGTCCCACCGTCAGTTTGAAATTTCAAACGAGGGAGTCGGGCTCGTCGGGCGCCGAGAGCATGATGGTCGCCGTGGCGATCCACGGCAGGTGAGGAGATCGGAGAGTACCTCCGTGTTCAGGGCGCCATTCCGCGTCTGTGGGAGGTGGTTGTGGTCGCCGGCGAGTACCACGTCGGTGGCGACGCTTGCTCCGACAGACGGTGATTCGGGTCGTCGTGGACCTCGTCGGAGAGAGCTGCGGAGGTGGAATTGAGGAGGGGGTTAGACTCGTGATAGCATGAGAGGGTATCTGACGGGGTTAGGGCGCCGGAGATGACCTCACCAGAGTGAATCGCGGTGGAGGCCGAGGCGGAAGGAAGCGGCCGGAGTCGAGGAAGAAGAGCTCCTCGTGGCCCTTCCAGGGGCTTGGCGAGGTCTGGAGAGGTAGTGGAGGTGTGCGGGGGCGAGAGCAAGCTCGGGGGTGCTATATATAGCCGGCCCGAGGCGGTTGCCGAGAACGGGGGTTCTCCGGCGAGGTGATTACCGCGACGCTGCGGCTGCACGGTCGGCTTAGGAGTTTGAGCACCGACTAGACGATGAACTGGTGCCATCCCCGTGTCCAACTCAGCAAGGTGGGCGAGGTTACGGCCTGTCCTCGACGGAACGGCCGCACGGCCCGTCGGCGGCAGAGAACGCGCTCTGCGCGTGCCAGGACACGGCGACGGTGCTGCATGCGCGGCGCTGGTGAGGAAATGGCCGGGAGCCACCAGGGGTTTAGGCGGCGCCGAGCGGCGTTATCGCCGTTCTCCTCCTGCCGGCCGCTACGGTGGTTCGCCACCAGAAGACACTTGGCCAGCCGAGCCAGGTGCCACCGACGCCAGAGAGCAGCGCTGCGTGTGAGGCTCCGGACAAGCAAGCTAGGCCGTGAGCAACGTGCCAAGTGCACTGTGGGCATGTGACTGAAACTCTGACGGAGATCGACACTAAACTCTGAACTTAACTGAAGATGAGCAGAAACAGTGCATGCAAGGTGTTCGACAGAATGATCTAGGCATGTAGGGATTTTTCCTTGAGCTGGTTTTTGGTGGAGGGGCCTCTCATTGCATCTAGAGGCTGCCTGAATATTTGTGGAATTTTTGGAGAAGTGTAGATATGAATTTCACCGAATTTGGCAAATCTGGTCCAAACTTGCAGAGACTATAATTTGAAATTTTTGAACAGAAGAGGAGTGGATCTTGATTGATCTAGGTTGTGGGTACCAAGGACCATCCAGGGGAGTTGGTTTGAGGTCAAAACTCAAATGCATTTAGGTACTTGCTTTGCAAATCAACTAGGCTCAAAATAATAGACGGAAAAGATTTGGGAAAGAATTAAATGAAATAAAAATTCAGAAGAGGGTTGAACTTGTTGAGACAGAATGTTTGGATTGCCCAAAGTGGAAGGAAAAGTTTTTAGGAAGATTTTACCATGTGGTGCATGGCCAAATCATGAACGGTTTCAAATATGGGAGAGGGTGAAAAACTCCTAGAGTTTTCTTTTTGAAAGAAAATAAACTCCAAAGATTTTTCTTGAAATTTTGAGAAGAGGGTAATCAGAAGAAAAATTTAAAAACCAACTCCAGAGTTGAAGGAGATGCAAAAATAAAATATTTGCTAAAGGGGAAAAGCTTTTGAGAGAGATTTTTGGAAGGGTTTTGAAGACCTTCTTCAAATCCAACAAATTTTTTGAAGAAACGGAAGAATATTTTTGGAGTGTCACAACATCTACCCTCGGGAAAAATCTCGTTCCCGAGATTCCGTGATCCTCAAATAATTGTGGGTGCTCTAGAAGGAAATCCTCTCTTTCCCAAGTGGCTTCACTTTCGGTGTGGTTGCTCCACTGAACTTTGAAGAACTTGATGGTTTTCTGTCCGGTTCTCCTTTCTGACTTTTCCAAGATTTTTATCGGATGCTCCCGATATGTAAGGTCTGGCTGCACGTCAATGTTTTTATGGGGTACTTGTTTCTCCGGGTTGCTTACGCACTTTCTCAATTGGGAGACGTGAAATACGTTGTGGATGTCGGATAATTCTTCGGGTAAGTCTAGCTGGTAGGCCATCGTGCCTCTTCGTGCTACTATGCAGAATGGTCCGATGAATCTTGGTGCTAGCTTCCCTTTAATCTTGAATCGGTGCAGGTCTCTCATAGGGGATACTCGTAGGTACACAAATTCATCGGGTTCAAAATTGACTCCACGATGCTTCTGATCGTAATAACTCTTTTGTCGGCTTTGGGCTGTCTTGAGTCGGTCCTTAATCACCTTGACCTTATCTTGACCTCTTTGAGCAGGTCTGGGCCGAAGATATGGCTGTCTCCGGTTTCCGACCAATTTAGCGGGGTACGACATCTTCGCCCGTACAAAGCTTCAAATGGTGCCATTTGCAGGCTGGATTGATAGCTGTTGTTATATGCGAATTCTGCGTATGGTAAGCTCTCCTCCCAACTGGTCCCATAGGTGAGAACACATGCTCTCAGCATATCTTCTAGAATCTGGTTTACTCGCTCAGTCTGCCCATTTGTCTGGGGATGGTATGCGGTACTGAATGCCAGCTAAGTTCCCAGAGCTTGTTGTAAGTGATCCCAAAATCGGGAGACGAATTGAGTGCCTCATCGAGATTATTTTCTTTGGGACTCCATGTAAACAAACGTCTGGGAAAAGTAGAGCCTAGCAAGCTTCTGAGTGGTGTGGGTTGTCTTCACGGGGATGAAGTGTGCTACTTTAGTCAGTCTATCAGTGATGACCCATATGGCATCATGTCCGTGTCGTGACCGAGGTAGTCCAACAATAAAATCCATTCCAATCTCGTCCCATTTCCACTCGGGTATCTTATTTGGTTGCAACAGCCCGGCGGTTTCTAGTGCTCGGCCTTGATGCGTTGACAAGAGTCACAACATGCAATAAGCGTGGCTATGTCTCTTTTTATACCATGACACCAAAATGTTTCACGAAGATCTTTGTACATTTTTGTTCCTCCGGGATGGATTGAATATGGAGCGGTGTGGCCTTCAGCCAGGATTTGCGTTTAAGGTCATGGACATTTGATGCATAAAGCCTATTTCCGTACCACAATATTCCTTGCTCATCAATAACGAATTCTGAGGCCTTGCCCAACTTCATCTTCCGTTTTATGCCTTCAATGCTGGGGTGTCCACGTTGAGCCTCTTTAACCTTCTCCATCAGGGTAGGCTGTAACTCCAAGTTCGACACACTGCCTTCGGTGACCACCATCAGATTGAGCTTCGCGAATTCCTGCTGGAATTCAGGTCTTAAGTTTGGCATGTTGTCGTTGTTCGGACTGGGGTTCCGACTCAGAGCATCTGCTACAACATTTGCCTTGCCTGGATGGTAGTAGATTCCGACATCATAATCCTTTACTAATTCCAACCATCGTCGCTGCCGTAAATTCAGTTCTGGTTGTGTGAAAATATACTTGAGGCTTTTGTGGTCCGTGTATATTTCACAACGATTACCAAGTAAAAGTGTCTCCATTCCTTGAGTGCATGAATAACTGCTGCTAATTCCAGGTCATGTGTAGGATAATTTTCCTCATGTTTGCGAAGTTGTCTGGAAACATATGCGACAACTTTGCCTTCTTGCATCAATACGCACCCGAGGCCTTTTCGAGATGCGTCACAAAATACCTCAAAAATTTTGTGTATATCTGGCACAATTAGTACTGGTGTTGTCGTCAGTTTCCTTTTAAGTTCTTGGAAACTTTTCTCGCAAGCTTCGTCCATTCAAACTTCCTGTATTTCTTGAGTAGTTGCGTCATTGGCTTTGCTATGGTGGAGAAACCTTCAATAAATCTCTGGTAGTATCCTGCCATACCCAAGAAACTTCGTACATCCGTCACGCTGGCTGGTGGCTTCCAGCCAAGTACGGCCTTGCCTTTCTCCGGGTCTACGGCGATACCTTCTTCGGTCAGTACGTGGCCCAGAAAACCTACTTGCCTTAGCCAAAATTCACACTTGCTGAATTTAGCGTACAATTGATGTTTCCTTAGTTCTCCTAGTACAATTCGGAGATGTTCAGCGTGCTCTTCTGGTGTTTTGGAGTATACCAGAATATCATCGATAAATACCACAACAAACTTATCCATAAACTTCATGAATACTTTGTTCATGAGGTGAACAAAATATCTTGAGGCGTTTGTTAGTCCGAATGGCATTATGGTGAACTCATACAATCCGTGTCCGGAGGTGAAAGCCGTCTTGGGAATATCTTCGGTTCGCACTTTTAGTTGGTGGTATCCCGACCTCAAATCAATCTTTGAGAACACCTTGGCTCGAAGCGAGTTGATCGAATAAATCATTTATTCGTGGCATCGGATATTTGTTCTTGATTGTGACCATGTTTAGAGCTCGATAGTCTATGCACAACCTCAGTGTTCCATCCTTCTTTTTGGCAAACAAAATTGGTGAACCCCAAGGTGAGGAACTGGCTCGTATGTACCCTTTTTCCAACAATTCCTTTATTTGCTTCTTCAGTTCTACCAATTCGGATGGTGCCATTCTGTATGGTTTCTTGTATATGGGAGCGGTTCCGGGTGCTAGCTCAATGCTGAATTCTATCTCTCGATCTGGTGGCATGCTGGTAGCTCTTGAAACACATCTGGAAATTCACACACTCTGGAACCTTGCTCAATTCAGAAATATCCACCTTATTCAATCTCTGTTGCCGGGATATTTTTCTTTCCTTGGCTGAAACCTTTATGTTCTAACCGTGGTGATGGGTGAGAATTACTGTCATGTTGAAGCTGTCAATAAAACCTTTGTTGGTGGTTAACCAATCCATCCCTAAGATGACATCCAGTCCTTTATTTTCCAACACGATAAGATTTGCGTGAAATTTCAACCCTTCAAACTCGATAACCACACCTTGGCAATAATTTTGGGTAACTTGCTTAATTCGAGGACTTGACGATCATAGATTTTCCCAAGGGAAGCATCGAAAAATTATTTTGCAAAGCAAAACTTTTCGAAACGAATGAGTGAGAAGCTCCAGAATCAAACAAAACCATGGCAGGTATTGTGTTGACAGGAAACGTACCAAGTACCATATCTGGGGCATTTTGCGCTTCCTCTTTGGTCACGTGGTTCAGATGACCCTTCCTGTGGTTGTTATTTGGGTTGAAATTGTTGCGCTTTGGTGCCGAATTATTGCTTCCGTTGTTCGGCTTTGGGGTCGAGTTCCTTGGCTTGGGGCCTTTGCTTGGCATAATGCCCTTCTTCTCCACAAGCGTAACAGGTAACGCCTGGGCGGTATGTGAACTCCTTGTCCCTTGCATGGAAATTCTTGATTGGGCGTGAGACGTTTGCCGTGGGTTTGGGTGTCCAGTTTTTCTGAACATCTGCCTTGCTGCGGTGATTGCGGGCGTGTTTAGTCTGGTCCCTCTTCCGCTATGGAATTCTTCTATCTGCGTCTCTCATTTTCCAAGGTAATGGCCTTATCCACCAGCGTCTTGAAATCTGGAAATGTGTCGACCAATTGGCATTTAAGCGCGGGTGTCGGACCGTCTAGGAATTTCTCCATCTTTTGTTTTTCGACATACGCTCCTCGTTGGCGTAGCAAGACAAAGAGGTAAACCGACTGTTGTATTCTCGACACTTATCATTGTTCTTTGCTTGAGGTCATCAAATTCTCTCTTTTTGATCTTCATAAGACTCTTAGGAATATGTGCCCCACGAAAACCTTCTTTAAATTCCTCCCATGATATATTATTTTCGTTGGGGTGCATGTGTAGGAAATTTTCCCACCACGATGCGGCTGCTCCAGTGAGATAGTGCAGAGCATAAAGCACTTTCTCAAGATCTGAACACTGGGCAATAATTAATTTTCTCTCCATGTCTAGAAGCCAGTCCTCGGCTTCAACAGGTTTGTCAGTGTGAGAAAATGTTTGGGGACGTGTCTTCTGTAGCTCAGATAATTTTGATTGCTGACATCGCATCACGGTGATTTCCCATATTGATGACTTGGTTCAGTATTTCTGATGTTGCTGCTGACTTTGTTCATAAAGACGGCACGTTTGGGAAAGTGCCATTTCAACATCCTGCTGACTTATGCATCCTGTGTGAAATTGTTGCACAGGGTGTGCCATAATTTTCCTCTGTCGGAGTTGGCATGGAGCGCGTCCAAGGACGAGACATAGTTCACTCTGGGGATATATTTTGAAACACTCATAAGAAATTGAGCCGCAAAAATCAATAAATTCAAGAAGATGCAAAAAGTTGCAAATGCTCCAAGATTTTTCAAGAGAAAATACGTTAGCGCATGGAGAAGGACTGTCCATTACATATCTTACACGCAAGCAGTAATTATACAATACATCACTCAGGATATGCGTACATAATCCTGACATGTTATTTAGTCTAGTGCACTCCTCCAGATCCTACATGACGCGCAAACAAACTACTTCTCACAGCCTATTTACATATAAACATATCGTACAAGTCGGTACATCGCATGGCGGCTAAGCGTACTTAGTCGGAGAAGGTAAGGATTTCCCTTGGCCTGCCAAGGGTGAGGCGAGAGAGGCTGGGTACTCAACCTCCTCTTGAAGATAGGCTCCAGACGAGAGGTGCTGCGCGGAGTTGGTGGAGCAGGTGCCTGTGTGGGACAACTCGAATCTGAGCAGGCACGAGGGTGGTGCAGAGCGAACCGGAGTAGGCGCAGTGACATGGTTGAACTCCTCGGTGGTAGGCGGTGACGAGTAGCGGTGCGGCAGTAGGAGCGAACGATCTTGATGTGAGACGAAAGTCAGTGTCGGTGCGGCGCGCAGGAGCTCCCTCCTGTTGGCGGCACAGCCATGGACTGAGTCCATGCGGGCAGCTACAAAGTCGTCCACCAGGTTGTCGAAGGCTGCCTCCAAAGCCCGGAGATACTCGATAAGCGTCTCAAAAGCTTCGTCCCGTTCTACTCCGGGGCAAGAGAACGCGTAGTGGCAGGTGTATGGCACGTGACATGGGAGGTAGCGGTAGCACGAGTCTTCAACGAAGGAAGGATATCCCTGAGACGATCTATCGCCTCACGGGCTGCCATCTACAGTGCATGCTTCTCTATGGGCATGGCTCTCCCCACGAACCGGTAACGCTCAACTCGTCCTCTCTTGAATTCCATCGCGGCTTGGTGCATGGTTAGACAGTCATTGACCTTGTGCTGAGAGAGAGGAAGACTGGGCGCACATCTGGCCCCATCGCGACTTGGACGATGAAGGAGAGAAGCTTGACGAACCTATCGGGCATGTTGGTGAACATCTGCGACTTCATGATCGTTGCCCGACCATCTACAAAAGTAGGCAAAAATCCTGAGTAGTCAAATCATAAATTTATCTTGATCGAGAAATTGACTACATTTGTGAAAATAATAAATAGCTCTATAATGCTAATAACCGATTAGTGATCGCACCTAGTGGTTTCCTACTGATCAGCTGGCTCGTACCAAGCTTGTCACGACCGGTTTTTCAATAAAATATTTATTGAACAACCGACCTATGAAATCCAATATGAGGAAAAATCCTCCATATCGGTAGACAAAACTTTGATACAAGAAGCCAGTAGCATTACAATATTACAGGGTCGGACTGAGGATGCCCAACCAATTATTACAAACACGCCAAAAATTATACATGACGGTGGATATGACACAATGGTGTGGGGGTGGAAATACTACTGACTCGAGATATGTGTGGTTGGTGGAATAACACAACGGAGTGGTTAATAAGTCTCAGACCTTTGGCGGCTCATCGGGCGTCGGGTGAGGCTCGATGAATTTTTGGGTAGCGGAAGCGGATATATCACAATGACTAATCCAGGGTCGACGAGACTGACCGGGATTCCTCTAGGCGTCGGACTCGCTATCGAACTCTTCATCCATGAGATCGCCTTTCACGACATCCGCCAAATCAACAAGCCAGGTGAGTACTATGAAAGTACTCGCAAGACAGTTCGGACAAAAGATATAACAAATGAATGCATGAATGCGTCATGATTAATTTTAACAATGCTCAATTAAATCAGTATAGCAAAATAAATAAGAAGGGAATCGGCGGTAGTCCGCTCGAAACCCAAACAAGATAAACTCAAAACCGATCGGGTGTCTGAAGCGACGCCTCGAAGGGTGAACAAATAAGTAAAAGCGATACCACGATCGGGCGTCTAAGCGACACCTCATAAAGGGCTTATATTGAAATAAAAATACATGCGTGCCGCAGTCGGACGTCTGAGCGACATCGCAGAAAGGGCTTATAATGAAAGTAATAACAATGTTGCAGTCGGACGTGTGAGCGACATCACAGAAAGGGCTTATAAAAAATAAATAACAGCAATGCCGCAGTCGGACGTCTGATCGACATCGCAAAAAGGGCTTATAGTAAAAATAAATAACAGCAATGCCGCAGTCGGACGTCTGAGCGACATCGCAGAAAGGGCTTATAGTAAAAATAAATAACAGCAATGCCACCGATCGGACGTCTGGCGACATCGCGAAAAAGGGCTTATAAAACATTACTCATAACTGACAAGATATAGTGCTCACGGAAAATATTCATCACAAGACAATAAGCGGGATAGTCCAATCACAGGAAAATAAACATTTAATACTCAAATGGTTCTCGTGGAGTTTACATCCTTTGAGACTGACACTTGACAAGATGAGATGAACACGGTACTTGGATATGAATAAGATGAATTCAAGAATTTTGACACTGCAGAGTTTGTACCAGAATTGTCCACATCCAACGGATTTTCGTAGTCACGAAGGACTAGTTCCGTTTACAGTATTTCGGAAGAAACACAACTAACTAGTACACACCCATCATACCTCACGTTGCCAAGAATCACCCTAGACAGCGTTTAAGAAAAACTTTGAGACGTGGAGATCACAATCTCGATTAGCATGGGATCAAATTTATTTACGCGCGCTCTAAGGGGTGCCCCCCTCTCGGTCCCAACCGGAAACACCCATGCCCCCTGACCGGATAAAGGCTTTAATCCAGGGCCATGGAACCTTCATCCCGGCCTCTCGATTTGGTGTGTACCAGGAAGTGGTTTGCAACTTACTAAGCCGTATCCCTTGCGGGAAACAGGTGGTAGTACGGAAGGGAAGGCGGACGGGAATCGACCGATTTATGTTGACACTGGTCAACGATATGGCATAAGCCTGGCATGCTACAACACTGCCATCTTACCCATACTCATGCCAACTCATGGCCATGCCACAAGTTTCCAACAACTCATGGATTTACCGAGCTCATTTGCCTCAATGCTCACGAGATAAAGTATCATCGAAATGCTCATGAACGTGCCATGACACAAAATAATGCAAACATGCCCAGACACTCATCATATCAAAAGTTCAAACTTTGCTTGCCTGGTTCGGAGTAGTCGGGGTCTAGCTCGGCGAAGTTCGCGGTTCCGTCACCTCCTTCGGTATCTACGGTACACAAAAATACACGCGCTAACGTAAATACCGTGGGGTACAGAAAGTTGATCCAACTATTTTTCAAATAAATATGATAAACAACTAGACAAAAATCTGAAGAGGACAGAAAAAGAATCACTCAAAAATTCCTTTTTGTTAAAAAGTTATAAGGGTTTTAGTCCAAGGACCCATCTGTAATGAAACAAAAAACCTCCAGGGGGCTTTGCAGAAAATTCCAGAAAAACGGTTCAGAGTGGAAGCGTATTTGCCAAAGTATGCTTTCAGAAAGCGATTCAAAAAACAAAGAGAGGCTGACGGGCGGGTCCCACCCGTCAGGTTTGAAATTTCAAACGAGGGAGTCGGGCTCGCCGAGCGCCATGAGAGTCGCCGGCGGCGATCCACGGCGAGGCAGGGTGATCGGAGAGTACCTCCGTGTTCAGGGCGCCATTCCGCGTCTGTGGGAGGTGGTGGTGGTCGCCGGCGAGTACCACGTCGGTGGCGACGCTTGCTCCGGCGGACGGTGATTCGGGTGGTCGTGGACCTCATCGGAGAGAGCTGCGGAGGTGGAATTGAGGAGGGGGTTAGACTCATGATAGCATGAGAGGGTATCTGACGGGGTTAGGGCGCCAGAGATGACCTCACCGGAGTGAATCGCGGTGGAGGCCGAGGCGGAAGGAAGCGGCCAGAGTCGAGGAAGAAGAGCTCCTCGTGGCCCTTCCAGGGGCTTGGCGAGGTCTGGAGAGGTAGTGGAGGTGTGCGGGGGCGAGAGCAAGCTCGGGGGTGCTATATATAGCCGGCCCGAGGCGGTTGCCGAGAACGGGGGTTCTCCGGCGAGAAGATTACGGCGGTGCTGTGGCTGCATGGTCGGCTTAGGAGTTTGAGCACCGACTAGGCAATGACGGGTGCCATCCTCTGCGGCGAGGTTACTACCGTCCTCGACGGAACGGCCGCACGGCCCGTCGGCGGCAGAGAACGCGCGCTGCTGCGCTGTGACACGGCGACGGTGCTGCATGCGTCTTGTTGGCGAGGAAATGGCCACGCTGGAGCCACCAGGGGTTTAGGCGGCGCCGAACGGCGTTATGCCGCTCGCTTCCCCTGTCGGCCGACACGGTGGTTCGCCACCGAAGAAACGCCGGCAGCGGGCTGTGGTGCCACCGACGCCAGGAACGCGCCAAGCACGCGTGTGAGGCTCCGGACAAGCAAGCTAGGCCGTGAGCAACGTGCCAAGTGCATTGTGGGCATGTGACTGAAACTCTGACGGAGATCGACACTAACTCTGAACTTAACTGAAGATGAGCAGAAACAGTGCATGCAAGGTGTTCAACAGAATGATCTAGGCATGTAGGGATTTTTCCTTGAGCTGGTTTTTGGTGGAGGGGCCTCTCATTGCATCTAGAGGCTGCCTGAATATTTGTGGAATTTTTGGAGAAGTGTAGATATGAATTTCACCAAATTTGGCAAATCTGGTCCAAACTTGCAGAGACTATAATTTGATATTTTTGAACAGAAGAGGAGTGGATCTTGATTGATCTAGGTTGTGGGTACCAAGGACCATCCAGGGGAGTTGGTTTGAGGTCAAAACTCAAATGCATTTAGGTACTTGCTTTGCAAATCACCTAGGCTCAAAATAATAGACAGAAAAGATTTGGGAAAGAATTAAATGAAATAAAAATTCAGAAGAGGGTTGAACTTGTTGAGACAGAATGTTTGGATTGCCCAAAGTGGAAGGAAAAGTTTTTAGGAAGATTTTACCATGTGGTGCATGGCCAAATCATGAATGGTTTCAAATATGGGAGAGGGTGAAAAACTCCTAGAGTTTTCTTTTTGAAAGAAAATAAACTCCAAAGATTTTTCTTGAAATTTTGAGAAGAGGGTAATCAGAAGAAAAATTTAAAAACCAACTCCAGAGTTGAAGGAGATGCAAAATAAAATATTTGCTAAAGGGGAAAAGCTTTTGAGAGAGATTTTTGGAAGGGTTTTGAAGACCTTCTTCAAATCCAACAAATTTTTTGAAGAAACCAGAAGAATATTTTTGGAGTGTCACAACTTGTGAAAGTGTTCGGACTTATCACACCATACTTTTGGGGTACTTAAGCCCCTGGTGTATTGGCCGTACCAAAGTGTACGGGTGCAACATGTCATGAAATGAACATATATATAGATAAAGAAAGGAGTGCAATAATAGGCAAAAGCTATGTATTTTTTATTCAAAAAGGTACTGCAATGAAGGCAGAACGATACAAATAGTGCGATAAGCAAGGGATGGGACTATCTAACATGTCATCCTCCAGGGGTAAGCTGCGGGATGGTATGTAAAACAGGTATAATGCTCGTAATAGAAACCACCTGAACACTCCACATAGCTTTCTGCTTCCCTGGCTGTTGCATCATGAGTTCGGCGATTTTAGTGCCAGACAAGACTTCTGGAAAACGGAGTCCTAAAAGTAAGAAAAAGGAAGAAAAAAGAAAAAAGAAAAAGAATGACACAATCGGGAGCCCCTGGTGCGGTTGAGCCGCATTCCGGGCGTGATGTGGTCGTGCCCCTCCCCTTATGCCCATGGTATCTCCAGAGCGTAGTTATGTACGCGTAATCGCTTCGCAATTTCGGGAGGGCTGGGGTTGGGGCGGATTACTACGCGTGCTTGAATCGTGCCAGGCGGTCTTGTTGTAGGTTACTCGGGCGGCAGCGGTGTCCGGACGCTTAGTGGCTGGACTCGAGAATTGCTGTGAGAGGCTGCTTTGCACCTCCGCCGCGAGGGCCGCCGTGTGCTCCTTCGTTCGGAGAGAGCGTTCGGTGTTTCCATTGACCGTGAGTACTCCTCGAGGGTCTGGCATCTTGAGCTTGAGGTATGCGTAGTGCGGCACCACATTGAACTTTGCAAATGCGGTTCGTCCGAGTAGTGCATGATAGCCGCTACGGAGCGGGATGATGTCGAAGATTAACTCTTCGCTTCGGACGTTATCCGGGGATCCGAAGACCACTTCGAGTGTAACTGAGCCTGTACAATTGGCCCTACACCCGGTATGACGCCTTTAAAGGTCGTCTTTGTAGGTTTAATCCTTGAGGGGTCTATGCCCATTTTGCACATTGTATCCTGATAAAGCAGGTTCAGGCTGCTACCGCCGTCCATCAGGACTCCGGTGAGGTGAAATCCGTCAATAATTGGGTCAAGAACCAATGCGGCGAAACCGCCATGACGAATGCTAGTGGGGTGGTCCCTTCGATCAAAGGTGATCGGGCAGGAAGACCATGGGTTGAACTTTGGGGCGACTGGCTCCATCGCATATACGTCCCTTAGTGCACGCTTCCGCTCCCTTTTGGGTATGTGGGTTGCGTATATCATGTTCACCGTCCGCACTTGTGCGAGAAAGCCCTTATGTCCTCTATTGTTCGGCGGCCGGGGCTCTTCCTCGTCATTGCTATGCAGCCCCTTGTCATTGAGTTCGGCACTTAACTTGCCTGCTTGCTTGAACACCCAACAATCCCTGTTGGTGTGGTTGGCTAGTTTTTCGGGGGTGACATGTATCTGGCACAAGCGATCGAGTATTCGGTCCAAGTTGGACGGGCCCTGGGTATTTCTTTAGAATGGCTTTTTCCGCTGACCGGGTTTAGAGCCTCTGAATCCGGCATTGACTGTCGTATCTTTAGCATTATCGCCGTTAATGCGGCGCTTGTTCTTGTTGCGACGCGACCTGCCATTGCTGTCCTTGGTTCCCGAACTATCAGGGTGTTTGGCCAAGTTGTTGCTTCGAGCTAGCCAGCTGTCCTCTCCCACGCAAAAGCGGGTCATGAGTGTTGTGAGGGCTACCATGGATTTCGGCTTTTCCTGTCCTAGGTGCCGGGCAAGCCACTCGTCGTGGATGTTATGTTTGAAGGCTGCAAGGGCCTCTGCATCCGGACAGTCAACGATTTGATTTTTCTTTGTTAGGAACCGTGTCCAGAATTGTCTGGCCGATTCTTCTGGCTGCTGAATTATATGGATGTGGTCATCTGCGTCTGGTGGTCGCACATATGTGCCCTGGAAGTTATCAAGGAATGCGGCTTCTAGGTCCTCCCAATAACCAATTGATTCTGCTGGCAAGCTGTTGAGCCAATGCCGAGCTGGTCCTTTAAGCTTGAGGGGAGGTATTTGATGGCATGTAGATAGAGGCTGCTTGCCGCATAGTTGCTGCTTTTTCTTGAGGCTGCTTGCCGTGGCCATAAGCCTGCGTTTGAAACGCTCCTGTTCGGCGGGATCCTCAGGCACGACAAATTCATCGTCGTCGAGGCTTGCCTCATCTTCGGAGGGAGGCGCATAATTATCGTCCTCTACCTCTCTTTCTACCGCACTGTCGTGCGGACTTGCTCCTCCCTCCTACGCTGAGTCCCTCTTGGAGGGGTTGTCTTGACACTTTGTCCGGGGTGTTATTATCTCCGTGCGAAATCACCGCTTTTGCTGGCGGGATTTAGAGCGGCGCCACCGACGTCGGGCGCTTCGGTTGCTTCTTGGAGGGGTCATCCTCCGTTCTTCCATCGCCGTTCCCATATTTTGGGATGTCCACCATGTATATGTCGTATGACGAGGTGGCCTTCCAGTGCCCTGTAGGCGCTGGGTCTTGGTCGTCTCCGGCATCGTCGTCCATACCGTCGATGTCTTCGGAGTCGAAGTCGAGCATGTCGATTAAAATCATCAACAGTGGCTACAAAGTGGGTGGTGGGTGGGCGTTGAATTTCTTCGTCGTCCGTATCCCAACCTTCATGTCCGTAGTCCGGCCAGGGCTCTCCGAATAAAGACAGAGACTTTAGTGAATTCAGGATGTCGCCAAAGGGCGAGTGCTGAAAGATGTCATGACGATGAACTCCATGACCGGCGCCCAATCGGATTCGATTGGCGGTAGCGGAGGTTCGGAGTCCGGAGAGGAGTCCGGCACCCTGCGGTCAAGGAATTCGCAAAGGACAGGGATGGAGTTCGGCTCAATCGCCATAGAGATCGTAGCCCCCGAGGCGGCGTCCAACCACTCGTCCTCGATTGGGGAATCCGGCTCCGGATTAAGGGTCGGAGCGGATGCTGGTGCGGCCTCGAGGCCTTTGTTGGCGGCAGAGCTAGATCATACCCATCGAGACAAGGCGGCACGCTTTCGGTACATGGCTCGAATCCGTCGAAGATCAAGTCTCCGCGGACATCGGCCGTATAGTTCAAACTTCCAAATCTGACTGATGGCGGGGCGTAGCTTCGATCTGCTCCGGATGGCCAAGCGAATTGGCCCGATGCGAAGCCGCCGAATCTGAAGATCTGTCCGGGAGAAAAGTCTCACCTGGACCGCGTCGTTCTTGATGATCGAAGGAGCCATCGGGCCTATAGGTGACGACTACGGAAGGAACTCTCAATGAAAGCACCAATGTCGGTGTCAAAACCGGCGGATCTCGGGTAGGGGGTCCCGAACTGTGCGTCTAGGCGGATGGTAACAGGAGACATGGGACACGATGTTTTACCCAGGTTCGGGCCCTCTTGATGGAGGTAAAACCCTACGTCCTGCTTGATTAATATTGATGATATGGGTAGTACAAGATTATATCTACCACGAGATCAAGGAGTCTAAACCCTAGTATCTAGCCTATGGTATTATTTTTGTTCTGTCCTACGGACTAAAACCCTACGGTTTATATAGACACCGGATTGGTTATTTTTACACAGAGTCGGTTACAATGGTAGGAGATCTACATATCCAGATCGCCAAGCTTGCCTTCCACGCCAAGGAAAGTCCCATCCGGACACGGGACGAAGTCTTCAATCTTGTATCTTCATAGTCTTGGAGTCCGGCCGTGATGATAGTTCGGCTATCCGGACACCCCCTAGTCCAGGACTCCCTCAGCATGACTCTAGGAGGAGGCGCCGGACTAACAGGAGGTCAGGAGCCGCTCGCCCAATAGCGTCACTGCTGCCCGGGCGCGCCGCCGTGCCTACCTTCCCAGTCCGTTCAGGGCTCAGGCATGCAGCAGCCACTAAGCCAACCTGATTTATCCCGAGATACGTCCTCAATACTCAGCAGCCACTCCACATCACCCATTTTATAATTGATTCATTACTCATTAGGCAGGAATGTCATTAGGGTTTGTTGTGTGCTGAGTGCTACCTACACTTAATGGTTCAGATGTATTTCAATATTCTTTAGTACCTGTAAAGTTCACAGGGTTTGAAAATTCCGACCCTAGGAACAGACACTAGTCATTTTGAATTGTTGGTCATAGTGACATTAACCCAGATTACTACTGCAGGCCAGGTTTGTTGACAATTTTACTTGTCTTTCTTACTCATTCTATATGATATCCAATTATTCACGTCAATTAGTTACAAACAATAAGCGCTAGACAAACTTCTTGATTCATATTTTGGACGGTCTCTTACTACAGTTACAGTTCTGCATACTTGTCCTAGTAAGCTCACAAGTAAATGATTGATTCATTACATCTATGCTTGCCTTGTCATATTTGTTGTCAATATTCTTTTAGGGTGGACCACCCTGTTTCAAAATACCGGAACCGCAGACATGAGTGAATTGTATTTCTCTGTGTGATCTCTTCCATCATGTGTGGGCAACGAACACTGCATTGTATAGAAAGAAAGTGTCATTTCCACCTTTTACATAGACTACGATCTTTTACATGGAATACAATCTGCCTACTTGCTTTGTGTCGCACTACCAGCACTCCACCCTTGAAGCTAAACATTATGCCACTCATAATTTCGTAGTTTAGTTCAAATACGAATTTGATATGATTCTAATGTTCCTATCTCAGTTTTGAAATGTGTGTCTGCCTGTTATAGAGACATAAGAGGTTTGTATTTCTGTGTGTGATCTGGTCAGCACGGTTGGGGGTGAACTTTGCATATGCAGGGGTTTATAGGGAGACACTCTTCAAGTTGAATCCGCAATGCATTCCATAGATAATCTGACTACTTTTTATGTTTTCATGAATCTCAGATTCTGAACATCATCATAATGATTATGAGCTTGCGCACATGAAAAGAATAAAGCAGAACAATGTCATGGTTGTCAAACTTGGCATTAAGGGACTGAAATCAAGTCTGGATGCAACGCAATGCAAATGCTCTCCACCTACAAATTCATCCTCAGAATATGATCCCAACAGTGATTCTGAGCTAGAGGGAGACCTAAGTCAATGTAGCTCCCTAGTGGAGGACTCAGAGGCAGATGTCCAATCTTATTCACCCATCAAGGTGCTTGCTCTAACTTTCCAAGGTTATATTGGTCACACATATCTTGCAACTGATGCTTTTCATTGCTTCTACTTTGTTGCACTACCATTACCTTAGTTTACACATCATGTATGTGAATACGCCCTGCCTATTGATACGTCTCCGTCGTATCTACTTTTCCAAACACTTTTGCCCTTGTTTTGGACTCTAACTTGCATGATTTGAATGGAACTAACCCAGACTGACGATGTTTTCAGCAGACTTTCCATGGTGTTATTTATGTGCAGAAACAAAAGTTCTCGGAATGACCTGAAACTCCACGAAACATCTTTTGGAAAATATTAAAAATACTGGAAGAAAAATCCACGTCAGGGGGCCCACACCCTGTCCATGAGGGTGGGGGCGCGCTTGACCCCCCCTGGGCGCGCCCCCTGCCTCGTGGGCCCCCTGACGCTCCACCGACCTCAACTCCAACTCCATATATTCACTTTCGGGGAGAAAAAAATCAGATAGAAGGATTCATCATGTTTTACGATACGGAGCCGCCGCCAAGCCCTAAAACCTCTCGGGAGGGCTGATCTGGAGTCCGTTCGGGGCTTCGGAGAGGGGGATTCGTCGCCGTCGTCATCACCAACCATCCTCCACCACCAATTTCATGATGCTCACCGCCGTGCGTGAGTAATTCCATCGTAGGCTTGTTGGACGGTAATGGGTTGGATGAGATCTATCATGTAATCGAGTTAGTTTTGTTAGGGTTTGATCCCTAGTATCCACTATGTTCTGAGATTGATGTTGCTATGACTTTGTCATGCTTAATACTTGTCACTAGGGCCCGAGTGCCATGATTTCAGATCTGAACCTATTATGTTTTCATGAATATATGTGAGTTCTTGATCCTATCTTGCAATTCTATAGTCACCTACTATGTGTTATGATCCGGCAACCCTGAAGTGACAATAATAGGGACCACTCCCGGTGATGACCATAGTTTGAGGAGTTCATGTATTCACTTTGTGTTAATGCTTTGTTCCGGTACTCTATTAAAAGGAGGCCTTAATACCCCTTAGTTTCCATTAGGACCCCGCTGCCACGGGAGGGTAGGACAAAAGACATCATGCAAGTTCTTTTCCGTAAGCACGTATGACTATATTCGAAATACATGCCTACATTACATTGATGAATTGGAGCTAGTTACATGTCACCCTATGTTATGATTTGTTACATGATGAACCGCATCCGGCATAATTCTCCATCACCGATCCAATGCCTACGAGATTTTCACATATTGTTCTTCGCTTATTTACTTTTCCGTTGCTATTGTTACAATCACTACAAAACCCAAATTATTACTTTTGCTACCGTTACCGCTACTATCATATTACTTTGCTACTAAATACTTTGCTTTAGATATTAAGTTATCCAGGTGTGGTTGAATTGACAACTCAACTGCGAATACTTGAGAATATTCTTTGGCTCCCCTTGTGTCGAATTGATAAATTTGGGTTGAATACTCTACCTCAAAAACTGTTGCGATCCCCTATACTTGTGGGTTATCAAGACTATTTTCTGGCGCCATTGCCGGGGAGCATAGCTCTATTCTTTGAGTCACTTGGGATTTATATCTGCTGGTCACTATGAAGAACTTGAAAGACGAGAAAACAAAAATCTATCCCTCAACTATGAGGGGAGGTAAGGAACTGCCATCTAGCTCTGCACTTGATTCACCTTCGGTTTCGAGTAAGTTTGCGACACCTAAACCTGCTTCTGCTATTCGTTCTGATATGTCGCATGTTATTGATGATGCCACTTCTGCTATGCATGATACTCATGATGAAACTACTTCTATGCTTGATACTACTATGCCACTTGGTGAATTTCTTGATGAACAACTTGCTAGGGTTAGAGGGAATGAAATTATTGAAACTGATGGCATTAATGAAAGTGATGATGAAGACTCTCCCCCTAATAAATATGAATCGCCTGTTGTTCCTGAGGGTTATGTTTTTGAAAAAGAAGCTGCTATAGCTATTTTAGCTTGCAAAGATAGAAATGATCTTAAGAAGCTATTAGCTAAATGGAAGCAGCGATCTCTTAATGCTAGAATGAAACCTGACCTTGCTTTTGCTACTTCACCTATCTGTGTTACTGATAAGGATTATGAATTCTCTGTTGATCCTGATATAATTACTTTGGTTGAATCTAATCCTTTTTATGGCTATGAATCTGAAACTGTTGTGGCACATCTTACTAAATTAGATGATATAACAACCTTGTTCACTAATGATGAGAAATCTCGCTATCTTTATATCCTTCAAATATTTCCCTTCTCATTAAAGGGTGATGCTAAGATATGGTTTAATTCTCTTGATCCTGGTTGTGTGCGTAGTCCCCAGGATATGATTTATTACTTCTCTGCTAAATATTTCCCTGCTCATAAGAAACAAGGTGCTTTAAGGGAAATATAAAATTTTGTGCAAATTGAAGAAGAGAGTCTCCCACAAGCTTGGGGGAGGCTTCTCCAATTACTTAATGCTTTGCCTGATCATCCTCTTAAGAAAAATGAAATACTTGATATCTTTTATAATGGACTTACCGTTGCTTCCAGAGATTACCTGGATAGTTGTGCTGGTTCTGTTTTCAAGGAAAGAACACCGGATGAAGCTGAGATTCTATTGAATAATATGTTGAGAAATGAAAATAATTGGACACTTCCTGAGCCAGCTCCTGAGCCAATTCCTAGGCCTATTCCTAAACCAACTCCGAAGAAGAAAGGTGTTCTATTTCTCAGTCCTGAAGATATGCAAGAGGCAAAGAAATCTATGAAAGAAAAAGGTATTAAAGCTGAAGATGTTAAGAATTTACCTCCTATTGAAGAAATACATGGTCTTAATTTACCGCCTGTTGAAGAAACATATGATCTTAATCCATAACCTATTGAAGAAACTCATGGTCTTGATAACCCGACACATGTAGTAAAGGTAAATTCTCTCTATAGATATGATAAAGCTGAAAACCCTCCTACTAAAATTGCTAGCCAATGCTTGGATGAGTTTGATAACTTTATGGTTAGGCAAGAAGATTTCAATGCTTATTTTGGTAGACAATGAAAACAAAATGCTTATATGATTGAATACTTGGGTGATTATATGGCTAATGTTAAGGGTGAACTTAAACTCATTAGTAAACATGCTTCTATGGTTACCACTCAAGTAGAACAAGTACTTAAAGCTCAGAATGATTTTCTCAATGAATTAAATAGTATGAATAATGACTATACTATTAGAGTGGCTACTAGAACCGGTAGAATGACTCAGGAACCTTTGTATCTTGAAGGCCATCCTAAGAGAATTGAGCAAGATTCTCAGAGAAATAATATTGATGCACCTAGTCCTTCTAAAAAGAAGAAAAAGCAAAATGATAGAACTTTGCATGCTTCTAGTGAACCTATTGCTGAACCACCTGAGAATCCAAATGATATATCTATTTCTGATGCTGAAACACAATCTGGTAATGAACATGAACCTAATGAAAATGTTAATAATGATGTTCATGATGATGCTCAACCTAGTAATGATAATGATGTAGAAATTGAACCTTCTGTTGATCTTGATAACCCACAATCAAAGAATCAACGTTATGATAAGAGAGACTTTGTTGCTAGGAAGCACGGTAAAGAAAGAGAACCATGGGTTAAGAAACCCATGCCTTTTCCTCCCAAACCATCCAAGAAAAAGGATGATGAGGATTTTGAGCGCTTTGCTGAAATGATTAGACCTATCTTTTTGCGTATGCAATTAACTGATATGCTCAAAATGAATCCTTATGCTAAGTATATGAAGGATATTGTTACTAATAAAAGAAAGATACCGGAAGCTGGATTTTCCACCATGCTTGCTAATTATACTTTTAAGGGTGGAATACCTAAGAAACTTGGACATCCAGGAGTACCAACTATACCATGCTCCATTAAAAGAAACTATGTTAAAACTGCTTTATGTGATCTTGGAGCGGTGTTAGTGTTATGCCTCTCTCTTTATATCGTAGACTTGACTTGAATAAGTTGACACCTACTGAAATATCTTTGCAAATGGCTGATAAATCAACTGCTATACATTGCCGGTATTTGTGAGGATGTGCCTGTTGTGGTTGCAAACGTTACTATTTTAACGGACTTTGTTATTCTTGATATTCCCGAGGACGATAGTATGTCTATTATTCTTGGAAGACCATTTTTGAATACTGCAGGGGCTGTTATTGATTGCAATAGAGGCAATGTCACTTTTCATGTTAATGGTAATGAGCATACGGTACACTTCCCGAGGAAACAACCTCAAGTCCACAGTACCAATTCTATTGGAAAAATTCCATCGATTATTTTTGGAGGTTTTGAATTTCCGCTTCCTACTATCAAAAAGAAATATGATATTCTTATTATTGGGGATGTGCATATCCCCGTTGAGGTAACATAAGTGTTATTCAAAATTTCTCAGGTCCCATGTTATTCGGAATGAGTTTGTTAACAAGACCTGATCAACCTTGTTAGTGGATTCCTTTTGATGAGCATGAGATGTATGAAACTAGAAGGCACAACCTTGTTTACCCGCTTTCCACTTTCTCTTATTTAGTTGAAATAAAGTAAAAAATAGTATTTTCCTGTCTGTCTTCTGAATTATCCGTGCAATATAAAAATACCCCGAAAATAAAAGTTCTCCAAATGCCCTGAAATTGAAATATGATTTTTTCTGGAATATTTGAGAATATCTGGCACTGAGAACACAGCAGGGGGAGCAAGCACCTGGCCACGAGGGTCTAGGGCGTGCCCACCCCTACAGGGCACGCCCCCTGCCTCATGGGCCCACGGTGGCTCCCCTCCACTTATTCCTGCACCCATACACTTCTTTTTCCTCCCAAAAAAATCACCATCCAGCTCAAGCACGAGTTCTAGCTCATTTCGCTACGATTTTCGATCTCCTTGCTCAAATCACCTCTCACAAAACTGCTTGGGGAGATTGTTCCTTGGTATATGACTCCTCCATTGGTCCAATTAGTTTTTGTTCTAGTTCTTTATTCATTGCAAATTTGTGCTGCCTAGGTGACCATGTTCTTGAGCTTGCATGTCAAATTTATATGGTTCCAAGTAGTTCTAATGCTTGATAAAGGCTCTAGGAACTTGTAGGAGTAGTTGCTATCAATTTTGTTGAGCTCGGTTCACTTTTATTTTGAAGTTACTAAAAATTTCAGAAATTTTTCAGAGGAAGAAATATTCTTAGGAAAATGTTCCAAGGTGGTTCTTCAAGGAAGTAAGGACCCAGGCTTGCGATGCGTGATGCTGACGATGAGCCACCAAGGACGCTCCAGTGCGGCCTTTTGAATGCCCTTTAGAAACTTAATGGATCGAGCGGGAATCAAGGAAGAATTTAACGCATATTTGTGTAACGCTGATCTTGTGAGCTTTGGGGAAGAAAAGTGCCGCCAGTACCACTATCTTACTAGTTCTTTTCTGAGGAGGTTCGAATTTTCATCTTCACGTAATTCTCCAACTGTCCTGTTTGATCTTTATGAAAAATCTTATACTATGGACTTAGAGGATTTTACTACTGCTTGCAAACTTCCACAATGGGGTAGTGTTAGTGAACCCCGCAAATCTGAATCTAGAGATTTTCTTGCTAGTATAACTATGGGGGAATCTAGAGATATAGCACAAGCTACCATCGGGAGCATTGATTTTCCTGCTATACATTGTTTTGCTCTCTTCATAGGTAGGTGCATAAATGGTAAAGATGAAGCATGTCATATGTGTGTCCCTAACCTCAGTATTCTTAGGAGTGTTGTGTTAGGAGACAAATCTTATAACTTGGGAGCCATTGTTGCACGTAGGTTGCATCATAATAGATTTAATGGAGATTTGTTTGGTGGAATTTATGAAACCCGCTTAGCTGATTTTCTTGGTGTAACCATACGTAATGATGATATTGAATTGCCTCCTACTTATTTAGACTTTAATGCTATGGTTCACCACCAGTTTTTCGAGAGGAATGAATCACCTCTCCAGTATCGTTTAATCTTTGACAGACGTCGTGTTGCCCGTATTACTCTCCTGCCCCTGCCTTCTTTGATTATTAGGCAAAAGGAAGACATTTTATTACTAGAGAGGAGGCAGATGAGTACGAGAGGAGGGAGGAGGCAGCTCACCGCCACGCTGCATCTCAGTACGACCCCGGCTACAACTATTGATATCCGCCAGGCCATCCGTGGCAATAAACCAACTTAGGCCAAAAACCTAAGCTTGGGGGAGTACGTATTTCCCACCGACATTACATTTATGTTCACACACTCATTGCTAGATGTCGGTGCTCATACTCTTTCATTGTAATATCCATGCTAGCTTATTTTCTTTTTCTTGCTTTCTTCTTGTGTGTTTGTTAAACCTTAAGAAAACCAAAAAAATTAGTAATAGCTTTAGCTAGTTTACTTTTCTTGTTGTAGCAGTAATAATTAAAGAAAACCCAAAAAAAATTCTCGTTCTTCTTTTGCTTGTTGGGAGCTTTCTCGTGTAAATAGTTTTTATTTCTTTTCTTTTCTTTGGGGGTCGATATGAGAATATCATGATTAAATTGTTGAAGTGGCTCTTATATGCTTTGTTGTTGATTTAACCAAGAGCCCATATTGCCTTGTCTTCTCTTGTCTATTGAATGCTCGCAGATTCCAGCTTAGTCCAATGCACGTGCACTCTTGTTATTTTCACATCGTTCAGTCGTGCAAGTGAAAGGCAATAATGACGATATATGATGGACTGATTGAGATGAGAAAAGCTGGTATGAACTCGACCTCTCTAGTTTTTGTAAATATGATTAGTTCATCGTTCTTGATTCAGCCTATTATGAATAAACATGTTTGCAATGACAATTAAAGATCATAGTTGCTCGTGCCATGCTTGATTAGCTATGAGTTATAATGGTTTACCTTGCGTGCCAACATGTTATTAAAATGGTTGTGATGTGGTATGATGGGGTGGTATCATCCTTTGAATGATTTAAGTGACTCGACTTGGCACATGTTCAAGCTTGTAGTTGAAACAAATCAACATAGCCTTCACGATATTTATGTTCATGGTGGATTATATCCTACTCATGCTTGCACTCAATGTTTATTAATTTTAATGCGTTCATGACTGTTGTCGCTCTCTAGTTGGTCGCCTCCCAGTCTTTTGCTAGCCTTCACTTGTACTAAGCAGGAATACTGCTTGTGCATCCAATCCCTTAAACCCCAAAGTTATGCCTTATGAGTCCACTATACCTTCCTATATGCGGTATCTACCTGCCGTTCCAAGTAAATTTGTATGTGCCAAACTCTAAACCTTCAAATGAAATTATGTTTTGTATGCTCGAATAGCTCATGTATCAACTAGGGCTGTCCGTATCTTTCATGCTAGGCGGGTTATTCTCAAGAGGAGTGGACTCCGCTCCTCACTCACGAGAAAATGGCTGGTCACCGGGATGCCCAGTCCCATGCTTTATGCAAACTAAATCAAAATAATTGCAAACAAAACTCCCCCAGGACCGTTGTTAGTTGGAGGCACTTGTTGTTTCGAGCAAGTCATGGATTGATGCTTGTGGTGGAGGGGGAGTATAAACTTTACCATTCTATTTGGGAACCGCCTATAATGTGTGTAGCATGGAAGATATCGCCATCTCTTGGTTGTTATGTTGACAATGAAAGTATGCCGGAAACCGGAAAAGCCCTTAGGACAGGATATCTCAAAAACTTTATTTACAAAAAGACTCTTACTTCTCATCTTTTCTGATTTTATCGAATAGACACTCTCACCTCAAAATAGTTAGGATATACCCCTTTTCCCTTTTGACCACATGAAGGATCAACTGAAGCCACTCCAAGAAAGATATCGGAGGACTGATGACCTCTTCCAAGTAAAGAGGATTTCACCATGTATTAGAAGCTACAACAGTTGAAGACTCTGAAGATTTGAAGTTCCTAAAGAAATATTTGACCTTTAGAAGACCAAACCCCTGTTACACACTTACGTTAGATGCGACGATGTGTGAGCTGTCATTTGTTTGATGTTTTTCCGCAGCCACAAAGTATATCTTGTTTATTCATAAACTATTGTTTGTATTTTGTGTATATCCCTCCCCACCTCTCTCTCATCTCACCTTAAAACCCTTGAACCCCATAGATGATGAATGAAGTTGGTCTGATATTCTCTGGACCGAAGACTCAGCCGGAGGCAGAGCTATGGATGCAGAACATGGAGAATCACTTCGGGAACAATTTGGTTTCAAGGAAGTATGAGGTCCAATACGCTCTTCAAGATTTTTACGTAAAGTGCTGCAACCTGGTGGAGAATGCATCAATCCATACAAGGATTTAAAGGAGCAAGAACTTGGGAGGAATTCAAGAAGACCACGATGAGATCACGTCTTATCCGGAAGCACAATGATACACCAAGAAATAAACCTTGTGCCTGCAAGATTTATGGAGAAATAGGACACACCCGGAAGGTTACGCAAAAACACGAGAGTGGTGAAGTAACGATAGATGTTTTGTTTGGCTTGCAGAAACCATGGAATTACTCGAACCCGGTTCGAGAACAAGAGAATTTCTGCAATGCTTGTGAGTATGCCCAAGTGTTAGAATACGTGATTCGATATTTACGTATGTGGTAATGATTCAAATGCCGGATGGATTGGCCCCATACCGAAGACTTCTATCATGAACTATCATATGTTGATGGAAAATAAGAGAGCCTCGAAAACCTTAGAAGAGTGTCGACACGATAAGCCATAAAACCATAGAATGGTAGTACGATGGAACCCTTTACAGGCAACCGTTGCCAATCGTAGGATATACGGTGAAGTTCAACCTGCACCCGTTCTGCGCAGGAGAAACCATTAATGGTCGACCACCATGAGTGTTTCGCTAGTTGTCTAGAATGGACACAGACCTATCGCCTAAGCAGATCCGGTCTCGGACGAACTTCAACTTTGATAAACCGACCCAAGATTTTGAGGAAAACTCTATGCTTACGACGGAAGAGCGCTAATGAAGGAGCTATTGTAAGATATGTGAAGAGACATACATTGTCAACACTCCGGAGGAAGTATCTGAGTTTATTGGAACCATGACCTTGTTTTTAAGTGTGGTAGCACCTGTCCTTCGACCAAGACATTTGCTAGAAGACCCCAACCCCTAACCTTTTCTTGCTAGCCTCTTGAATCTCGAGGGCGAGATTCATTTTAAGTGTGGTAGGTTTGTAACATCCCAAATTTTGGAATGTTAATATAATTAATTGAATTGTTTGTTTGTTTGCTTGAGTGAATTAAACTTGAGTGAAATTTGAACCTTTTCAAAAACTTTTGAATGAGAGGGAATAAAATGACTTTCCCTTCTCCGGTAAATTCAATTTCATCCTATTAAAATCAATTAGAGAAGATGACATGAATTCTACAACTATAAAGAATTTGAACGGAGTTTTGCAATTTAATTCTTTCAAATATTTGCACTTGCTTCTCTATTTTTCTTCCCGAGAAATACCCGAAAAATAAATTCTTGCAAGCAAGAAAGAGCGGAGGAAAATGACCCTCCAAAATCAGGGGCATTTTGAAAATATTTGAGCCAAGAAAAGCAAAGTTTTTATTTAAAAATTATTTGCAAAAAGAAATAAAGCCTTTAGGGATTTTCTGAAAAACATTTTTTAGTTTTTATTTTGGCCGTGGAATAATGCTCATCATCTACATTTTATTTTTCTGATAATTTTAGTATATAAAAACTCTTTATTCGAATTGATTTGATTTCCTTTTTATTGTTTTAGTTTCCTAATTTTAAAAATAGGAATGGAATCGCTTTTATTAGGAAAACCTGCTGGCCCATTAAGCATTTTCCTATTCTAGCCCAACAAGAGATCATCTCCTTGCTCTGTTTCCTCTCACGTTACAGAAGCTTTCCATATCCATGGAGACAGGAATCTCCACCTTCCCGATCTCCCTCGTCTTTCCATCCCAGCGCCTCCCGAGACCGCCTATAAAACCCCTCCCTCTCCTCGTTCCATTTTTCCCATCACCACGCCCTCCCTGCCCGTAGCCACCTCGCCACCGTCCTCCTTTTCCTGCCTAGAACGCTCACTGGGAGCTCTCCCAGAGCCCGACGCCAGGAGTGAGCAGCACCTGAGGGCGCCCAGCGCCACCTCCCCAAGCGCCGACCCCCACCCTCGCCGGCGACCTCGCCCCCTCACCGGAGCAGCCCTCCACATCGCCATCTCCTTCCTGCCATCTATGCCTCACGTACAGGTAACTCCGTTTTCGTTTTTCAGATTTATTTCCGTAACAGATTTAGTTCCGTTCTTGTTTAGCTTATAACTTTTGATCTAGAAGTCCAATGATGCTGATTCTTTTTGCGTTAGATCACAATTTTCTTGTAGTTTCCAAAAATATACTGTTTGTCTATGTTTGGATTTAAAAAAATTGAGTTAGATCAGATTTGAATTAAAACTTGTTTTGCTTATTCTGGGAGTTTAAAAATAGTTTTTTAATTAATTATTTTTGCTCATGGTCTCTAGGACCTTTGTTTATCCAGTAGTATTTAGTATTTTATTTTCAGGTTAATTTAAATTAGGTTTTTAGCAAAACAGTACTGTTTTAATATTAGTTCTGTTTTAGCTTTTTATTTATTGTTTTTATTAGTTTTAAATTATTTCTTTTTGTCACTTTTGACAAAATTAGTTGTGTTTCTGTTAGACAACAGGAGAAAATTTATTTTTACTTTAAAAAAATTATTTTCCTTAGTTTTGTATGAAACCTTCTATAGGTCATAGTTAGAGTTTTATAAAAGCTTTTTATTTGTTTCTTTTGCAAATAAAATTTTATGGAAAAAATACTTTCTGTTAAATTAGTTATTTTACATTTTATTTTCTGTTAATTTATTAGTTTAGTATTTTAATTGTTGTTAAGTTTTTACTTACGGCAAAACTATATTAGATGTTTGTAGCAAAGTCATAGATCTTCGTTAGTAGTTTTTCTTTGTAGTTTTATTTGAAGTTTCTTTTGATTTTGTTTGAGTTTTATTATCGATTTTCCTTGCTGTTTTGATTGTTATTTCGAGTGCTAAAATTGTTTGCTAGGATGTTTGCTTATGTGAATGCTATGTTTGACTATATAGATTTTCAACGGAGTGACGATTAGTTCTACCAAGTCATTTTCCGACAGCGTTGTTATCTTCATCAAGTATTACCGGGCAAGTTCACTTTGACCATGCTTTCATACCTATATTTTATTGCATTTAGTGACATCTTTGCAACCACCCCTCAGTAGTGATATTGAAATTCTTGTAGTTGAGTAGTATGCATGAGGTAGGAAGCCATCACCCTGTTACCAAGCCCGGGACGATATTTTATTTTAATGCTACGCTATAGTAGTCGGGGTTTGGTTTGAGTGCAAGAGAGTGTTGTGAAGTAGGTTGTTTCTACTTCAATGACGACAACTCCATGATGGATTCTTCTAGGACTGCATCTTCTAGAACTCAAGACTTCAAGTCTCGAGACAGGAATTCAATACACACTCTTTGGGTGAAGGATTTGCCGACGGGCACCTGGAGAACCCAGTGGTTGGCGGGATGCATGGAGAAGCGCCATGACATCTTGCGGAAAGCTTCACCCAGACTCAAAGAGACGGAAGAATACTTCATGCCCGGAAGCTTACCTGTGCAACCGCAAGTCATTATGGGCTCTGGCTTGGTTGACCTTAGTGGTGACTCTGGTTGGGACGGTACTAGCAGATGTAGAACTACGGTAGGATGGGATGAGTACCGGACAGTGGTCAGAGGAACTCTTCGGAAGACCATGTTTGATCGTCTTGTTCTCAAACACCACGAAGTGCGAGAACGTAAAAAGAGGGATCGAATCTTGTGGGTAAAGTGTACAAACCTCTGCAGAGGGTTTATAACCTAATCGATTAGCCGTGTCCCCGGTTACGGACAATTTGAGCATCTGGACTTGGAACTATCTCGGAACTCTCAACACCGGATTGATAACTTAATTGTGGGCAACATATGATGATTTTGGGCTATGAGACATCGGTTGGCGGAACCATGTCATGACAGAAAACTCCATAGTACAGACTTCATTTATTCCTTTGATGTAGGGAAAATAAAATCAGCTTTTACGCATAAACAAAACTCGAATCTGAGCCACAAAGCCAAATTGCATATAGTATAGTTTTACCATCTGTTTATTCATGTTGTGATCTTGCCGGTACATTCAATGTCTTGACCTACACGGCTGCAACGTATCATGTTGCAGATATTTCCTCGACGAGTAAGAGTTACGATCTGAGGTTACGGTCTACACTCAACCTGCCGATGGCGTTGATGGGACTCCACACCCGCTTGATTGTTTCATTGAGTATTATGAGGTATATATCAGTTTTACGTTATTTATGCATGTGATTGCACTTTGATATATACATTGATGTCTTTGTGTGTGCCAAAGATCTTGATCCGAGGATGGCACAAGAATAAAGAGGCTTGACCGTCTGAGGTCGGGTCGCTACAAACTGTCATTTTCATCTATTACTATTAATTTATATTGGGTATGACTATGACTGGATCTCTTTTACCATGAATAACAATGTCTAGTCAGTCCTTGATCTTTAAAGGTGCTTCGCATTTATGTTTTGCGGCCTCAGAAAGGGCTAGCGAGATACCATCTTATTATATCATATCATGATTGTTTTGAGAAAGTGTTGTCATCCGAGATTTATTATTATGGCTCGCTAGTTGATTATGCAATTGATATGAGTAAACATGAGACCTAAGAGTTATTGTGAATGTGCTTAGTCATAATCTTTGCTGAAAACTTGAATGCTGGCTTTACATATTTACAACAACAAGAGAAACAGAGTTTGTAAAAGTTTTTCTTTATCACTTTTAGTTTATCAACTGAATTGCTTGAGGACAAGCAAAGGTTTAAGCTTAGGGGAGTTGATACATCTCCGTCGTATCTAATTTTCCAAACACTTTTGCCCTTGTTTTGGACTCTAACTTGCATGATTTGAATGGAACTAACCCGGACAGACGCTGTTTTCAGCAGACTTTCCATGGTGTTATTTATGTGCAGAAACAAAAATTCTCGGAATGACCTGAAACTCCACGGAACATCTTTTTGGAAAATATTTAAAATACTGGAAGAAAAATCCACGTCACGGGCCCACACCCTGTCCACGAGGGTGGGGGTGCGCCTGCCCCCTGGGCATGCCCCCTTGCCTCGTGGGCCCCCTGACGCTCCGCTGACCTCAACTCCAACTCCATATATTCACTTTAGGAGAAAAAATCAGAGAGAAGGATTCATCACGTTCTACGATACGGAGCTGCCGCCAAGCCCTAAAACATCTCGGGAGGGCTGATCTGGAGTCCGTTCGGGGCTCCGGAGAGAGGGATTCATCGTCGTCGTCATCATCAACTATCCTCCATCACCAATTTCATGATGCTCACCGCCGTGCGTGAGTAATTCCATCGTAGTCTTGCTGGACGGTGATGGGTTGGATGAGATCTATCATGTAATCGAGTTAGTTTTGTTAGGGTTTGATGCCTAGTATCCACTATGTCCTGAGATTGATGTTGCTATGACTTTGCTATGCTTACTGCTTTTCACTAGGGCCCGAGTGCCATGATTTCAGATCTGAACCTATTATGTTTTCATGCATATATGTGAGTTCTTGATCCTATCTTGCAAGTCTATAGTCACCTACTACGTGTTATGATCCGGCAACCCAAGTGACAATAATCGGGACCACTCCGGTGATGACCATAGTTTGAGGAGTTCATGTATTCACTATGTGTTAATGCTTTGTTCCGGTACTCTATTAAAAGGAGGCCTTAATATCCCTTAGTTTCCATTAGGACCCCGCTGCCACGGGAGGGTAGGACAAAAGACGTCATGCAAGTTCTTTTGCATAAGCACGTATGACTATATTCGGAATACATGCCTACATTACATTGATGAATTGGATCTAGTTCTGTGTCACCCTATGGTATGACTGTTACATGATGAACCGCATCCGGCATAATTCTCCATCACCGATCCAATGCCTCTGAGCTTTTCACATATTGTTCTTTGCTTATTTACTTTTCCTTTGCTATTGTTACAATCACTACAAAACCCAAAAATATTAATTTTGCTACCGTTACCACTACTATCATATTACTTTGCTACTAAATACTTTGCTGCAGATATTAAGTTATACAGGTGTGGTTGAATTGACAACTCAACTGTGAATACTTGAGAATATTCTTTGGCTCCCCTTGTGTCGAATCAATAAATTTGGGTTGAATACTCTACCCTCGAAAACAGTTGCGATCCCCTATACTTGTGGGTTATCACCTATCCATTTTTAGTACATATTCCATCTGTCATCATACCATATTTATCCATTCAAATGTTGTTCTTGTGTATCAGACGTTCAAAAGGAAGAGGGTGATTGCTGATCACAGAGGAGAACAAGCAAAGTATTTGGAAAAGGTAGTGACACCTGATAAACCAAATAGCCCATTAGGTGTAGTTGCAATATCACCTGACCCACAAAACACGGCCCACACTCTAGCAGACTCTAGCCCTACTACACTAGTCATTTCTGATGCCCCAACTCAGTAGACCCCAACTGCAGCAAACAGTATGATGATGCCAGTTGACATAGCACCAGATCTACGACGCCAAACCCCCATTCCAGCAAAGAGTACACCAAATCCAGTTGCCGAATCCCTTTTCGAACCAGAGAGAGCCCCAATTGGAGCAAACACTACAAAAAAATACACTTCCGTGATGACACGTGTTTGTCACAGTAGGTCGCGTTTTTTGTCATGCATGTACATCCATGACAAATTTATGACAGAATCAAGATAGTCATACATGTGCTGTCGTAGAAGTGTTCCATGACATTACCAAAATTATCAACACGGAAGTGTCCCATGACGACAAATCGCGCGTCATAGAAGTGCTTTCATCAAGGGTGACCGACACGTGGCATCCACCGTAACGGAACGCCGTTAAGCTATCGGGTCGGGTTTTGGATCCGATAACCCGTTAACAGCCCCGACCAATGGGGATTTTCCGCGTGTAAAATCATCATTGGCTGGAGGAAACACGTGTCGACTCATCGTTGGGACAGATGTCATCGACTCATTGGACGGAAGGCGCCTATGATACGTCAACCGTGGCACGCCCAACAGATGCCCATTCTCGTGAAAAGGCGGCCCAAAGAAAATTAGCGAGCCAGCCCATATAAGGCCTACTTGTGTCGAGTCCATTTAAGCCCACGGCCCATACGAGATGTGCCAATTCGACCCGTCCAACGGCCCGTTAAAGATTTGACACCATTGCAGCCCATCGTCGATTCGGGCCCGTTAACGACCCGCTATATATTTGGGCTCAATATCGGCCCGATGAGATTTCGGCCTGTTAACGGCCCATTTAATGGATGGGCCAATTTTCAGGATGTACATCTTTCGGCCTTTTAGTGACCCATTTAAATGTTGGGCTAGTTTACGGCCCGGTGTGTCTTTCAACCTATTGATGGCCCATAAATCTGATGGGCCATTTGTTATCAGACCTGAGTTTTGGCCTTTTAGCGGCCCATTTAAGTGTTGGGCCAATTTTCTGGCCCGGTGTAACTTTCAGCCTGTTGACGGCCCATAAATCAGTTGGGCCATTTGTAGTCGGACCAGAGTTTTGGCCTTTTAGCGACCCATTTAAGTGTTGGGCCAATTCCCGACCACAATGTGCCTTCGGCACTGTTAACGGACCATAAATGAGTTGGGCCATTTGTAGTCGGACCTTAGTTTTGGCATTTTAACGGCCCATGCCCTTCATGGTCCAATACCAGCCCGGATTCTCTTTCGGCCTGCTAAAGGCCCACAACATAGTTGGGCCATTTACAATATGACCTGACTTTCGGCCTCTTAGCGGCCCATGGTCTTCATGGTCGATACAAGCCCATTGTCTCTTTCGGCTGCTAAAGGCCTCTGATATAGTTGGGCCATATGTAGCCCAAACTTAGTAATGGCCTCGTTAACGCCCGTGAAATAAACTAGGGCCACCTGTTGCCCGCTTTGATGTCGGCACATTAACGACCCAGAGGTAAGAGGCCGACCATTAACTTTCGTTTAGTAACGGCCCATTAACTTAATGGGCCCACTAAAGTTCGTACATGTCTTTAGGCCAAATTAGATAATTTGAGCCCATTCCGACGCAGCAATTATGCAGGACCAAAACCGATCACGCAAAGGTACGGCATACAGGGAATAACGTTGCACATCCAGCATATACTACAGGAAATTACATCCACTGGGCAATCAAAGATTGATGCCAGTGCAAATAAATGAGCAGAACCTAACCTACAACGTCACAATCTGCAACCTCAGCACAGATGACGCCCATAAGCATGTTGGCAAGTTCTTTCTGCTTTGCTACACTTCCTCTAAAAACATTGATCAGTTGTTGTGTCGCACGACTCTGCACCTCTGATTCATCCACCATTTCCATCATTGCTTCAGCCATTAATTGGTTCACAAATATACATTTATTCCGTTGCATTCGAGACAGAGGATCTTGAGCAATTCGGATGGCGATTACGGCGAGCTTGTATTATTGATAGTGGAGAGTGTCTCAACCACTTCATCATAACATAAATTAGGACGGGAACCAAACAGATTAATCATGAGTTATTGCCATATTACCTGGCCTAGATTTCTTGGAAAGAAACAATGGGGTTGCCTTGTCGCTTTTCGAGTTTGTCTTCTTATCTTGACCTTTGCACAAAATTAACACACTAGCATTGCTATTATTGGCCAAGTCGATAATAGGAAAGCAACATTGACACAACGAACGTTTGGGCAACTAGCCTACACCAAATTAACACAATATGGCACAGCTATCATCAGCCATGTAAGGTAGTACGAAAAGCAACATTGACACAATGAATGAATGGGCAACCAGAGAAGCACTACAATTCAAGAATGTGCACGATATGAGATAGTACATTCATGCAGCTCAGTATGCAAAACTACCAGGCAGTTTTCCTTACAAAAATCAACATTGGCACCTTTAACATTTTGCTACAACTAATTTTAGATCAGATAAAGTTAGATTCACGCCGATTAACAAAATACATGTTGATGTAAAAATATAGTGATATACAACAGGTACTTACATCAGCATTGGAGCACAGAGAATTCCTCCAAGATATTTTCCTCGAATACGATCCCAATGGAGGAAGTCTTCTATCGTTTAACCTTATTTTCTAAAAGAGAGATGGGTAAGAAACATGTAGAAAATATGATCGAATGCTATAAAATTTCATGATGCGAGGATACACACGCTTCTTAGAATGGAGTTGACATTCTTTTCTTTGGAATTTGGAAGCGGACTAGTTCTTTGGCCACTGGAATCGCTTATTATCGGTGGGACTTGGGTTTCTCTGTCTTTGGAGCGGTATCTATGAAAATGGAGTTGGTTTATTATCTCCTGGCGTTTGGATCTTTTGCAAAGACCTGGTTTGTAACCCTTCAGATTCTAACATAGCCGTCTTCCCCTTGCATGCCTTATATAGAAGAATGGTGATTCATTTATAAAACATGCTACAACAAAGATGGAATAGGTACTGAAGAATAGAAAGGCATGACATATTGACATGTATTCCCTCCATCCGGAAATAAATGGACGGGTCTAGGCGTATTTCAGTTCTAGATACATCCAGCTTTATCCATTTCTGCGACATTTAATCCAGATGGAGGGAGTATGAAGTAAGAGCTAGGGATACGACAGGACAACACAGTAAAAAAACACTGAAAAACCCAATCGCAGAACCAAAGTATTCAAACCCAATCGATATGAGATAGTACACTCATGCATTTCGAGGATGCAAAACTACCGTGCAGTTTTCCTTACAAAAATCAACATTGTGGCCTTTAATCATACATTTTGCTACAACTAAATTTAGATCAGATAAAGGTTGGATTCACGCCGATTAACAAAATACATGCTGATGTAAAAATATAGTGATATACAACAGGTACTTACATCTACATTGGAGCACAGAGAATTCCTGCAAGAATCTTTCCTCATAAATGATACGATTGCAGAAATTCTTCTACCTATTAAGCTTATTTTCTAAAAGAGAGATGGGTAAGAAACATGTAGAAAATATGACCAGCATGCTATAAAATTTCATGATGCAAGGATACGCACACGCTTCTTAGAATTGAGTTGACATATTTTTGCTCATCGAGCGGACTAGTTCTTTGGCCTTGGAATCGCTTATTATCTGTAGGAGTTGGATTTCTCTGTCTTTGGAGCGGTATCTATAAAAACCGGAGTTGGTTTATTATCTCCTGGCGTTTGGATCTTTTGCAAAGGCCTTGTTTGTAACCCTTTAGATTCTAACATAGTCGTCTTCCCCTTGCATGCCTTGTATAGAAGAATGGTGCTTTAATTACAAAACATGCGACAATGAGGAGAGATGGAATAGAATCTTGAAGAATAGAAAGGCATGACATATTGACATGTATTCCCTCCATCCGGAAAAAAAATGGATGGGTCTAAGCGTATTTCAGTTCTAGATACATCCTTTTTTATCCATTTCGGCAACATGTAATCCGGACGGATGGAGTATGGTGTAAGAGCTAGGGATACGACAGGACAACACAAAGAAAAAAACACTAGTTGAATGTAAAACTATATGCTAGCGGAATACGCATGTAAATAACTAAGGCAACATACACGTGTATGATTGGGAAAATAAGATGGCATTGCAACAGAGCACTAGAACAACACTTCAATGTAAAAAACATGGTATGGCGGACATATGAAGTACATATTGATGAATAACAATGCATAAGATATTGAAGCATGATGTCCAAATTAAGCGAGATGGCATTGCGATAGAGTAGAATGACAAGATTTGAATTTGAAAACATGTTATCATGAATGGAATAGGTCTTGAAAAACAGGAAGGCATGAGATATTTACATGCATGATCGGCATGCTAAGCACATGGCATTGCAACAGAGTAGATACACTCCAGGACATTATATGCATGTTATGCATATCACAGGCCAAGTTAGAGCAAGGACCTTGTGGGGTGAAGAGGATTCATCATCTTTCTGCAAGTCTTCTGAAGAACTACCTTTACATGTTCCATCATATTGGGTATCATTGACTTCAAGTTTATTGGCCTTTACATTGCTCCGTGAGGTTCTTGTGGATATATAAGTGTGTGCAATTATATCTGACATGCATGGAAGACAACTAGTAGTTAGATTTATGTAAATGAGTGCCTATAGGAGACGACATAAATAGTAGGACTGGGGTTAACTAGCTGCAACAGGTCTCATAAACTCAAGGGAGAACACAGATGAAAGCTACAGAATATGTATCGTATGTACTCGAGATTAACTAGATGGCACACAAAAGTATTAAAGAACAACATAGGTAATACTAGAAGTGGTATACTACTATAATCACCAGCCTGTGGGATAGCATTGGCTGATGGATGATAACTATGGAACAACGTTACCTAAAGAACAAGTATCTTAGCTGAACTATGGAACAACATGAACTCCTGAACAAGACCCGTAAGGGATCTGCATGAACATACAATGAAATGTGATGATCTATTTTTCGTGCTTAAATGAATAACAAAGCCATAAATGTTGCACACAAGTAAGATGAGGGTACAACCTATCTGGATGCCATCCATAGGAGTGAGCATCATGTGCTGACTTGTCGATGGCCCTGCAGTTGTTGTGGCTGTCCATGTCGGGCACGCGCATTTGATGCAGGGAACTGTTGAGAGGGGACTGTAGCTCCCTTCTGGTGTATGCTTCCCTTGTTGGAGCAGCTGCGATGAGTCGGAAGACGGTGTGTCTGAAGATGCAGATAACGCATAATGTTAAGAACGACATATCTCATTGATCCGAAGAAATACACTAAGAGATTAACAACAAGGTACGAGAGTGGTCACACGTCTGTTGACTGAAGACTAAATTGGGGTCACACGATTTTATTTTATTTTGGTACTGTCCGATCTATGCGGATGGCTTGATGGTCGCCTTGTGCCTCCGGCCGACACTGCTCGAATCTTCCCGAAGAGCCGAACCAACGGTAGAGCAGCCTGCCGCCGCCGTCCGTGGCCCGCTTAAAACCCCGCCTCGCCCCACCGTGATCAAGCGTGGTTGCGCCGCCCCCGGGCCAATCCACAAAGACTCCCCGTCATCCAGATCCGGCGGCGGTAGTACCTTCAACCCACACAACTCTAAAAGATAGCCATATAAGCGCTGTTTCCGCGGCGAACTTTCGGCCCCGCACCCTTACGTTAGACACCAGCCAACCGGCTGCCTAGGAGCTCCGCCGCCTCGAGGGGTGTTGCTTCCCATTGGGAATCGATTGGCCCAGAATAAAAATTCAGACAACTAACGCCTAAATAAAGTGATTTCAGATGAGGGTGCGACCTATCTGGCGGCATGGTGAAGTAGGCAGGTCCACCGCCGAAGTCGGTGAGGCCGGGCGCTTGATTGCGGTGGCGACCGGCGAGGAAAGTGCGATGTCGCCATGGTCGACGGCTCTGTGAAGCGGCGCCAGACTGGACGGATCCGGGTTGGAGTTGGCCCGGCGCCGTGAGCAACGGCGGGTGAATCGGCTCGATGCAGTTCACGCGACCGTCGTCGAGGCAGCACCAAGAAGACGGAGTAAGAGGCAGACGCCCGTGCACGACGGCAATTGGACAGCGTCCAAAGATTAGGGAGGAGGCGGCTGTGAAATTGGTGCGTGGGGGCGCCATGGAGGTGGGGCTGAGGTTTCATGCTCGGGAGAAGGGAGCTTCCGGGAGAAGGTGATTTGAGCCCACGAGGTATGAATGGGGCGGGCGGGGATTGGGAGGAGTGGAACCATGTCTTACAGACACATTTATGCGAAATGTGAGGGGAGTTACAGTTCTACCCTTGCCTATAGGCTTCTCGGCTGGTCTGTGTCTCGAGGGTCGGGATGGTAGAGTAACTTTGCTTCTCCCCAAATAGTAGGCGGGAGCGATTTCGGGCGAGGAGGGCGTGTTTTGAACTATAGTGGGCGCGAGCGATTTCGGGCAAGGAGAGCGTGTTTTGAAATAGTGGGCGCGAGCTATTTCGGGCGAGGAGAGCGTGTTTTGAAATAGTGGGTGCGAGCTATTTCGGGCGAGGAGAGCGTGTTTTTCCGACCATGGTTTATAAATTATTCGGCACATGTCATTTTGGCCGAGGAGAAGGTGCGCTTGGATGAAGTTACGAACCTACCCTCGATGTACAACGGGCCAATTGATGCGTGTCCCACATAGGACGGTAATTTTGCATCTCCCATTTATTTGCTCGGGCGAATTCCACCGAGCAGAGAGGATGTTTAATGGTTCGTTCACATTTTGGGAGAACGAGCATCCACGTCTACCTTACCAAGTCGATTCGAATCAAATTTTGAAATATTAGCTTGCCACTTCTTTTTTAGATGGAGAGATGATGCTCGGGAGTAATGTGTTTTTACATGCTCGTTGCTAGCGATTTACTATATGACAAATAGTTGACCCACTCAAAAACGCGAATCAAACCCAAAATGAAATATCTTGATTCAATGAACTAGCTTGTTCAGTAGGTCAAAATAGTGAACTAAATCCAAAATTGAACACCTCAATCGAGTAACATGTTGTACAGTGTAATAGTACTCCATGAACATGATGAAAGTCAAATTAATGAACTTGTTTGATATACGCATATATCCATTCATGTGTGGATTGCAGACAACATGTTCTCCAATTTAAATATTTGAATGCAAGTTTATATCGAAACATGGTTTATATCAGTCTTTGATGCATAAAACGCGACCTCCCCCTCTCCCGGACTCTTGTTCTCTCTCACTCTCTTGCCGACAATCTTCAATTCTGTCGCACGCATCCGACACAAAAACCTTGTTGGTCCCTCTCCATTTATCTCTCTCTCTCTCTCTCTCTCTCTCTCTCTCTTTGTGTGTGTGTGGGGGGGCGGGGTCTTTCTAGTTCGCATTCATATATACACCATCTATAGGTCTCTCTCGCACACTATGTATGATACTCTAGCTAGTCCAAGCTAGATATCTTGGGTGCACTCATCGTACGCACACAAATTCCTTGGCTCTTTGCCCATAACTCTCTCACGCACCACTATGTCATCTCAGAGCTCTCCCCCCCTCTCTCAAACTCTCCATCCACCTGGGTCACACATACACATGCATATCTCACTCGCACTCGATAGGACCATCTAAAACTCTATCTCTCTCCCTCGTTCTTTCTCCATCTCACACGCACACACACACACACATAATCTCATGCCCAGCTAGCCAAGTATGATGGTCTCTCACTGAATTGTAGGCACACACAGTCCCCCCTATATGTATATGACTAGCTAATCTTAGTCTCCATCACAAACATGTGCATGGTCTATCTCGATTTCTCTCGGGCATCTTTCTATCGCGCACGCACTCCCTCGATCTCCCACCCATATAGTCCCCTCATGATCTCGAGGGGATCTCTCTATTACAAACACACCCTCTCTCCCTCCCCATGCGTCCATGCCATCCATGTGTCCCTCTCGACCTTGTTTCCTTGTTGGCCAGACCTCTATTGGACATGTGCTACAGGGGTGTCTCTCTCCGTTGCAAACAATCACACACTAGCTATCTTCGTGTATCTCCTTGCCTCGCTTTTACATCTCGGAGATGCATGCGTGATATGTTCGCATCAGAAACGAAAAAACACACTCTCTATCTAATTTATCGTTTGTTATCTCTTTAACACACATACTCTTTTTGCACACTTACTCATTCTCCTTCACATGCACTTGATCTGTCTCGACTGAGGCACTCTCCTCCATCCATAGCACATAGATTTATTGAAAAGTCAAACATCACAAAGTTTGACCATGTACGTGGAGAAAAAGAATTACATCTAGTACGGCTAACATATACCATTAGATTCACCATGAGATGTAGTTTTGTATGATGTATCTTTGGTATTGTAGATATAAATAACATTTGCGTAAACCTGATCAAAGTTTCCAAAGTTTGACTTCTAAAAAATTTACATGCACTGCATTATCAAGCGGATGGAATATCTCTTTCCCTCTCTCAGCTATGTGACGCACCACTCAGCCTTATCGGGGCTCCTCAATCTCTCTAAAACTTTATTGGTCAGTTTGGTTCGTGACTGACCCTCATGCCTTGATGGCCGGTCTTGCCCGGTATGGACGTGAGATGTAAAATATTTCACCGCCGGCTTGTGTGGTGTCAAGCGTTTGGTTCATGCCCGCCGTGCAAAGCATCAACGTCCCATCAATCAATCCATGCATCAATTATTTAATGCTAATATCCATCCATGTTGTTGTTAGCCTTCGTGGTCGCGCGACTGTGCACGGCCAGCGCTCAAATCGGTCGCTTGGGCCAGGCTACTAGCAGTGTCTGGAGTTCAGCCATGCTAATTAAAGTGCAAGGAACCCAGCCCAAGCGGGCTTTCTTTTTCACAGGGTAGCAACCAAACAAGCGTGCATGAAATCCAGCCACAACCCCAGGCCACGCAAAAGATGCTCACGACGCAAGCCAAACTGGCCTGATATCTCCCTAGTTCACACATACACATGTCTCGCTCGAGATCCAACACTCTCCGCCCTTGTTTTCTCTCCATGTGACACACACCCTGTTGGGGATGTAACTACTGAATATAAACCGCCCTGTAGGGGCCGGTTCACCCTCAGCCATAATTGGAGCCCACGAAGACTCAGAAGGTGGAGATTCGCCATAGAGCTTAGAGGCCCGGAGCCCAGGGCGAATTAGGGCCCATAATGGTAAAACCGCCATAACCATGTAACTTGTGTTGTAAGATAAGAGAAAGAAGAGACCGAGTCGGACACTTGTATGAGCCGGCCTCGGGACTCTGTAGACCGGCCGGACATCAACCCGTGTATATAAGGGGACGACCCGGCGGCGGTTTAGGGACAGAGAACAACAATTCAAGGCTTAGGCGAAGCTATTGCTCCCTAGTCGCCGAAATCACATCAATCCCATCACAAACTAGACGTAGGCTTTTACCTTCATCGAAGGGGCCGAACTAGTATAAACTTTCGTGTCTTTGCGTCCGCTTTAACCCCTCTAAGTTAACCCGCACGATGGCCCCGCTGACTAAGTCCTTTCATGAGGACATCTGCCGTGACAATTCCATTTACGGTTGGCGCCCGCCGTGGGCTATCGCCGCGATGGTTTGATGATCTTAGAGGAAAGTTCAAGGACTCGAAGGCTATCTTGTGGGCGGATGACCAAGAGTCATCGCGGCAAGCTCTACATCGACGATGCGGCTGGGGCCCCGAGGCCGGCTCGATTGAGTACGAGTACCGGGTCCCTTTGGTGGCATACACGTGTTCATCGGCAAGATCGGTGAGCTGTGGCCTGGGCCGGACATCTGCACCGACTTCGCCGAGACGGCTCGGGCGAAGAAGAATCCTGCCTCGCTAAACCGGTTGTCGCGCGTGCTGTGGGAGTCATCCACGGAGGAGACTATGAGGGCGGATCAGCATCCGGTGGCGAAACCGTTGTCTACTCGATGACGCATTTGTCGACCGGAAACCGAGTCTCTGTATCACCGCAAGATGGCGGATCGGGGCTGTTCCGACAATGAGAGTATTCGGACCCTTTGATCTGCCCAACCGGGTTGGAATATTCATGGCGGTACACAAGCGACGCTTCACTCTTCGACCGCCGCGCCAATGGTCGCCGGTTCAACAATCGCGATGGCAGCCGGGCAGAGGCCTGTCGCCCGCCGCTCAAGTTTTATCAGTAACTATTTGATGCATTGGTTGTGCTCATGGCGTAGGCTAACCCGCAGATCAAGACCTGCATAATGCGGAGATTGCAAAGGTGAAGGAGCAGATCACTCAGGCTAAAGCGGATCTGGCAGCCGCGGACGTTAGGATGATGGCAGAGCGGGTCGCTTTGGATGCGCAGGCTTATAGGCTCATGCTGGATCAGAATGCGTCGCATGAAGTCATGAAAAGAAAGTACAGATCCCGTTTGCCCTCGGTTTTCGAGGGAAGAGACCTCTTCAACACCCCAGGAGCAGGGACCAGTAATCCGCCGCCGGTGGTGAACCGGGCGGAAGCACCTGGGACGGGCGCGCCGATTCAGCCTCGAATGATAGATCTACCTCGCCATCATGCCGACGCGCATCAAGCTATGCAAACACCTACAGGTCACTACTCCAACCCGATGGATAACCTTGTTGCGGCTGCGGCGCGGTTGGAGGCGATTCCAATCGAAGGCGATTCACCACAGGCGGTGGAAACACGCCGGGTCAAAGAGCTCCTTAAGACAGCTCTGGTCCAACAGGAAGCGTATTCATACAGCCGCGATCGGATCCACTCCACCCCCCACCCGAGCCGGAGCTATAGCAGGCATGCAGATGAACCGACCGTGTCAAGTAATGCGCAGCGCGGTGCACCCCGCGGCAACAACCCGGCGGGTGGTTTCGAAAATGCTCAAGAGGTGGTGGACCGGGCCAGGCACGAGGGGGCCGAGTTAGCAGCACAGCATCAGGATTATCAGCTTGCGCCGGTTCGACCGACTATCTCCAAGCCTGGAGTTACATCTAGCTCTTTGGGGGTGCCTTGCCTCGTCCCCTCTTTACGCAATATACGCTTGCCCAAAGATTTCAAGGGGCCACGCAAGGTGCCCAATTATACCGCCGATCTAGCTCCAGAAGCATGGATAGAAAGCTATGAGATGGCCATGGAGATGCTGGATGTGGATGAAGCTGCATGTGCAAAGTATTTTACCATGATGCTTGAAGGCACGGCTCGTACTTGGTTGAAAAACTTGCCACACAATTCCATCGGTTCATGGACCCTGATTGCATCCGGTTCATTCAGAATTTCAAAGACACTGTAAGCAGCCCATGTCCGTGGTGGACTTGGCGGCTTGTGTCGGTGCCGAGGGAGAATCCACAACCCATTGGGTGCGCGCGTTTTAAGTTCTACATTCTTCAGACCGGATCAACACTGATTCTGAAATCTTAACCCTAGAGGGCAACTGCCGGTTCAAACCTTTAAAATTGAAGCTGGGTCGCATGAAGCGTTTTTGCAATGACATGGGCGCTCTCATGGGCGTTTTAGTGAAGTATGCTGATTCTGACAGTACCAAGGATCCCGAGTCCGAGGAGGAGGATGAAACAGGGAAGGGAAAACAGCACAGCAACTCCAGAGGCCAGCAGCACCACTCGGCAGGTAATGGAGGAAACAAGCGTAAGGCAAATGGTAACAAGGGCTTTGTAGCCAACACCAACGCGCAGGACAAGGGCCAACGGTGCAAGGGTAAACATCCGAACCGAGGTGGTGCGCCTAATCACAATCCGGACCGGTTGAATTATCTGTTGAATCAACCCTGTCCGAAGCATGGGACGAAGGAGGCGCCAGCAAACCACCTTTGGAAGGATTGTTACATTATTCAGGAGTTCAAAAGTTCTGCCGCTTTCCGATATGATCAAGGCCCCGGCGGCGGTTCAGGGTCCGGCCCGGGTTACGGTGGAGGAAATTCCGGTCCGGGGTTTAATGGTAATCCGGGCGGGCAGAACAATCAGAACATATTATGACAATGTATATATTATGAATAAAAGCAATAAAACTGGAGCCTCGGCTAAAGCGAGGTATCCGTACTGTAAGCATCCGGTTTGGGTACATGGAGTTGTTGTCTTAAAACGGCCTCCGGTTTCCCCCCTGAGCTTCCTTTTCGGAATCTTTTAGATGTCACTTGGGGGCTTGGTCGTATCCGAACCAATGCCACACCTCTTGATGGGCGAAAGCCACCAGATCACTTGGGGACATGTTCAAGTCTGAACCAGTCACGCCTCTTGATCGGCCTAAGGCCATAGATGTCACTTGGGGGCTTGGTCGTATCCGAACCAATGCCACACCTCTTGATGGGCGAAAGCCACCAGATCACTTGGGGACATGGTCAAGTCTGAACCAGTCACGCCTCTTGATCGGCCTAAGGCCATAGAGTCACTTGGGGGCTTGGTCGAACCGAACCATTGCCACGCCACTTGATCGGCATAATGCCACGGTTTCAGTTGGGGACCTGGCTGACTTGAACCATAGCTACACCTTATTGGGAGCTTGGTCGTGTCCGACCATGGTAATACCATATGATCGGCTCAGTAAAGCCTCTTTCTGCAAATTGTTATTTGATTTTTTGTTGCGTTTTAAACTGATAACATTTTTTCAAACCGTTTCAACCAGTCAATTGACGGCTTTCGGTTTATTTTAATCCGGAAATAACTTTTCCGGTTTGACTTTTCCTGTTAAACATCCCATTATGGAGTAACAGGGGGCTTAACATGACCCGGCATGGTTTACATGGTAAACCGACATTATACACACATGAGCTGTTTTTTCCTTTGACGGTAATGGTTTATACAACCTCCGCTTTCAGGTTGGCTAAGCCAACTTCATGCCCGACGCTGGCAGGTATTTTGTATCACAAAATTTTGATCATATACCTCAATATTTCCTTACATATACATATGAGCGTCACAAGCCGTTTTGGCGACACAAGCCGCCGTGGCGGTTTAATTTGTGATTGCAGGCAATATAGATGGAAGGTTTCGATTATTCAATCAAAGGTATCAGCACCTCTGCGCGAAGGTTGCAGAATGAAGGCATAAAGGCATATTCAAAACAAAAAGTGATGGCTATTCTATTACAAGGCCTTCAGAGGCCCAATATTTTGAATGGTGTCATGACTAGCAGCTTATGATGTATCAACCTGGCTTGGCAGATCAAGCTTCCTTGCCAGGTTGACGTGAAGAAGATGGGTCGTCTGGCGTCGGTTCAGCTTCTTCCTCCTCATCACCCAATGGCCGGAAGTCATTGGTGGACCAGTCAATCCGGTTTAAAGCCTGAAAGACAGCCTCTTCACTTATAAGCTCAACCGGATCAACGTCAGGGGCATAAGTGTGCTTACGGATTGGGGAACAAGGTTACGCACTTCCGAATGACAACTTCCACCCGCTTTGTTGTTTGCATCATAGAAAGAGCGGTAAACCGCCAGGTTGGCTTCGCTGCCGATTGACTCGCCAGAGGACGCATCTCCTTTGTTATACGTTTGAGGGCATTATTATCAAAGGTTTCGCCATTTTCTTGATCGTTGGGGAAGCCCTTGGCTATGTCAGCCGGATCAAGGTCCGCTATCCATGCTTTGGCGCGAGTTAGAGCCAGTAAAGTGCCAGCCCGGGCCGCGGATCGGTTCAACTCTTCAAGTTGTGCCGGAATCATGGATAGCCGGTCCAGCGTATCTTTGATCAAAGACGGAGCTGCGTTATCATACGATGTCGCACATATGACTCGCTGGGTGCCGGTATACAGTTGCTCAATCAGCGTATATACGGCCTTGAGCTTCTTCCGCATGTCCAAGCCCAGATGAGCAATACGCTTCCCTATACCGGTTTAAAGAAGTTCAGGTTAGACCGGTGGAAATGTCAAAACGGAATAGTAATCACAAACCTTGGTGAAACATCTCTTACCAAAGATCGCAGAGGTCATGGCGTTAATCTGGCGCCTTAGTCCGGTGAGCTCTTCTGTCACCGGTTTAAGAGCTGCTTCAGCATCTTCAGCCCGTTTTAGCAACCCGGCCTTCTCCGTCTCCTAGTTGGCCTGCTCGGATTTAAACCACTCCTTGAGCTGCTCCATAGTGGTCAAGGCGGTTTTCAACTCATCCTTGGCCTTGGAGGCTTCTGTTTGTTGGGTCTCCAGATTGGCACGAAGGTCATTGAGCTGTCCGGTTTGTTGGCATATCTCACTCACGATAAAAAGGGATCACGTTAGTTGTTTCATCATGAAGTCCCAAGCTCAATACAGGTATTCAACTTGGCACTTGGGGGCTAATGGCTAATTGCTCAAACATGTTTTGCTACGGTGATACAACTTATAGTCCCGGTTTAACTATGCTAAGTTGAACCGGCCCTTGGGGGCTACAGCACTGAAGTTTGAGACGTATGAGTTTTATATTAAGTCCCGGTTTAACTATGCTCAGTTGAACCGGCCCTTGGGGGCTACTACACAACAGAAGTACAAGAGAGACATAACTCCTTACCTCATAGCGTTCCTTCATAAGCTTCACTAGACCGGCTTCGAGGTCACGACTTGTGTAGAGTCGGTTCAGGAAGCCGGAGTGAAGTTCTTGGGCAGATAAATTGTCATAAGCTGACAGATCAGTTTTTCCCTTCTCTTTGCTCATGGCAGTAGATTCTTCCTTGGCGTTGTGTTTTGATAGAGCAACCGGATTGCCAGGGGCGGTATAGGCGGTGCCCGTCACTACGACATCATCATCTTTGGCCGGACTGGCCGGATTGGCATTCTTTCCTGGGCTTGGTGCTTTCATACGCGGGCTCGGCGGATCAGCAACTGAAACCGGTTCTGCTGCAGGACTCAATGGAGCAGGATGTGATGTTTCCACTTGGACAGCCGGTTCAACTTCCGGCGGATTAGCACTGTCATCTTGGTTAAACCCGGCAGAGCTGTCTTTCACGACTTCAGGCTTTTCGCCATGATGCTCTGGAGTCTTCTCCGAATCAACGTCCGCAGTAGGGTCAAGGGTCTTCGCCTTCTTACTTAAGCGAGCCTTGGTACTGCAACATTAGGAGTTAGAGTGTGATAAACTGACAAATGCAAAAAAGAAGAGTAATATGCTCACCCAGCAGCAACTTTAAGAGGAGGCAGTTGAGTGGTTGATGAACCGCCAGATGAGTTGGAAGAGGCCTGGTAATTCGGATCAGACGGATTGAGAGGACATCGAAGAAACCTTTCAAAGGATAACGCTTTTCAGAGAACAAATCACCTACGGACGATGCTTCCGGGTTGGGGTGTCGGGTAAACGGACGACGTAATTTGTTGACCGCTGCCGGGTTGTACTGGCGTTCTTCAGCTTGCTGTGTCTTCAAAGAAAGATTTGGATTTAAATGAGCACGGGAGTGAGATTTTTTCACTTTCCGGACTGTGCGGCGAATTCTTTTAACCGGTACAAGATCAGATTCGGAAGAAAGAAGGATTACCTCAACAGGATCGGCATGGCTGGCCTCAGCATCATCCTGGGAATTGTGACTGTCAATAGGATGAATGATAAAAAGGGACAAAGTAAATCAAGTTTTACCTCAGCTTCTGAATCTTCATCTTCCGGCGGTTCAGAGGACTCGGCGGTTTTCCTCTTACCAGCTTTCTTGGTGGTCTTGGACTTTACGCGAGGACCCCGGGCCGGTTTGGCTCGTTTCCAGAAGGAGCTGTTAGCCTGAGAAGTAACAAGGATTAATATATACCAATAAGGCATTAAAAAGTCAGTAGAGCGATGAGCGGAGTCTTACCGCAGGCGGCTTGTTGGAAACACAGAACGGGGCCAACCCGGTTTGGCTGCAGACGGAGATCGGTTCATCGAGCATCCTTTTCATTGTCTCAGTAACTTCTAGCTCAGTTATTGGTAGCTCGTGACGTCGTTGAGGGTCTTTGATGCTACCAGTGTATTCATGCATCAATCCGGGGCGGCGGCTTAATGGCAAGATGCCCCAAGAAACCCAACATCGAACAAGGTCAATGCCAGTTAAGCCATTGGCCATTAGAGCCCGGAGTTTGATAATTTGAGGCGCAAAATTCTTCCGTTCTGCGGCGGTCAAGCGTAAAGGCAATGGGTGATGGTTGCTAAGCCGGTGAGGGCGGTAGCCCGGCAAGGGGTTCTCGCTGTTAGGAGCGGTATTCCGGCAATAGAACCAGGTTTGGTTCCAATCTTTCGGATGGCTATGGTGTTTTGCGTGAGGAAAGTCTACTTCCTTCCTTTTCTGGATTGAAACGCCACCGAAGTTCCGTGTTAGGACCATCCAAAACTCCAGACGGCGGTTCAAATGAAAGAAATCCGGAACAGCTCCACAGATGGTTCTTCTTGAAGATAGACTTCACGTAAAAACTTGGAAATTGCATATATTGGACACAGAGTTCGGACCAATATCTTGTGGATGGAGTTGAAAACTTGCGAGGACATCCGGAAGAATTTTGATCCGGGCGGCTGAATCCCCGGTCTAAGTGCTGCATAAATACAATTACTTCTCCTTCTTGAGGTTCAGGAGGGCATTCGGCATCCGGAACACGCCAATGCAGGACATTTTTGGAGGCTAAAGCGCCGGTGGTGACATATCCATTAAGTTGCGTCTCAGTGATCTTGGACCGGACCCAATTGCAAGTCGAGAATTGTTTGGCCATTACGGAAGAAGAAACTGCGAAAGGAAAAGTAAAAACGGTTCACCGTTAACGGTTCGAACATATTATACAATGCTAAACCGGCAATTTGGCGCCAGTTCCAATTTCGGTTTAATCGAGGACTAATGGAGTATGGCGGATTAGCTATCAAAAAATTAAACCGCCCTTAGGAGGAAGGGACAGAACTGGAAAATCTGCTAAGTGTGGATGTAAACAGGTTTCACATATGAATGGAGTTAATTTGGATCTACCAAGATTCGGTAAGGAAAAATTTCATGCGACCCATGCAAGCCTTATAAAGGACAGGGGGAAGTTCGTATGCGTTCTAACAAGGGGTCTGAACAAAAAGAAAGATGTGCAAAGTGCTAAACTGAAGGCGGAGCAGTTACTACGCAGGATATATGCTACGGTTGGATTAAAAAGCCATGGCAGAGCAAGTATGAAGAGACTAGGGATGAACACCTATGAACAACGATATGAACAGGAGCCTCAAGATGCAGATCTAGGGCATGAGGAGGAGCCTTACCCGATGCACAGAACAGCGGAGGAGCGCCGAGAGTCTCTGGTACAACTAGGTTGATGCAGCGGCCTTGCACTGACGCTGCTCGGAGGTCGGAGGCGACGCGGAGCTTCAGAGCTGGAGCGTCCGCGAGGAAGAAGAAGCGGAAGGAGGAAGAAGAGAAAGGGCCTTCCGGTCTATTTATAATGAGACGGAGTAATTAACAGGCGCGAGAATGGAAGAGTTGAAAGCGGCAGACGGCGCAGCGGTCGCCTCGATTTCCGGGATAGTATTAAATGTAGGGAATATTACTGTTTGGGCTTCTTTAATAAAGATGACATCAAGATGCTCTGTTGCTGTGGTCGGAGGATGACGTCACGGCGGTTTAAGCAGATGGCAGTTTACGAAATATGAAGGAAGATATTCAGAGTTTCCTAAGATGTTGAAGATTAACATGAACAGGTTCAAGTCAATCTGGGGCCTAATGTTGGGGATGTAACTACTGAATATAAACCGCCTCAGAGGGGCAGTTCACCCTCAGCCATAATTGGAGCCCACGAAGACTCAGAAGGTGGAGACTCGCCATAGAGCTTAGAGGCCCGGAGCCCAGGGGCGAATTAGGGCCCATAATGGTAAAACCGCCATAACCATGTAACTTGTGTTGTAAGATAAGAGAAAGAAGAGACCGAGCCGGGCACTTGTATGAGCCGGCCTCGGGACTCTGTAGACCGGCCGGACGTCAACCCGTGTATATAAGGGGACGACCCAGCGGCGGTTTAGGGACAGAGAACAACAATTCAAGGCTTAGGCGAAGCTATTGCTCCCTAGTCACCGAAATCACATCAATCCCATCACAAACTAGACGTAGGCTTTTACCTTCATCGAAGGGGCCGAACTAGTATAAACTCTCGTGTCTTTGCGTCTCCTTTAACCCCTCTAAGTTAACCCGTACGATGGCCCCGCGACTAAGTCCTTTCATGAGGACATCTGCCGTGACAATTCCACGACACACCCCCTAAGTACCATAATCCCTCACTCCATCATCGGCTCTGTTTGGATCCATGGATTAGAGTTAGTTTGGGTTAGTTTGGAGTCAACTAACCCAAAAAGATTCAAACAGGAGGGTTAGTTTAGGTTAGATGCATCTAACCCATCCAAAAAAACTAACCCATCCAAGAGGTGCTTATTTGGGTTAGTTCTTATCGGGACCACTAATAAACACTTTTTTCTCTCGCTCTTCCCGCAGCAGATCCCTCCCCACTTCCTCGAAGCTTCTCGTCCTCTCCCTCCCTCCCTCTCGCACCGCCTGGTGAAGGTGCCTCGCCGTATCCGGCCTCCATCTAACCCTGCCATCACAACACCTCCTTACTGACAGTTACTTCCGGGTTACAATCTAACTCCAACCTCTACCTGCTTTAGCTTATCCAAACAGCGCCATAGGCGCAATCACTCCTCCTAAGTATGATTATCTCTTACTAGCCATCAGGAACACACGTATTGTCTCCTTCCATCCATACGTCTATCTCGATATCTCTCGGGGCATCTTCTATCGCACACACACTTGTCACTCGATCTCCCACCCATGTAGTCCCATCACGATCTCCAGGGGATCTCTCTATGACAAACATACACTCTCTCCTCCCCATGTCTGCATTTTCTCCGTACGTCTCTCTCGACCTCTCTCCCTTGTTTGTCAGACCCCTCTTGGCCACGTGCTAGGGGTCTTCCTCTCTTGGTTCCAAACAACCACACACTATCTCCTCACCTTGCCTCCGTTGTCGAAGATGCATGTGTGATATGTTTGCATAAGACACGCACGCCTTTTCTCCACTTTCATCGTGTGTTGTCCATGTCTCTTTCACACACGCACACACTTTTTTCACTCTCTCTCTCTCTCTCTCTCTCTCTCTCTCTCGTTAGGGATTCTGTCACGTCCATAAGCATATGGATGTTTTGAAAAGTCAAACCTCAGAAAAGTTTGACCAGGTATATGTGGAGAAAAACATTTACATCTGGAGCGATCATTAGATTCATCACAACATGTACTTACTTCATACTATCATTTATCTTTGGTATTGCAGATATAAGTAATTTCTTTATAAACTTGGTCAAAGTTTCAAAAGTTTGACTTAAAAATGTTGTAACTACATTATCGAACGGAGGGAGTAGCTCTTTCTCTCTCTCTGCTATCTCTCACGGGCCTCCCGTCTCACTCGAACTCTCTATACCGACGGATTATATGCTCACTGTGTCAGCGTATAGCTCCGTATATTGTTTAGTTGACCGGTCAACCAATCCACATGCTGCGTTGTCAGCTCGTGTTTTGTATCTTGGTGTGCTGGCCCATGTGGCAGTGGGTGAAAATAAGTAAATTAGAGGGCAAACTTCTTGCGCGCAAAGGATGCACTCGCGCACAATTCCTGCGTGCGGTGGCATGCATGAAGGACGACTCGCAAGACACCCAAAGACACAACACACACGGCCTGCGTGTACACCGGCGTCGCCGCCGGTTGAGATGGACGGCGAGGCAGCCAACAAGCGGAGGCGGCTCGAGCCAAAACCGCATCCGGCAAGCCTGGACTTCACCAGCAGCCTCCCCGACGACATGCTTCTCGTCATCATTGGCCTCCTCCCCACCAAATCTGCCGTGCAGAACGCCCTGCTCTCCCGGCGGTGGCGCCCCCTCTGGTGCTGCGGCCCCCTCAACCTCACCATCAATGGCTGCCTCTGCAATGGGGATTGCAAATGCATGGGCGCAGTCTCCAAGATCCTTTCATCGCACCTTGGGCCAGCCAGACGCCTTGACATCCGCATGTTCAGTACCAACTGCAAGGTCCAACCCAAGTTCGACGAGTGGTTCTTATCCCCCGTCCTAGATCAGCTCGAGGAGCTCAACTTTGAAGCTGGACGATGTCGCTCTCTGCCATCGTCCGCGCTCTGCCTCACGCCAACGCTGCGCCGCGCCAGCTTCAGCTCCTGCTATCTTCCACAGATTAATGCCGCGCCCGCCCTTCTTCTCCCTCAACTCAAGCAGCTCGACCTCTTTGACGTTGTCATCTTGAAGAAGGCTATGGAGCACCTGCTCCACAGCTGTACTGCGCTCGAGTACCTTCATCTTAAGCAGATCCACGGGTTCATTAGCCTCCACATCGCCTCGACGAATCTCCGATGGATTTATGTGTCTTGCTGGCCCCGCAACAAGACATCAATTGGGAAGAGACCACTCCAGCTGTTCCATGTTATGGTCATTGAGAATGCGCCTTTCCTTGAGAGATTGCTTGTATCGGATCTAGAAGGTCCAAAAAAAATCAGGGTCGTTGACGCGCCAAAATTGACAGCGTTGGTGTACTCGTCTGCTAAATTCTCCGAACTCTTTATTGGATCTGTATTCGTTCAGGTACATCACTCATCTTCTTCTCTGTCTTCTTGAAATTCACATTTTTAAATTTCTTCTTGATGTATTTATGATCGTCTTCCAGAAAATGATTCCCACAAGCTTGACCCATTCCATGCGCATAGTGAAGATCTTAGCACTAAAATCTATCGGCCCCAATCTGGATCAAGTTGTTGGATTCCTTACATGCTTTCCATGCACGGAGAAGCTACTCATCAAGGTGAAACTTCTTTCCTATTAGTAAACGGTAATCACAACATAGCTCAATTTTTTTCGCAATTTTCCCAAATTACGATGACAAGTGTAGTGTTCAAAACTACATCTACGCACTGCACCGAAAGAAATGTTTTTAGTATTTTTTCTCACGTGATCACTTGCATCATTTTTATGCTGTACTACCCTAAGGCTGCATCATTTTTATGCTGTACTCCAGTAACTCTATGGTTACCCTAAGGGCAAGTACTACCTCCGTCCTGGTTTACTCTTCCAATTTTGTAGTATCAAAATTTGACCATAGATTTAACAGACAAAATGTTAATGCATGTCACTAAGAACTATATCGTTGGATTCGTATTTGAACATAATTTCAAATGGTGTAATTTTAGTGACATGCATTGGCATTTTCTTAGGTAAATCTATGGTCAAAATTTTATACTAAATACGAGGTAGTATTCCCTCCGTCCCAAAATTCTTGTCTTACATTTGATTAGATACGGATGTATCTAACACTAAAATGTAACTAGATACATCCGTATGTAGACAAATTTAAGACAAGAATTTTGGGACGAGGGAGTACAAAAGTGGGCTATGTAGGCCAAAACACGTGCCAAATTCACTTGTGATGCATTTGGCATCGATGCCCCTCCATTGCTCACCTGGTGCCCCAATCTGGATCACCTACTTTGCTCCGGTGCCAAATTAACTCACGCAATGAAAAAACACTGCGTGGGAGAGAGAGACGACCGAGGTAATAAAAACACTTGTTTGGGAGAGTGAGAGGCTGGTGTAGTTGGTTTGATTGATTTGTTTATACATGTGGGTGCATGTGCTGGTGTGCCAACTCTCTCACATCGCGAGAGCGGTGCCAAAATCTTTTGATTTGACATCGATGCGTATTATGTGGCATACTTTTGCGAAATATGGCATCGGCCACATAGTGGAAGGCAACAAATGACCAAGCTCTTCACGTGCTCCTAGTTAAATGAGAGGAAACAGAAAGAGAGAGAGAGAGAGAGAGAGAGAGAGAGTAAAAAAAATATCACTAGCCAGCCAACCCTATCGTATGAGCGAATGATATTGGTACCTCTTGATGACACGGCAATCTTATGCAGCCAGCTGCTCTAATATGTTCTCTTCTTTTGCAGATAAAAAAGACACGAACGTGAAAAATGTGTTGCACTATAACAATCTCATCGAATGCCTTGATCTCCATCTTACAGAAATTGATTTGATCGACTATCGAGGCAGAACATCTGAGATTAAATTGGCCAGGTTCTTTGTTCTGGAGGCAAGTGTGCTCAAGGAAATGAGGTTTGGCATTCTCTGGCACAATAATGAATGGCGTGCTGATCACCGCAAGCGTCTAAGCCTAAATGACAATGTCTCCACAGAAGCTGAATTTGTTTTTGAAACATCAAGTGGCCAGAGACTCGAAAACTTATTTGCCCATTAGTGACTTGTCAGGGCGGTGGATTTTAGTTTGAACGATAACGCTGCATCCACCTAAAGTAACGAAGGTTCTTACATAAACTTCCTAGTAATTCCCTCTTCCTAGGTGCAGCATTACTCCTAACATTTGTAATATCAGTTTGAAACTTGTAATATTGCCGTGTCCTATTCCTGTGTTTTCAAAATCCTGCGAATCAAACAGGTCCTGAGTTGGTGATGCTGTTGTGCCTCCCATCTTTCACCAATAGCCGTCGGATCTAGATCTGACGCATACAAACCATGCTTCTCCATTTTTGCAGAAAGATGCCCGCACTTGTTCCCTATTTACAAACAACTCCTTGTCTCTCACAATCAGCCTTATCTCCTCCCCACCACATCTAGAAGGCCATGGAAAAATCTGGTAGCGATGGCCTTTGCCGAGCCGTCCACCCCCAATCTTGGTGTTCCGTGCAATGCACGGGCATCTACGCACGGGAATTTATGTCGAACAGGGCTAGTTGTAAGCAGGCTAGCTCTACACCCATGATGATAGTGACTGCAGACGGTGAGACTGACTATGGTATGCCGAACACGGTGCCTATACTCAGGTGTCATCTCCGGTAAGTAGGTCTTGTCACTTCACTGTGAGGAGCAGCACGTAATAATTTGACCAACGGGTAGTACAGTGCTAGTACTCCTAGGAGTACTACATTGGTAGTACTACTACTAGTAATAGTAGCACCGCCGTCTGGATTTAGGAGTACTACCACGTCATTGAAAGCATGCACGGCCCACATCTCTCATTGGTTGATATGTCACGAAATAAGAAACAAGGAGGGAGTTAATGCACCGTGCCTAAGTGTTTTGGGATTATTTGGTTTTCGTAATGTGACTTACACAACATTTTTGTTTACATGCATTAACATTTTATTAGTTAAATCAAAGGTCAAAACTTGGCGCCAAAATGCAAAGGGGACCAATAAACCAAGAAACATCAAACTTCTCTCGTTTGGCCCCAACTAGAGGTCCGGTGAGATGACTATCTTGCACCGGCATGGAGGGGGCTCAGCTTCATTGACTACGGCAAGCGCCTTTGGGTGAATGACACGTGGGCCCAGGGGGTGGCTGGCCCACCTATCATACAGCCAAAGGCAGGTGCAGTAGAGGGCCGAGGAGTAGTACGAAATCCTACGCACCTACGCACGCTAACCAAGGGCAAGAGTGATCACTCGAATCACAAGATCAGTTGACTACTACCTCCGTCCTGGTTTATTAGTCTCCTTTGTAATTTGTGCTAAATTTTCACCAAAGATTTAACTAACAAAATGTTGATGCATGTCAACAAAAATTATATTTTGGATTCGTATTTGAACATAGTTTTCAGTGATATAATTTTTAGTAACATGCGTAAACATTTTGTTAGTTAAATCTATGGTCAAAATTTGACACGGATTACAATGGGGACCAATAAACCAGGACGGAGGTAGTAGAAGCTAAGCTAGACCCATGGAGGCGATGAGCGCGAGCATCAGCCGGCTGTGCCAGATGGTCCACGATGCCGGCCTGCGGCCCGACAACGAAGAACGTCTCCAGGTAGTATTTCTTGAGGCCGCCAGGGCGAGGGGCCGCTTGGATGACAGCTTCGTCTCCTTGTTCGACGAGGTCCTCGTCGGTTTCCTCGACAAGTTCACCGTCGTCAAGAAGCTCGCGGACGACTTTGACATAAGCCTCCAGCCAACGCGCCCAGGCTCTGCGATGCCCGCCACCCTCAATGGCCACTATGGTGACAACCTTTTTGACGCACTGGTGGCCCTGAGACTGCCCGCCGTCGCACCTGAGAATGTCCACCTCGAGGTCGCGCTCGCCGCGCAGCACCTGGCGCGGCAAGACACCATCGACATAATCACCCACGTCTACGCGCATGCAAGAGGAGGACGATAGGACGCTGGCCTTCTTGGACCGCAGGGCAACCTTGGACGGCACTGTTCAGAAGCACGTTGAGCTCGCCGCCAACGCCGCTGCTCCTCACACGTCGGTTGGTGACCCGGCGCACTAGGGCGTGAGGATGTCGTTGATGGATCCGTATGTATTTTTATCTTTCCATCAAATCCATGTAGTAGTATATGATACTACAGTAATTATCTTACCTTTCGCATCAACTTCATAATTTTCGTACGTACTCCATGCATGAACGGCGCCAGAACCAAACTTCTCATTACTCTATCGATCGCGCCATGGAGCAGAACCAAATTTTACAAGTTACGAGTTCAAAAGGAAAAGCCTGCCGTGTTCGCGTCGCACCCACACATAGTTGGTCTGGCACGCCACTCAAGCGGGAATGCGTGCGGTGTTGCATTTTCACTTACAAGTGGGGCCGTAGTTGAGCATACCGACTATCGGCAAACCCCCATCCCGCCCACCGCGCGATGGCTGAGAAAACAGGAGGGAGAAGAGATGGTTGTAGCATGGACTCGAAGAAAATTGGTGTCGGATGGGACTCGTGTGGGTGGCGTGTGCCGTACTGCTAGACGTGAAGGCTAGTTGTGGCCCATGCCACCCCACTATATCGAGCCTAGATCGAGGTACGTAGAACAAATTTCCTGCAGTCCGTGCTCAGCACTCCTATATCTCTCTTCTCAGCTAGCCAGCGGACGCGCGGAGCCCATCGTCCGTTTGCTCACATGCGGTCCCACATGTCAGTGAAAACAAAAGCGGACCCACTGAACCTGCACATCTTTCACCTAGACGTGCTGGTGATGAAAAAAAATCCAATAAAGATCTTCGGTGGCCGCTTTTGGAATTACTCAAGAGTAGTAAGATTCTATTTACAGTTTAACCCAAGATGCACATCTCGTGGCTTCAACTACCACTCTATTTTCTTTCATGACACGACCTGGATGCTGGATGTCCCACGTGTCGACAGAAGGAGGAAGAACCCGACCAAATCTTCGATTGTTCTCTCGGATTAGACTAGTTGTGCTAACTTAAAAAATTTATTGTGTACTCCCTCCATTCCAGAATACTTGACTTCCATTTGTCCAAAAATGGATGTACCTATATACTAAAACATGTCTAGATACATATATATTTTGACAAATAGAAGGCATGTATTGTGCAACGGAGGGAGTAGAATGGGTGCAAGTTTTTGTATTGGGAAGAAGGGTACATCCATATATTGATAGAGCGCAATTTAGTAGATGTTCTATCACTTTTAGCTAGCACAGAGGCTATAGATGAGTTTAGTGCACTTGTTGATACTCCTACTTGGTATGCGTGTTGCTGCTTAGACCCAGAGAAAAACGGACCGGAGGGAGTACTAGAATAGAGGCTAGACATGAGACTACTAGATGCGAGGAAGCAACGTCTACTTCTTTACACTCGAAGAAGAAAGAAGCACGCAAGGTCGAGCCTCCGCAGATCAAGAATGAATGCATCGAGAAGGCACTAATCCAACTTACAGGAGTAGTAAAATGTATTCTTGTGGTTCTTGTTTTCTTTGGTCTTGCTTTTCTAGTCAAAATTATCGTTGGAGTTCGTGCAAAACGGAGGTCCGTTTGGGGTCGTGCGTCGCATTTGGCCTTACAAGTGGGACCGCAGTTAAGGAAACCGACTATCAGCAAACCCCCACCTTGCCCGCCGCGTGATGGCTGAGTTAGAGAAATGATGAGGTTGAAGAGATTGCTCTAGCACGGACTCCAAGAAATATGGTCTCAGATGGAAGTTGTGTTGGTGGCGTGTGCCATACTCCTGGACGTGAATGCTTGTTCTGACCCATGCCACCCTACTACTCCTACTACTTACTATATAGTACTACTAGTATCGAGGATTCGAGGTGCTGGTTACGTAGTACAATATGGCTATAGTAAAAACACCTGCACGACGCGCGAAGCATGTGAAGCTAGTACAAATAGTGTACTACTATTGTTGATTGGCCTCATCCGATAACCTGTTGCAATGCACGTACAATTATGCATTCGGAAAATATTGTTTTGCCTCGTCGCACCACTCACTCACAGAAGCAACTCGAAAGCCATTCATAAATTTAGTAAGTTTATCACAGGCATATCATTTTATTACATACAACAGGTCATCAACCCACATCGACAACGAGGATACATTATAAATACTAAAGTTTTCACCACACAACAAATAACAAGCAATGAAATGAACTTCAACTCAACCATTCCTCGGCGTTGGAAACGCTTGCTTTGAACCACAAGTGATTCTCTGCGACGGGCCATCCATTGTCGATCTGGAGACCAACGCAGGACTGATCATCCAGGCTGAAGCGGCCTACTATATCAGTACCAGGGCAGGGAACCACCCAAATGTCTGAGGTATAGACATAGTTGCTTCTCATAAATGGTAGTAACATTGTGTCAACAACAGTTGGATCGCCTTTCACCATCATTGGATAGTTTTGTCCAAGGAAGAGCGAGTTTTCTCCAAGACTATCAATTATGTACCAGCGAGAAGGAGTTGGCGCTAGCACACTAGTCTCCATCCCGAATACCATGTAACGGGTGTTGGAATAGGTCCGGAGAGTGCGACCATGGGAGACTACACCTGCTTCCTTAGCAGTAACATCATCAGTGGGCTGTATACACATGAGAAGAGGTAATCCATCGGAATTAGTTGCCAGGCGCCAAATAGTATATGGGCGCTGCTCGTCCTCATGCTCGTGATCATCACCATCATCATCTCCCCCTTGGTTATAAAAATCTTCAAGTATAGGTGGTGGAATGTTCACTGGACCTTGGAAACACAAGAAGAAGGTTAATTAGTAAGGCTGGCCATAGTGGGGGTAACATAAGTAGTATCATGTACTTGGGACTGTAAACATGCTTATGTGGCAGGCAATTAAGGAAGAGAGAGATGGTTATAGTAACATAGGTAGATACCGTAACATAATAAATGTGATGCTACTATGTGTCATGCATGGCAATAAATGAGACCACCTATAATACTAATCTAAGATACTATGCACTAAAGGGAAACTTGCTAACCCGCATGCATGTGGATGAAACAATTATAATTGCGGTGGAAGACAAACGTACCGAAACAACGAGGATGCCATGCAAAAACAGTGCCACAGTGGTGGCAGCAAACACAAGGCCCTCGTATTGAATTGCATCACGGTACTCATACGTGTACGAGAAACTGATTTTTGAGCAATATCCATCCAGTCAAACTGATCGAGGACGACAACAAGCTTGTATAAGATAGCAACAATTTTTGAGTTGTTGTAATTACAAGTGCTTTTGTGGACTCGAGAAATTGCTATCTTCAGTAGTTGTCAGTCACCATGATTGTATTTGAACGCGTGCATACAATACCGGTGTGCTCAACCTCCGGGCGATCTGCTGAGATTTTTGGAAGTGGAACCGGTCACGAGTGTACACATTCACAAGTTCCCACTCGCAGTTGGACCCAATGTAAACAACCCAATCTCCATTTACTTTGCCCAAGCCTTGCCCTCAAGCGATGGCATCTTAACATCATACGTATCATTATCAAGCGGCATCAACTTGCGCAGGCGAGGCCTCCGCCGTGACGCCGATCCATCGTGGTCACGGCGAAGAAGATAGGGAGATCAAACCGTTCCTTGACTCTAGGGTTCCTTGTAATGATGTTATTAGTTGAGTCGAGAATGGGCTTGAACGAACCTGCCATGCTAGCCGAGGTGATGACGTTGCACCGATCAATGAGTTCCTCCACCACGTCATCTTTCAGATCGGGGCAAGAATAACGGGGTCGTTTCCGTCCTGTTCCCTCCATGGAGAAGACGATCGAACAATGGCAGAAGAAAAGGTGAAGGGCTGAAGGAAAATGGAGGAGGGAGAGGAAGAGCGTGCGACAACAGTTCCAAATCGAGAGGGAAAGGCAAAGAGTCGGTGGATGGTTGCCAGTTTGCCACGGTTCACGAAGGGGCGCCCCGGCCTACACGTCGGTTCGAAAATACTCCTACTACTCGCCGTCGTCACACTGATATGTGGAACGGGACCACATGTCAACGAGACATGGTGTGTAATTTCTCGTGCAAAATGCGATCTGGCCACCTTGGCCCGAGGTGCCGCATTAGTTATCGACCTTTATTTTTTTAATGGCGTGTCGTTCAGTTTTGAAGCACGACTAACTGATCAGACGCAGAGAAAATATAAACTACTCTACCACTACTCCACCTCCAGTACTAGTAGTAGAAAGAAGATATATAGGCTGGAGCTTCGGCGCTTTCTTGCCAAGGGCTGCCCACTTGCTTCTCACACTACCACCCTCTCTCCAGATCTAAAAAATACGGCCCATCTCTCCCTCCTCACCGGTGGTCACAGATCCGCCGGGGAAGAAAAGGATGTGCAGCGTTGACGCACTCATCGTCGGCGAGCGAGGTCACACACTGACGACAAGGCCGTGCTCTCAGACCTAAGCGCCTGCTGGATGGCCTCCGTCCCCAAGCTTCGGCTGTCGTAGTGTGTGCGGAGGACGACGACCACGAGCGAAGCCACTTCCCGCCGACCCTCGGGTATGCTACCTCTTTTCGAACCATACCCTTGTTCTATTGCCCCATCTGGCACGTCGTTGCATATGGATCTTTTTCCACTCCACCATCTTCCCAATTTTCTATCCTCTGCTCTGCTGGCCACGCAGACGAAAACCATAATTTGCACTATTAAAGGACACCCTACTTCATGTAGACTAATGCATGTCTGGGTTGAATAAGGAAAGGAAGGGAGACTGTACTGTCCAAGAGAGTAGGCATCGAACCCGCATCTCGGTTGAAAAGGGGAAAATCAGTAGCTAAGGAACGAGTCTCGTGTCTCTTGGTTGAAGAAGGGTAGAAAGGCATGACAACACAATAGAGAATGACAGGTCGATCGGTTTGTTGTCCTCACATAGGAAAAAGGTGGCTAAAGAGAACAAAAATGGGACGTAATCCACATATGCTGCCTGGATATTTGTTGCTCTGGGCAACCATACCTCCCTCACCACTCTGCGTCCGTGGAGGTACATCGTACTAGTGCGCCCACTGTACTATTTACTGGCCAACACTAGGTGCTTCATTGCATTGGTCCGATTATACAATGGGCATCATTTTCCCTAAGTTAAAGTTTGTATTCCGAAAATAGTCTCGCGGTGTGATCGAGAGAAGACCAAATCATATTGCAGTGGATGTTCCTCCATCATGTGTGGTTCATTCTCATGGTTTCAGTTGTTGGTGTAACCACTTACGTTTGCAAGATGAATTGTAGACTTCACAAACAAATTTGTCTTCCAGTATGTCTTGAATGTTGGCCAAGAGAAGCATCCATGTTAGTAGGAAGAACATATGTTTTTCTAGATCTTTGCTTTTGGAGCTACATATTTGTATATGATCCGTGAATCATTGAGATGCATTAACATGTTGATCTTATATATGGGAATCGTACTAGTTAGTTTTAGTTGCGATGCAAGATCCGAAGTGGCTGATCTTTGCTTTTGGAGCTACATATTTGTATATGATCTGTGAATCATTGAGATGCATTAACAATTTCTTATTTCTGTTATTTCGGTGTTTACAAGTTCTTGATCGATCACTAGCTAGGCTACAAGCAGCGCTCTGGCGGTGTTATTTGTGATGCAAGATGCGAAGTGGCAGTTTTTGAATAAAATGCCTACCTCTGAAAAGCGACAAGCTACACTATCGATCCTACACGGATAAAAATGCCTACCTCTGAAGAAACTGACAAGCTACACTATCAATCCTACACGGATAAATAGCGGATCACGCACGTACTACCTCCTTTCTGGTTTGTAGGGCTCAATTCAAGAAACGACCTACTCGATCCTACACGAATAAATAGCGGATCACGCACGTACTAGTACCTCCTTTATGGTTTGCAGGGCTTAATTCAAACCTCTCACCAACCAAGGTACTCCCTTCATCCGGGTTTATTAGTCCCGTGAGCAAAGCAGCAAGACCAAGGCATGGCAATAATTAACGGCATGCAAAAGTTTAAGCCTAATTAATTCCAGCGATTTAAGTGGCTGCATGCGTGCCCTCGTCCGCGACTCGTTGCATGCTGCTTAGCGTCTTATCTGGCGATTACGAGTGCTGCATGCATGCAGCGGCCGTAATTAAGGCAGCTAGCGATGCGAAAAAAGATATGCTTTAATTGTTGCGGGCTTTTTAAATCCGTGAAATCATTATTGACAAGGAGGAGATGATTCGAGTGCACTCGTTTGACCGCCATGCGGCGTGCGACCCAGACGGAGACGGGGCGACCACGATCATAATTTCAGTTTCCCTAGTTTTCCACGGCAAGAAAGGCGCGCTAAGCCATTATGCATTGAATTCTGATGACCGTCGCGCTACCTTCCCCCTATAAGTACTGTTTCCCGGCCTTCTCCAGTGCCACCGTGACCCAACTCGCCATATCCTCAAAATCCCCGTTAATGTTCTTCGGTATATGCCAATCGTACCAAGGCTTCAACGTCTTTTCATGGTTGAAGAGACGGCCAGACAGATGACATGGCACAAAACGGGCAAAAGAACCCAACTAGATGCAGATGGGAAGCTGATGATGGTGCACACATCAGACGGTGAAGCATGGAACCGCTCTACTTCACCCAGAACATTGAAGTAGACAGTGACAGTGAACCCGACTTCACCCCTGAACCGGAACAAGAAGAGCCTGAACTAGAAGAGGTTACTGCCATGGATGACCTGTCAATGCTTGACCGATTACATAAAGGTGGCCTTCCACATGATGATGCATTTATTAATGATGATGATGAGCACGTCATTACCGATAGTGATGAAGATGATGCATTTATTGATCCCAGAGCATTTATTGAACCCGACGATCCAGATTATTATTAGGTATTCAATTTTTTATGTTGTACTTGATTTCTATAGTTACTTGTATGATTGTACTATTTATATAGTTACTTGTATAATTTTCTTACTTTGTATGATTGTTTCTTATACATAGTGCCACGGTCTCGATGTCCGTCCCCGTCGTCCCTCGACCGCTTTATGATTCGGATGTGGTAAATTCTCTTTCATAACTATTTGTTGCATTTCGCATTTATGACAATTATGGCCATCAAGTTGACATAGAGATATTTTAATCTAGGAGGTATGTGAACCGGAATTTGAAACCGACCCTCTTGTCGAGAAGTTAAATTTAGTTGAAAAAGAAAATGAGTATTTGAAAGAAAAAAATTAAAAGAATTGAAGAAGAGAAGATGACATTGGAGTTGTATGTTGTCGATGTCGTCGATGATCACAAGATGAAGATGAATGCAATGTGCTTGAAGATGGATGCAATGCGCTTGAAGATTAAGAAGATTAGAAAATATGCCATTGATAACGAGGCTTGGTATCATTATGTCGTTGGATAAATTGTTACCTTAGTTGCGATCTTCGTCACATTTTTTGTGATGAGGGTTAGTTTTCTCTAGTATTTTGCTTAACAAATGCATACTTAGCTTAATTTCCTCCTAAATGGCATAATTACCTAAGTTAGACAAAGAATGAGCTATACTTAGCTTCTTCACTTCATTTATGACATACTTAGCATATTTAGGTCAAAAATGGCATGATAACCTTTGTTACCTCCAAAATGATACAGACTTAGCTTATTTTCCTCAAAAAAGACATAATAACCTTACTAAGCTCCAAAATGACCTATTTACCTAGCTTAGCTCTAAAATGACCTACACTTAGCATTTTTACCTAGCTTAGGAATAAAATGGCATTTTTACCTTCTTCTTTTTCTTCCTCTTCTTATTCTTCTTATTCTTCTTCTTTCCCAATTTGCAGATTTGCTTAAAGAGCTTTGCCATCAGCCAGCCGACGACAAATATGCCACGTGCAGATACATGTGCAACCTGGGGCAATAGGCTGGCTATTTGGATGCTTTGTCGTCTGCTGGCAGACGGCAAAGACCATTACATCTTTGCCGTCGGCCAGCAGACGGCAAAGAAATCAAATAGTCCAGCCCCCTAGGTGCTGCCACATGGCCCGCTATGTCGTCCGCTTGCAGACGACAAATATGCAAAGGTCTTTACTGTCCGCCAGCTAACGGCAAAGCACGCCGTTTACCCCCTAACGGACCTAACCTTCTACGTGTGCCGTCCAAGCTCTTTGACATCCGCTGGCGGAAAGCAAAGACCGTTTCATCTTGTCGTCCGCCAGAAGATGGCAAAGAACCCTTTGTCGTAGCTTATTCAGCCGGACATGTTGCCGTCTGCTGGCAGACGGCAAAGGCCTTTGCCGTCCGCCGGGCATGCCTTTGCCGTCAGCCATGGCAGACGGCAAAGTGCCCGATTCCTGTAGTGTTGGTATATTTTCCTAAACATTTTTCTTCCTCTGAAAAAATTCTGAAATTTTTAGTGACTCAAAATAAAATTGAACCAAACTCAACAAGATTGATAGCAACTACTCCTACAAGTATCTAGAGGCTATATCATGCATCAAAACCACTTTGGACCATATAAATTTGACATGCAAGCTCAAGAACAGGGTCACCACAATAGCAAAAAATTTCAATATATAAAGCACCAGAACAAAAAATAATTGGACTATTGGAGGAGTCACATATCATACAATCCCCCAAAACAGTTTCGCAAATGGAGCTTTGCACAAGGAGATAAAAAATGGCAGCAAGATGAGCTATAACACGGTTTTGAGCAATGGGATGATTTTTTATGGAGGAAGACGAAGTGGATGGGTGCTGGAATAAGTGAGGGGGGCCCACGTGGGACCCACAAGGCAGGGGGAGCGCCCAGGGGGTAGGGCGCACCTCCACCCTTGTGGTCCACTGGTTCAGCCCCCTGGTGTGTTCTAAGTGCCAAAAATTCTCAAATATTCTATAAAAATCATACTAAATTTTCAGGGCATTTGGAGAACTTTTATTTTCGGGACATTTTTTATTGCACAGATAATTCAGAAAACAGACGGATAATGGTATTTTTTTTCTTTATTTAATCTAAATAACAGAAAGTAAAAGGTGGGTACAAAAATTTGTGCCTTCTAAATTCATCCATCTCATGCCCATCAAAAGGAATCCATTAACAAGGTTGATCAAGTCTTATTAACAAACTTCTTTCGAATAACATGAAACCGAAGAATTTTCGAATAACACTAGGTTACCTTAACGGGGATATGCATGTCCCCAACACAAAGAATATCATATTTCTTCTTGACGGTATGGAGAGGGAATTTAAAACATCCAATAGCAATGGTTGGAATTTGTTCAATAGAATTGATGCTATGAACTTGAGGTTGTTTCTTCGGAAAGTGTATCATATGCTCATTACCATTAACATGAAAAGTGGCATTGCCTTTGTTGCAATCAATAACAGCCCCTGCAATATTCAAAAAGAGTCTACCAAGGATGATCGACATACTGTCGTCCTCGGGCATATCAAGAATAACAAAATCCGTAAAGATAGTAACATTTGCAACTGCAACAGGCACATCCTCACAAATACCGATGGGTATAGCAGTTGATTTATTAGCCATCTGCAAAGAGATTTCAGTAGGTGTCAACTTATTCAAATCAAGTCTACGATACAAAGAGAAAGGCATAACACTAACACCAGCTCCAAGATCACATAAAGTAGTTTTAACATAGTTTTATTTAATGGGGCGTGGTATAGTTGGTATTCCTAGATCTCCTAGTTTCTTTGGTATTCCACCCTTAAATGTATAATTAGCAAGCATGGTGGAAATTTCAGGTTGATGTATCTTTCTTTTATTAGTGACAATATCTTTCATATACTTAGCATAAGGAGACATTTTCAGAATATCAGTCAAACGCGTACGCAAAAAGACAGGTCTAAGCATTTCAGCAAAGCGCTCAAAATCATCATCATCCTTTTTCTTGGATTGTTTAGGAGGAAAGGGCATGTGTTTCTGAAACCATGGCTCTCTTTCTTTACCGTGTTTCCTAGCAACGAAGTCTCTCTTATCATAACTTTTATTCTTAGGTTGTGGGTTATCAAGATCAACAACAGGTTCAATCTCCACATCATTATCATTACTAGGTTGAGCATCAGCATGAACATCATCATTAACATTATCATTAGGTTCATGTTCATCACCAGATTGTGTTTCAGCATCAGAAATAGAAATATCATTTGGATCCTCAGGTGTGTCTATAACAGGTTCACTAGAAGCATGCAAAGTTCTATCAGTTTTCCTTTTCTTTTTATTACTAGGACTAGGTGTATCAGTATTAATTATCTTAGAATCTTGCTTAACTCTCGTAGGATGATCCTCAGGATACAAGGGTTCCTGAGTCATTTTACCACCTCTAGTCATAACTCTAACAGCATGATCATTGTTTTTATTGTTCATTCCATTAAGCAAATCATTATGCGCCTTAAGTACTTGTTCTACTTGAGTTGTTACCATAGAAGCATGCTTACTGATAAGCTTAAGATCATTAACAGTTCTACTCATATAATCACTTAAGCGGTCAAGCATATAAGCATTTCGTTTCAGTTGTCTACTAACATAAGCATTGAAGTTTTCTTGTTTAACAATAAAGTTATCAAATTCATCCAAGCATTGGCTAGCGGACTTATTATAAGGAATATCACCTTCATCAAATCTATAGAGAGAATTTACCTCTACTACCTGTGACGGGTTATCAAGACCATGTACTTCTTCAATAGGTGGTAAGTTCTTAACATCTTCAGCTTTAATACCTTTTTTCTTTCATAGATTTCTTTGCCTCTTGCATATCTTCAGGACTGAGAAATAGAATACCTCTTTTCTTCCGAGTTGGCTTAGGAATTGGTTCATGAAGTGTCCAATCATCATCATTGCTCAATATATTTTTCAATAGTACTTCATCTTGTTCAACAGTTTGTTCCCTAAAAACACAACCAACACAACTATCTAGGTGGTCCCTAGAGGCATCGGTTAGTCCATTATAGAAGATATCAAGTATTTCATTTTTCTTGACAGGATGATCAGGTAAAGCATTAAGTAATTGAAGAAGCCTCCCCCAAGCTTGTGGCAGACTCTCTTCTTCAGATTGCACAAAATTAAATATTTCTTGTAAAGCAGATTGTTTCTTATGAGCAGGGAAATATTTTTCACAGAAGTAATATATCATATCTTGGGAAATACGCACACAACCAGGAGCAAGAGAATTAAACCATATCTTAGCATCACCCTTTAATGAGAAAGGAAACAACTTAAGAATATAGTAGTAGCGAAATTTTTCCTCATGAGCAAATAGGGTGGTTATATCATTCAATTTAGTAAGATGTGCCACTACAGTTTCAGATTCATAACATGGAAAGGATCAGATTCAACGAAAGTAATTAACTCAGGATCGACAGAGAATTCGTAATCCTTATTAGTAACAAAGATAGGTGAAGTAGCAAACTTAGGATCATATTTCATTCTAGCATTCAAAGATTTTTCTTTCAGCTTAGCAAATTGTTTCTTCGAATCATCTCTATCATTGCAAGCAAAAAAGTTTCTAGCAGTTTCTTCATCCATAATATAACCCTCAGGTACCTTAGGAAATTCATATCTAGGTGGAGAATCATAATCTTCAGTTTCAGTAGTTTCATTCTCTCTAACCCTAGCAAGTTGTTCATCAAGAAATTCACCTAGTGGCATAGTATTATCAAGCAAAGCAGTAGTATCATCATAAGCATCATGCATAACATAAGTAGCATCATCAATTACATGCGACATATCAGAATTACTAGCAGGTGGTGGCATCGCAAGCTTACTCAAAATAGAAGGTGAATCAAGTGCAGAGCTAGATGGCAGTTCCTTACCTCCCCTCATAGTAGAGGGAAAAATCTTGGTTCTAGTATCTTTCAAATTCCTCATAGTGATCAATAGATATAAATCCCAAGTGGCTCGGAGAATAGAGCTATGCTCCCCAGCAATGGCGCCAGAAAAAGGTCTTGATAACCCACAAGTATAGGGGATCGCAACAGTTTTCGAGGGTAAAGGTATTCAGCCCAAATTTATTGATTCGACACAAGGGGAGCCAAAGAATATCCTCAAGTATTAGCAGCCAAGTTGTCAAGTCAACCACACCTGAAAGACTTAATATCTGCAGCAAAGTATTTAGTAGCAAAGTAGTATGGAAGTGACGGTAACAGTGGCAAAAGTAATAGTAGCAGTTTTGTAGCAATAGTAACAGTGGCAACGGCAAAGTAACTTAGCAAAGATCAATATGTGAAAAGCTCGTAGGCAATGGATTTAGTGATTGATAATTATGTCGGATGGCATTTGATGACCCACAAGTATAGGGGATCAATTGTTGCTCTTTTCGATAAGTAAGAGTGTCGATCCCAACGAGGAGCAGAAGGAAATGACAAGTAGTTTTCAGTAAGGTAATGTCTACAAGTGCTGAAATTGTAAGTAGCAGAGTAGTTTGATAGCAAGATAATTTGTAACGATCAAGTAATGATAGTAGTAAAAAAAGTGCAGCAAGGTATCCCAACCCTTTTGAGGAAAAGGACAGGCCAGAACAGACTCTTATAGTGAACAACGTGTTCTTGAGGGTTCACGGGAATTTCATCTAGTCACTTTCATCATGTTGGTTCGATTTGTGTTCTCTACTTTGATAATTTGATATTTGGATGGACCGGTGCTTAGGTGCTGTTCTTACTTGAACAAACCTCCTACTTATGATTAACCCTCCCTCAAGCATCCGCAACTACAAGAAAAGTATTAAGAATAAATTCTAACCATAGCATTAAACTTTTGGAATAGCGCATAAACTGGGGTTTAAGCTTCTGTCACTCTCGCAACCCATCATCTAATTGCTACTCCACAATGCATTCCGTTAGGCCCAAATATGGTGAAGTATCATGTAGTCGATGTTCACATGACGCCACTAAGGGAATAACAACATACATACTATCAAAATATCGAACACATATCAAATTCACATGATTACTTGCAACATGATTTCTCCCGTGACCTCAAGAACAAAAGTAACTACTCACAAATGATAATCATGCTCATGATCAGAGGAGTATTAAATAGCATATTGGATCTGAACATATAGTCTTCCACCAAATAAGATGAGATGTTGCTGTTGAAGATGTTGATGGAGATTGCCCTCCACAAGATGGGAGAGTTGTTGGTGATGATGAGGATGATGATTTCCCCCTCCGGGAGGGAAGTTCCCCTGGCGGAATCACTCCGCTGGAGGGCAAAAGTGCTCCTGCCCAAGTTCCGCCTCGAGACAGCGGCGCTCCGTCCCGAAAGTCCTCCCCTTATTTTTTCTAGGTCAAAATGACCTATATATCATAAGATGGGCACTGGAGGTGGGCCTGGGTGAGCACAACCCACCAGGGCGCGCATGGGCTCCCTGGTGCGCCCAGGTGGGTTGTGCCCACCTGGTGGGCCCCTCTGGTAGTTATTTGCTCCTATAATTCTTAAATATTCCATAAAAATATCCGTGAAGTTTCAGCTTGTTTGGAGGATTGCAGAATAGGTCGCCTGACGTAGCTTTTCCAGGTCGAGATTTCCAGCTGCCGGAATTCTCCCTCTTGGTGGGTACCTTGCAAATTATGAGAGAAAAGGCATTAGAATTACTCCAAAAAACATTATTATGGATAAAAACATTATAAATAACAGTAAGAAAACATGATGCAAAATGGACTTATCAACTCCCCCAAGCTTAGACCTCGCTTGTCCTCAAGCGAAAACCGAAATAAAAAAAAGCCCACATGTTTTGAGAGAGAGGTGTCGATAGAAACAAAATACAGACATAGAAGCATCATGTTGATTATTATAACAGCAACAAAATTAAACATAGGACTTTTATCATAGAACTTTTATCATATACTTCTCATGAATATGTAATAGTTCATCACACAATCAAAGTATAAAGCAAAAACTCTATTAGAAACCAACAAATGATGTTCTCAGTCAACTTTGCAACGACAAGTCATCATCTTTTCAGGAAGGGTCACGTGTCGGAGCCTTTAGGCAAGTCCACATACTCAACCATCATATAGTCTTCTATGATTGCTAACACTCACCTCGTACCCATGAGCAAAACAATTCAACTGGGCACATAGAAAGATAGGGGCTTAAAGTTTCGCCTCCCAACATATTCACCTCAAGGGTGATGTCAACAATAATAACGCATGCTATCTATATTGAACCAGACATATGTGCCTAGATCTTTCCTCACCACATGATGCTTGCCAAAGGAGAAAAATAAAAAGGAATAGAAGGAAAACTTTGACTCTTTGCATAAAAGTAAATACATGAAAGTAAAGGATAGTCCCTTCGCAGAGGGAAGCAGAGGTTGCCATGCGCTTATTTGTTTGTATGCTCAATCCCTTAGTGCAAAAGAACGTTACGTTGTATTGCCCCTTAAGATGACAACCTTTATTATGCAGTCTGTCGCTTTTATTCTTTGTCATCCAAGTTCGTACAACGCTCAATTTTCTCTTACACTAAATGATCTCACACTTTTAGAAGCAATTTTTATTGCCTTTTTGCACCGGCGACAACTTACTTGAGGGATCTTGCTCAATCCCTAGGTAGGTATGGTGGACACTTGAAAATAAGATTTGGGTTTAAGGGTCTTTGGATGCACAAGTAGTATCTCTACTTAGTGCCGAATTTTTTGGCTAGCAAAGATAGGGGGCAAGCATCACATGTTAAAGGATCTATGACAGTATGACTTCTATGTGGATATAAACAAACATAAATCATTAAGTTGTCTTCCTTGTCCAACGTCAACAATTTTGGCATATAATATTTTGATGAGGGCTCACAATCACAAAAGATTTCTAGGATAGTATATTTATATGTGAATCTTCTCTTCCCTTATTAATTCTTTCATGAGTTGCATCAGTGACTAACGCTATGTTTGTCAATCTCTAATAAAATTTCCTACTTATACTTTTCCTTATGTGGTGCTATCACCTACCACAGGATTAGTATATGATCTTATTGATTTATTTCCTTTCTTTTATTTATTTCATTTCTCTTTTTCCTTCTTTATTTGCAACATGAAAGTAAAGAAAGAAAAAACTCAAACTAAACTTTATTATATAACTTGCACACGATTACAAGGATAGATCACTAAGCAAACTCTCAAGGAAGAAAGGATCGAACTAACTTTTATTCATCTAACGCAAAAGATCGAACTAAAATAAGTAAAGGCAAAAAGATAGTGGGATGATACAATACCGGGGCACCTCCCCCAAGCTTGGCGGAAGCCAAGGGGAGTGCCCATACCCGATACTCAATATTCCTTTGGTGGTGAAGAAGATGATGGTGGTGATGAAGCGATCCTATCCTTAAGGATCAAGAGATTCTCCAACCGACGGATGACGCTCCGGAGATAGATGATATGCTCTTGATGCAGAATATTTTCACGAGTGGGATACTTATTTTGTATGCGAACTATTTCAATGACACAAAAAGCTTCAATCTCAGCAGCAGTAAGGTGAGTAAGGTAGGGCTTAAGGATATCTTCTTCCTCCTCCTCGGCCAGCAGTGCTTGTGCTGCCCCTTGGGATGGATCTATGGTAGCTTCCTTGCCCTTGTCTCCCTTGACGGCGTCTGTAGGATCCTCCCTCTTCGTCTCGATCTTCATCAGCCAAGCATCTTCTTCCATGTTGTTGGAGGAGCAGGAAGACATGATGCATGGCTTGATAAATCTGACCGGAAACAGCAAGAAAAGAGAACAGAGGATTTCTTCGCAATACGGTGGTTAACAGGTTCGGGGAGTATATATAGATTTTTTTATCTTGGAGGACAAGCATACGGAAGAAAAACAGAGTCCAGGAGGTGTCCCAGGTGGGCACAACCCACCTGGGCGCGCCAGGAAAGCCTGGCGCGCCCTGGTGTCTTGTGCCCATCAGGGGACGCTTCTCTTGGAGGACAAGCATACGGAAGAAAAACGGAGTCCAGGAGGTGTCCCAGGTGGGCACAACCCACCTGGGCGCGCCGAAGCCTGGCGGCGCTACAGTGTCTTGTGCCCACTAGAGGACGCTTCCTGGAAGTTTCTTTATTTCCAAAATTCTTAAATTTTCCAAAACTAATAAAAAATATTTTTGCAGATTTTTCGGAGTCTGTTTACTTACCGTATCACGTGCCTCCTTATTTTCACGATTACGAGTGTTAGGAAGGACTCTTTTATGTGTTCTTCCGGTGTCAAAGTTTGGATAATATTACTTTCAATGTTAATGGGTGTACCTGAGATATAATGTTTTATTCATTGCCCATTGACAACCTTCGGGTTAGTACCTTCGGGATTATTTATTTTGATGGCTCCATACCGGCAAACCTCCTCGATGACATATGAGCCTTCCCATTTTGAGAGGAGTTTTCCTGCAAAGAATCTGAAACGAGAGTTGTACAAAATAACATATTCTCCGACTATGAACTCGCGCTTTTGGATTCTTTTGTCATGCCATCTTCTAACTTTCTCTTTGAATAATTTTGCATTTTCATAAGCTTGGGTTCTCCATTCATCTAATGAGCTAATATCAAATAACCTCTTTTCACCAGCAAGTTTGAAATCATAGTTGAATTCTTTAACTGCCCAAAATGCTTTATGTTCTAACTCAAGAGGCAAATGACAAGCTTTTCCATAAACCATTTTATAAGGAGACATACCCATAGGATTTTTATATGTTGTTCTATAAGCCCAAAGTGCATCATCTAATTTCTTAGACCAATTCTTCCTGGACCTATTGACAGTCTTTTGCAAAATAATTCTTATTTCTCTGTTCTAAGTTCAACTTGACCACTAGACTGAGGATGATAGGGTGATGCAATTCTATGATTAACATCAGATTTGGCAAGCATCTTACGGAAAGCACCATGAATAAAGTGTGAACCACCATCAGTCATTAAATATCTAGGGACTCCAAACCTTGGGAAAATAACTTCCTTAAGCATTTTAATAGAGGTGTTGTGATCAGCACTACTAGTTGGAATAGCTTCTACCCATTTAGTAACATAATCAACAGCAACCAAAATATGTGTATACCCATTAGAGGAAGGAAAAGGTCCCATGTAATCAAATCCCCAAACATCAAATGGTTCAATAGCAAGTAAATAATTCATAGGCATTTCTTGACGCTTACCAGTATTACCTATT